>CM046342.1:1411952-2011952 GCA_025403435.1 Artocarpus heterophyllus
ACTCAATTTATTTATTCAAGTTTCTTCTTGCATAACTCCTGATAATGCTATGTTTCTTTGCATTAAATTATTTTATAAAACTTAGTCCTACTGAGCCTTTCGCTCATGTTTTATCTGTTTTAAATTCCCCCCTCTAGGTGGTTTCCCATTTAGGTTTGGAGAAGATTCTTCGGACCGAACTCAGGAGCAATAGGAGAATTTATATACATTCTGTATTTATTAATCAAGGCATGTAAGACTTCACTTTATTTGTACTTGGACTGTAATTGTATTTGTGATATTGTCAGATCCATGTGTGTGCACAAGTTGTGGGTTGTGGAACCCATATTTGCGGTTTTTATTCAATTATTGTTATTTGTTTAATGATTTTAAATTCTTTATAAAATGTGGTGGAAATTCTTCTTAATTTTTATTTAATTGGATTCTTAAACTCTCGGTTTTTAATTAAACTCTCTTTTAATTAACCTAAATATTCCGCCACGTCACCTCCCGTACTCCGGGGCGTGACAGTACATCACCAATGCCCTGTCTTTGCGAGCCTTGATCTCCACCTTAATGTCGTCATTAAGCTCAATATCACCTTTTGTATGGTACCTTCTAATCATCTTGTTCTTGCTACCGCCTTCCGGTGTTGGCTCCAATTTGACATCATAAGAAAAGTGATCAAGCTCCTCCATTAGTGCATCACCTTCAATCAAGCTATGATTGTATACGTATTTCTCTTCATCAAGCTCGTCGACTTGAATCTTCGCGGATCTAAGCTCATTTTGACCTGCACACGTTACACAATTAGAAAATAAAATTTTCATCCTTAAAATCTTTAGTAGTGGATCTACTTGTGAGTTTTATTGGTTCTACATGTTTCATGAAAAAGCTTATGATTTTGTTTGAATCATATATTACTTTAAAAAATCAATATTAAGGAGATGAACTCTAATTCTATCTTCTTCTTTTTTTTTTCCTAACTCTCGAGTTATCATTAATTCATTGTTAGATGCAACCTATTAATGTGTCACATGCCTTGAGTGACATTGATCTGCTTGATGCTGCCCGCTAACTTTCCATCACCATGGATAATGTCAATGCTCTTGACTGCTTGTGGCATGATCTCTGGGATCAGATTGTGGGAATCAAGGACCAAAGTCTTGAACAACCTAGCCGGAGGAATTGGACTAATGTACTCGTCTGTGGATGTGAAGACTCCCGTATTGTTGATTATATTCTTTCAAAATATATTCTATTTAGAGGAATTAAATTAGCCAATAGAGAAGAAAATGAAAATGAAAATGAAAGTTCTTTGACGTGCTAGTTATGGGGAATTGATTTATATTGTCACTCTTAATATTGGTATTGTTTCTTGCTTGTTCTGATCGGCTTTTGTCTTGATTTGTTGCATCAAAGTTGTAATATATGTCACAGCCCAATGGGGCGTTATTTTCATGGTTCATTGATTCATACTTCATCTAAATCATAGAGATAAAAGAGAGAAAAAGAAAAATTAAGTGGGCTTTCCGATAAAATTCAAAAAAAAAAAGTGGGTTAAATTCAAAATGGTAAGACTAATTTGTGCATCAAACGGATAAAAAAGAGGATGTACATGTGAAACAATTCACAGAGGCAACTTAGTTTAGAAATTCTCTATATGCATACTCATTGTTTATTCTGGCTGATTGAGATTAAAAATTGATTATTGTAACAGGTCACTATCTCTTTGAAAATATCAATAAATCCAAAGCGGCCTTATTTGTTATGTTTATAGTATATACATTTATTCTTGTTTTAAGGGAACTATTAACTTGTATAGTACTTGTCCTTCAATATATATATATATATATATATATATATATATATATATAACATGTAGTACTTGGTGTTACAATAAACTATACTTAAATAACTCCTGGCCTCACATTTCATTAGCTAATAGGAGAATATATGCTGCACTTTCTATCCTAAATTGACCTTTTCCAATGTCGATAAATTCCAAAACAATATAATGAGAGTTAACTTTATTTATTAACTATACCATCTACACAATTCAAGGCACATTTATTGTCTCTTGTTTTTTTAATTTTACTTCGTTTACACTGTTCTGGTTGTACAAGAAGCAAGTACTGTAGCTGGAATTTGAGAACTTTGAGATGAATGTCATGTATTGTAGAAGTTATCTTTATTTTTTATTTTTATTTTTTGTTTTATCTTTGTTGATAAAGAAAAGAAGAGAATAATAAGAGAGTTCTCCTATATCCATCAACTTGAGAATTATCACACACACGCAATTTAACACTTTTTTTTTTTTGTTGCTACAATCAATGATAATATTCTTTGTTTTTATTTTTATTTTTATATTAATATAACAAGTAGCTTGAGGGGACGTGCCATCGGCTCATTCATTTTTATTTCATTAATTTGAAGTAATTATGTACAATTAGCAAAATTTTAATTTTAATAATTATTTTCTCATCTTATAGTTTTTAAGCATACATATTTTCTTTTGAGAATATTAATTAAACCACACAATTGCAACTATAAGAACTGACTGTAGTAATATCAGAGTCAATATTGATGTATAACTTACTCACTTTCATTTATTTTTTTATGTTGTCTAATGAAATATATATATATATATATATCTTTTTGTATCAAGGTAAGAAGGTTTTTTTTTCTATGAAATTTTGGTTTTGTATTTTTCTTATGCAATTTTTTTTGAGCATTGCTATATGTCCCGAGCGGGATGCAGCCCACTCGGGGCAAACATAAGTTTTTCATTTTTTTTTTAAGGAAATGCTTATTATTATTATATACTATAATATTCTATGACGAAGGCAATTAGTGTGCCTTAAAAAATAAAAAAAGATAATTAATGAAATTAATATAAACTTGTTCGACGTGTTGATCTTATATCAATATTAAAATATAAACTTGTTCTTAGTGGTCAGAGGAGGAGCTAAGCTTTATATATTTGTAATGATGCAAACTCAAGGCATGAGGTGTCAAAAAAGAGAATTAGCCATGTGAATCAAGTTAAGGCATTAGATTAAACAAAATTAAAAAGAAGTAATTTTAGACTATCAGATTGATTTAACTTTTAGTCGAAGAAGAAAAAGGCGTTCCTTTTTTTTTATATATATAAAGAGAAATGGAACTATGGTTATTGTACTTAATATGCATATGGCCCGTTGTATTTATGAATCTCCTGCATTTGTCGTTTTCCAATCAACTCCTGCATAGATGTAGGGAGAAAGCACATGTATCTAGGAAATAAAATTCCAAAGCTTCCAGAGCCAAGATTGGTATTTTTAGCGGTGCATAAAATTTTAAGGGTGGCCCACACATACATTATTGTTATTAATATAAACCTTTAAACATGTTCATCTACATCAAATTTAATCAATGCTAGTATATAGGCCGTCCATTTCTGACTTCGACAGTATGCTGAATTTTCCTTACCAAGAAAATAAGTGAAAAAAATAGGGAATTCATCGTGGCACATTATATTGATCAAGAGCATTTTTAACCTAAACCTTGTAAGTAAATAAGGTTATTCTGTAGTAATTAGGAAAATCCAGTTAAAATTGGCCATTCAAGGCATGCCCACCGCCCTATAGCAAGATCCTTTTAATAGATATTTAAAAAGTCTTTCTAGCACTTGAAATACTAGCGGAGGAGCATGCGTGTTACAAAAAAAAAAAAATATATATATATATATATATATATAATTAAAAAAAGTTTTTGGAAGAAAAGTAAAAAAAAAAAAAAAGTTTCGGGAAAAAAAAGGAAAAGAAAAACATTTTGAAAAGTAAAAAAAACATTTCGGCTCAAAAATGAAAAAAAAAACGTTTCGTAAAAAAAAATTATGAAACGTTTTGAATTTTAAATATCTTGAGAACATCACGTTAAACTTATTTTCACTTTATATATATATTTTATAAATATATTGACTATAAATATATAATTAAACACTCTTGTAAAATAAGGCCTACACGCTATTATTGCATGGGATCATTCAGAACATTTAATGGCAAATAATTATAGGATGTTTTTAGGAAGTGTAGTTAAAAGTAAAACTTTTAAATTGAAAACTATAGCATATTAGATCTTTAACTATAGCTCATTTTTTTTAACTATTGTGGCATATGAGAGCTTTATACTATAGCAACTAAAAGTTTTGGTTAAAACTGATTTTATCAAACATTACATTAGTTCATGTGTCAAATTGTGAATGTGTATATACTTTTTGGAAACAGTTACGGTGCAAATATATATTAGTAACATGGATTCTCCAAAATCAAATCACATCATAATAAAAACGTACATAAATTTAAAACAATTCGGTTAAAATTAGATGGTCTAAAATTGAGAAGCTCCAACCAATATAAGGAGTTTTGGTACCTGTGATAGAACCCTACATATGTTTTACCTTCTTGAACCAAATTGACACTGTTTTTACTAGTCTTCTTAAACAGATGAAAAAGGATAAAGTAGGATAGATCTATTTGTGCTTCTAGAAAGTAGAACGATTGCAAGATCGTCTTGATATGTTATGTGGTCAAAATCAAATTATAAAGAGTGTCCCTTACGAGAGGCTAAAACTTTATAGCATATATGTGGAGTCACTATCATGCACAATAAAATTCAACCATTATACAATCCCCCCCGTTGATTTAAAAGCATATAAAGACTTATGACATATTTTTTTTTTCCTTTTTTGTAAGGTCGTCCTCGTTTAGTAGACACGCAATTGAATTGAAAAATAAACGATTCTACGATCCAATCTTCTAAGGAATTGAGTCATGCATATATATATATACACACACATATATACATATATATATATATATATGTGTGTATATATACAGTCAATATCTAGACGCACAAGACCTGCTAGTCTTTTGGGCATTTGGAGTGAAAATTGGGTTACACGAGGTTGACTACAAACTTTGCTCTCAAATTGCTTCATAATTAGTACACTTTCGATTGCAACACTATCCTACTAATTAGTAGACTTGGAAATCAAGTCACCGAATTAAAACCAACTTGCTACATAATCAAGTCACAGACTTAAAATCTACCGATCATATTCAGACTAAATACCATGTTATTTCCTAAAAGTGGTTTTCTCTGAATTGTTGATCGTTAGTGATGCGGATTCCTTTTTTTTTTTTTTTTTCTTTTGGGTCTTGGCTAAGAGCTTGAACTTGGTAATATATTAAGATAAATACTATTATAAAGATGAGCATCTTTAATGTAATGTCAAATTAGTGTGTTTATTATCAAATGATAATATTTGATTAAGAAAATCATTTTTTGATGCAATACTATTCTTGTTGCTAAATATTATTCTTGGTCGAAGTGTACTTTTAAATTTACAAGGTGTTTAAGAAATGAGTTTGAAATAAAAAAAATGAGTTTAATCACGGTAATATATGATAGTTTTATATTGTAGTATATTTTACTTCGCATTTATTTGAAACATCAGTTAGAACGTATGTTTTAAGTTGAAACCCAAACTTTTGGCCCTTCATCAATTACAACTGATGTTAAGCCCAATTAGTTGAAATTGTAGGTTTTAGTTCCAGCCAACATTTTTTATCCAAACATGCCAAACACCAATTCAAACTAAATCCATTATGGTTCAAACTAATATCTTTAGTTCAAACGTACCAAACACTAGTTCAAACTGCAAATTATGATTCAAACTCATATTTTTTATTCAAACTTTAAACGGTGGTTTCAACTACTTTTGATTCAAACTAATATTTTAACAAACTTTCAAACATTGATTACAACTAAAATCTTAGTTCAAACTCATTTTATTAGTTCCAACCTATTAATTCTAACTAGTGTTCTAAACAAATGCTTTATTGTCATGCCCCGTAACCCAGGAGATGACGTGGCGGGTTAATTAGTTTAATTAAAGCAAATTTATTAGGTTAAAAATTAATTATTTAAGGAAATTTGTTAATTAATAAAAACACGATAGATTTAAAACTTTTTATACAGATATTTATAATAATAGAACAAGTAAGATAAAGCAAAATGAAATAAAATAATGAAGAGAGGGGGAAACACGCGTTGAGTCCCACCGGGCCCATAACTTGTGCACATATATGATATTGACAATAATTAAATAACAACCACAGTCTAATATAGAAAAAAGGAAGTTAAAATGATACATGCCTTGATTAAATGATAAAAATAACCTACTCAGGGTCTTTTATTGCTCTCGAGTCCAATCAGTAGCCTCCCAATCGGTCCTAAGTTGTATTCCACCTATGAGAAAAGAGTTTAAAAACAGATGAAAGGTGAGCGAAAGGCTCAGTAGGACTATGCTTTAAAACAAACAAATAATTTTGAACATAAAACTTATCATTCAAGAAAAACAATTAGAAAACAATATTAAATAATAAATTCATTTAAATTATCCTTATCAAAATCAGTTCGTACAAAAAGTACCTTTTATCTTTCTTGGGCAAACCATAATTATCACCACCGTGTGGTCTAGTTGGGTTTTAGGACTTGCCCCCAGGTCGCACTCTATATGACCCGATCTCTGAATATGACATCATGCCCATTTATGCCTTTCTTTAGTTATCAAAATTTCATTTTACCAGTTGTATTCATTTACGTTCATTATGCGGTTTATTATGAACATTATTATTTAGTCCAACAGTTTATAAAAACAACTAACAAAAATCTTTTTCAATCATTCATTAATATCATTTTGAAAAAAATTCTTTTTAAGGCCAAAATCATTTAAAAACATGGCTGTCAAAGAAATGGGGTAGAAGTCCTACCTCAATTTTTGGTATCACAACTCAACACTGCTGTCTCGCTCTACTATACATTAGCTCCATTGAACCACGAACAACCTTAAATGTAAGTTAAGTTTATCGATATTTAGCTGTAATGACCGAAAAAATCCAAAAATTAATAAGTATGATTAATTAAAATTTTTTCCATAATTGTTAAGCTAAATACTTGAGAAAGTACAAGTTTCGAGTTTATTAACATGCAAATTTAGTCTTAATAGTTGTAAGATCTTAAAAATAAATAATGTTGTGAATACACAAATTTATATACTTTATTCATGATACATGTAATAATGTAATGTATGATAGTGTATTGAAATAATTGTTTAATGTGCTAAATTAAAAGTTTATGATTCATTAATTTCATGCATGAGTCAAAAAGGTGATGTTATTTGGCAAAAAGTGAAATTTCTAACTTACTATAATGATGTGAAATATTCCTATATGATATCAGTTCAGTAAAAGAAACCTAGATCAATAGTGATCATGAGCTTTATACCAAAATTCTAGGAAATTGTGAGCATCAAGTTTAAGTATGCAAGATTTATGACAATTTTACTATGATTGATCTCAAAATTTAAGAAGATCATAAAATAAGATAAGAATTTCAAGCGAGGTATAAGAATCATTGAAAGTTCAAGAATTCCAATGTGTATAGTTAGTTATTATACACATTAATAATTACATAAGGATTATTATTATTGTTGTTGTAATAATAATAATGACGATTAATAATAGCAGTTGTCATAATAATAGTGAAGGATAAGAAGAAAAAAAGCATTGACGGAGTGCACAAACGTTAATCTATAGGTAAGAAGTGGATCCATAAATGACTCTTTATGAGGAACAGTTTAGGTTATACTGTAAAGCTTGAAATAATGCTAAGTTCATAAAGTCGATTAAATTTACTTACAGATAGTCAATTTAATTTATAAAACTATTTTAAAGTAAGACTATTATTTTTATGACAAGATTTGAAGCTTAAAACATGAAAATTTTTAAAGAAAAAATACATGTTTTAAATTATAAATATATATATGTATATATATTTATATTTATATTGAGCAAAATTTTAAACACATAATATCTTTCTTAGAAATTCATATACATATATACATATATATGCATACAGTTGTGAAAATAGCTAATCACTAGTTTTGAAGACAACTGTATCAAAGTTATTGTTTTAAAATAAGATCAAGAATCAAATTTTAAGTTTTAAGCAAGGTTCTTAAGTACAAAGTATTATTTTTTAGCAAATAAATAAATAAATAAATATAATTACTGAAATAAGTGAATCAACAATTTCAAAGACAATACTGTCAATGTTTATGGTGTCAGAATAATCCATACAATATGGATAAATTTTATGAAAATGGTTTTGTGACAGTATGGAGATGTTTATATGGCAATGATACAACAAGAAAATTAGAATTTATGTAACATTGTAAAGAATGAGAATATTACAATTTTCAAAAGTATAGCCATGTTTATAAGAATTTCAAGCTTACGGATCAATTTGATCAACCACCATGACCACAAAAAAAAGGCCAACAGAATCAGTTCATTCTCCCTCTCTTTCTACTCTCTCTCTCCTCAAACTCAGTCCAAGATCCAGCCTCCATTTTTGACACCTCCTATACCATCGGAAAGCTCTCACCGAGCTGCTTTTGATGACATGCTGTGCCAACAACAACTTTACTGGAGCAGCCCGTACCGGCCAGATGAAGCCACAAAAACACGCCATCTTTTTGACGTGATTTCTTTGTCGTCCGACCACCATTTGACACGATCTTGGTGTCAACGGACTTAGAATGAAGAAAGAAAGAGAATGGCATTGATTTTTGGGTTCGATTTCAGGCAGAATAGGCTCGATGGAGTCCTCCTATGTCCACCATTGAGCCACTGTCGGACCCGCTGTCTTCAGTGGTTGTGTGACACACCGTCGGTGCCAAAAGGACCAGTGGGAGACGGCGAGCAAGATGCCCCAATCAATTGCTGGAGGTAGCAGCTTGATGCCGGAGTTCCAAGAGCACCACTGCCAACCACCGTGGTGGCCACCGTCGCCACCGTTCTCGACCTTGTAACCCTGAATTGGTCGGGGGAAAACACTCAGAGGCCCACGACGAAGCTATTCCCCCATCCAATTTCACAAAATCTCCGCCAAAAGTCAAAGAACGGCTAGCACCACCGTGCGCCACCGTGGGAGCCATGGTGCCTGCATTTTCCGACCGCATCGCCCCAAATTGGATGAAGGGATGTTCAGACCAACACAATGAAGCTTTTTGAGCCTTCAATTTTGAGGAAGCACAGCGAGAAGGCAGAGATCGGTGCTCGTTGTCGCAAGCCGCTGCCTCCTTGATCGAGTTTGATGTTCTCAAGGGTGATGAAGTGCACCACCACCGCCATCACACTCAGACAACCATGGGGAACAAAACCCCCAAGCCAATTTGGCAGAACCATCGTTGAGAAATTGAGATCCGAGCCACTAGTTTTGGCCGAGAAATCCATCCTTGACCTGAGCAGTTGGAGATCAACTTGGGAAGAATTAACTACACCAGTCAACTCAGAAGGTCCAACACAAGCGGGAGCCAAGATTTCAGCTCAATCCGGTCACTGGAGCCGCCGTACGCGCCCCATGCGCCGCCGCGGGCGGCCAGCCTTCGACGACCTCAGGTTTTAGTGATTTTGACCTCCGATCGATGATCAGAGATGGCTTCCCGACTTGTTTCGATGTTCCAAATGTGATGGTGCCCTCTATTTGAGCTAATTTTGTTTTATGTTATGATGTGATATGTTATGTTATGACATGACATAATATGCTATGATGATGATATGATTAATGAGTGATGTATGTAATATTTAAATTATATTATTTAATCACCTTCAAATTAAGTATGATTATGATTTACGATTCATGATTACGAAATTTTGATGTCATGTAGTGATAAGTTATACCGCATACACATAATAAGACAAGTTAAGGGTGTCGTACCAACCTCTCGACCCACGGGGAGGCTCCATGTTAAAATAATAAATGATCTTGGTGTTTTGGGATCTCGCAAACACTAACTTCCCAAGACTCGTGCGCAACTGGTATGATCACTATGGCCCAAAATAAGAAGATAAGATACAGCTTAAATGATAAGTATAAATCAAGTTGATAAGCAAGCATAAAATATTCATGCATGTTTTTAATTAAATTATTTTTAATTATGTTTTGCGAGACTAATTTCCTATTTGCTGAGCGAAAGCTCATTTAAGTATGTTCATGTTGTAGGTAAGAAAACCTGTTAGTAGTACTTGATAGGCAGTGGTGAGCGGCGGATGAATGGTGAAAATGGAAATAGATACCACACACAATGTAATATTTTCATATTTTTTATTTATGAATTTATGCATGTTTTATTTTACAAAATTACGTGTGTTTAAACTTTACGAAAAATTATGTGCGTATGACTAAGTAAATAAATTTCATAATCATGTTTTAAAAATCGAGATTGTGATTACGTAGCCTTGGTCTAGAGGATTTTAAGGTTTAAAAATGTTGTAATAAACAATACAACAAATGTGCGAAGTTTTTAAGTAAGAAAGTTATATGCTTAGTTAGAAAGAAATGCCCATATGAGTTTTATGCTAAAATAAGTAATGATTTTCATAAATATGTTTTAGGAATTTACTTTTATGAAAGTATAAATTAATATGCTTCAAAATTATTACTATTATGTTTGTTTTAAGTGAACGAGTTCCAAGTAATTATTATTATGATAAGTTCTGAAAAGGTTAATTTTTAAGATATCAATATATTATTTTTAAGATATTAAATTACTAGTAAAATATATAAATAATTTTTAAGGAAGTTTCAAAAAGCATTTAGAATGAGATTTTATCTCAACATTTAATTTAAAATTGTTTTTAAAATAGTTTTATTTAAATTAAGAAATGTTTTAAAGGTGATAGATTTTAAATAATTGTCCTTGTGTTTTAAAGGAAAAGTTTCAAGAAAATATTTATAGTTATTGTTGATGCTTACCGTTGTCCGGCGTCAGATCAGCACCCACGTGCAGCTGCGCACGGTCTGACCTCTTTTTGGGATCGCCTCTGGCCGGGAGTGTGCACCTACAAGAGGAGGGATGCTTCGGAGAAAATAGTGGGGTTAGTCAATAGACAAGGGCTCTCCGATGCTCAAGGCAGGTATTGCTCGACAGAGGTCGACAGCTAGTTAGGTGTGAAGAAGTAGTCTCTCTCTAGAATGTCATAAATGCATCTTATTTATAGGCCACCACTTGGATCGGGTGTATGATGGGTTTTGCCCACCACCCGGGTGTCACATCAGGGTGTGTCATGCAGTAGGTGACAAGTGTCGCGCCCATCGTCCAATGGATTGGACTCTATCGGACGGCAATGTATCTGCCTTGTGTTGGCCTATAATGGCGAGTGGCAGCCTATTTACGAGTAATTTTGGCCCGACCCGAGCTACCGTACGCACCGAGGTGGCAGGCTTCTTGGGGCGCAGCCCGAGATGCCTGAGAGGCACCTCAGGAAGAAGTATAAAGCATCGGGGGCCGACAGCAAGCTTCCTGGAGTCTGCCGAGCTTAATAGCCGACCACCAAAGTTAAGGTCCTCGGTGGTGGCGCCGAGCTTACCCTCAACATTAGCTCCCCAGTTCACCTGGTCGGTGTTCGGCCGGGTAGACTATGCCAAGTGGGTTAGGTCGGCTCAAAGGAGGCGCGGATCAGACGAGGGACGCGTGTCGCATCGCGGTCGTCTGCGCTCTTGTTAGGCGTATTAATTGCGCCTCTTGGGTTTTCGCGCTCGAGTTTCCCGCCCAAAATGGCTATAAATAGGGCCACCCTCTTTGTAATTTGCACTTCATTTTCAGAAATTTTACGACCAAAGAGTTTTAGCTGCCGAGCTCAAGTTATATAGCCGAGGATCGTATCTCCCGAGCTACCGAAAACCCTAGCAGGTAATTTCTCTTGAGTGAAAATGAGTGATTTGTCTGATTCCCAGAACGTAAAGGTTTCCTGGTCAGACAATAGCGCAGAGAGTATTAGCTCTTCTTCTACCCAATCCGATGCCGAAGTGGCATCCCCAAGACGGGACAGGGGCCGGCCGGCTGGAGCAAATCCTAAGGGTCGATTCCCAGACGGTACCCGAATAGGAGTTTTTCAACATGCTGGACAGGCGCAGGCTCATTAGGCCGTCTAGGGAGCAAGACCCTTATGTAGGGGCGGCAACAGCGGGCTCATCCTGAGTTCTTCCAAGGGAGAGGGCCGAGCTTCAGGCCGGCGAGGATGCTCCGAGCACCTCTGGTCGGAGTGCTGGGGCCCCCGTCCAAGTCGCAGGGGTGATCACGGTTGACGTCTCCGATGAGGAGCATGCAGCTGAGGAGGCAGAGGCAGAGCAACCGGAGGTGGAGCAGGAGGTCCAGGTCACCCACGTTCGGGGCGTGACGGAATACCGGGTAAGCCGACCTAGGCAAACCTCGACGGTAGGCTATACGAGTGCCATCATGGAGTCGCGGTTAGAGAACCTACGCGTCGAGTATGGCCTCCCAGATGATGTGATTCTCACCGTCTCCGGTGAGGGAGACTCACCCTGAGACGCGCCGGAGGAATTCATCAAGCTCTACGTCGAGTTCTTCAGGGCTGGGCTGTGTCTACCATTGCACCGCTTTCTCTGTTGGGCACTCAACGACTTCAATGTGTGCCCGGCTCAATTGAACCCGAACAACTATAGGTCGTTGATCGGGATGTACATCCTATGGAAGTACCATCGGAGTACCGAGATGCCGCTGGAGGCCTTCAAACAAGTATTCAAGATAAAAAACCTTCCTCGGCAGTCCGACTGGTACTACTTCATTGGCTTCAGGAAGGATTTTATCTTGGGCAACCCCGACTCGGATAAATTATGGAAGTACGAGTGGTTCTACGCTAGGGGAAACTTTCTAGCCCGAGCTGGTGAAGCCGTCCCCGAGGATCAGCAAGTGCCGAGGTCGTTCGAGCAGGGGCACGTTTGGACCAAGCGTCCTTGGGCACCGAGCCGTGTAATTAGGGCAGTAGACGAGCTGTTTGAGAAACCAGAATCATCCAGATAACAGTCCTTCCTTCTGAGGAAGGACACTTTATCCAGTTATGGCTAGTTTGAGGAGTCTAGCGGTCTTCCCTGAGCTGTCTGTCCTGCCCGGGCGGCCGGGCAGGTTACAATTGCTCGTCCGAGTGCCGTGGACGTTCCAGGGCCAAGCACTTCCTGGTCCGGGTGGCCGACGAGGGAGCCTTCTACATCCAATTCTGAGGACTCGTCCAGTGGCTCCTTCGATGCGGGGCCACCTGTAGCCGATGAGGACCTCGAGGACGTGATTAGGTTCCTATACCCGTCTCGTAAACTCCAGATCGGAGGTCAGCCCGGAGCCTTATTTTTAATCACCCTTTCTTATCCCGACCTTGCTTTGAATTTGCTCTTCCTTGTGCAGAAATGATGGCACCGACCTCCCACGCTGACAAACCCGCCCAGTGGCGAGTTTAAGGAAGCAGAAGGGCAAGGCCATCGACACCGGGAGAAAACGTAAGCGGACGCCGAGGCCCGAGCTCCCAACGCGTACCGGGCAGACCTCCACATCAGTCCATGTCCCGCCACCTCCGTCGCAGCCGACCAGGGCCTCGCCAGAGGTCACCCCAACAGACGAGGCCGCTAGAGGCTCGTCCGAGGACGTGCAAGAAGGCGCCCGAACTACCGTGGCGTTGTTCTGGAGCGTCTCAGAGATGCGGTTCCCCAGGATGATTTCTTCATGAACATCCAGGGGGAGGACTTCCAGAGCCTTTGCAACACGGCCTTCCGAGCTGCCGCCTCTGTAAGTATCTGAGCTTACCAATAGTTGGATTCTTTTGTCATGTTGCCGAGGACTGACTTCTTTGCTCGCAGGTGAGCGCCGTTCTGCACATGGTGCACTCCACCGGGATCAGGGAGGTCCACAAGGAAAAAGAGATGCACAAGAAGACCTTTCTTCGGATACAGGACTCCAACCAGAAGCTCAATGATAAGAGCATTGAGCTAGATCAAGCGAAGGGATCCCTCTTACGAGCCGAGAAGGAAGCCCATAAGGCTAAGGCCGAGGCCCAAGAGGCAGCAAGGGGGCTCAGAGAGGCAAAGGATAGAGCTGCACGGCTCGAGGGATAGCTGACAACCCTGCAAGCGGAGCACCAATATCTTGTTGCTGAGCTCCCTGGTTGCCTGGCCGGTGCGGTTGAAAAATTTAAGACATCTCCGGAGTATGCCGATCTCTACTACCATGGCATGACAGACCTCCGCGAGTACCTGATCGAGAAGCACCCCTAGGCGGCGGGATTCGACTGGTCGGTCATCGTTGAGGCCGACCAGGACGATGCCGAACAACAGCGGGGTGAAGAGGATAAGGTTGTCGTGGTAGACGACGACGACGACGGGGATGAGCAGAGCACCGAAAGAGGCGAAGGCGAGGACGCGGCTGGGGATGAGACCCAGGCCGATTAAACTTGTATATTTTTTTTCTTTTTGCCCTTTTTTGTGTTCGGGCTCGGGAGGTGCCCGGTTTCCTTGTACCTCCCCGATAAATAAAGATTTTCTGTTTTGCTCTCATTGTTTTTACGTGTAGTTATGTTTTACTTTACATCCCATATAATTTTCCCAGTGCGAGTGTCCTCGGGTTAACATTCTTAGCTTCAGGTGCACCTCGATGTGACGTATTCTTCGGACATCTAGTTACTGTCATCTAGTGTTAAGTAGTTGTTATTGTCCAAGTTAGGTGCTTCTCAAGGAGGATTCTAGATTGGAAACCAGCTATCTCGACAGCCATAGGATTGGCTCGAGTTTACCTTGCCTGCTCAGTTAATCCGAGCATATAAGTTTCAATCTCGGCTCGGTGTCGAGTTGTCCAAGTAGAGGTGAATAGCACCTCTGTTCTCAGCTAATCCGAGTAGTTATCCTTCCCTGCTTGGTTGATTAATCCGAGCAGGTTTAGGTTTATAATCTTGGTCGGGTAGAGCATAGCGTCTATGACCACCCTTACCCTGTTGCCCCCTTTAGACTTGCTTAGGCTTTAAAGAAGCTTTACAAGTGTAGGACTCGTCGGGCACATGAATGTGCCAAGCAACTTAAAGTGTTTCTGTACAGCGACAGACCTATGGTCGGTATTCCGACCAGCCCCCCAGCTCGGTTTAATGAGGATGACTCTCCCTTGGTGGGAGTTATTGTCTTATCCTCCGAGCTGGAGTTATGGCATCTTGGATTTACTTTTCCTTTAAATACATTACTCAGGTGGAATGATATTAGGGAAGTTGTGCTCCATTAATGTGATATATACATAGATTTTTCTAGCCCTGTTCAGCAGGTCTAGTTACAAAAGAATTGTGGCCAGAGGTCAAGAAAGGAGTCTAGCTCTGAATTTTAACAATAGAATCTTTTTAAGAGCTTGGCATTCCATGGATGTCCGAGCTGATTCCCCTCCGTGTCGGCCAACCTGTACGTGCCTAGTCGTATGATATCTTCAACTCTAAACGGACCTTCCTATTTCAGACCAAAGGACCCGAGACCGGGTTGTTGAACCGTGACCTTCTTCAACACCAAGTCACCAACCTTAAAGCTTCTAGGCTGAACCCTTTTGTTGTAATACCGAGCTACCACCTGATTCCGAGCTACGTTACGAATCGCTGCTTGGTTTCTTTTTTCCTCCAATAGGTCGAGCTCGGCCATCATTAGCTCAGTGTTCTGAGTATCCTCATAGTGTTCAACTCTAAAGCTCGGTAATCCCACTTCAGCTGGAATGACTGCCTCTGCCCCGTAAACGAGGGAAAACGGTGTTTCGCCGGTCGCTGTTCGGACAGTTGTTCGGTATGCCCAGAGCACCTGGGGTAGTTCATCGATCCACGCACCCTTAAGCCCCTCGAGTTTTTTCTTCAGGTTATCTTTGATTGTCTTGTTGACGGCCTCAACCTGGCCGTTACTCTGCGGATAGCTCGGGGAGGAGAAGACCTTCTTAATGCCGAGCTTCTCGCATAGGCGACGTAGACCCGAGGATTCAAATTGCTTAGCGTTATCGGTCACAATGGTGTGCGGGATCCCGAACCGGCAAACAATGTTCTTCCACACGAAGTTGGTACACTTGGCTTCGGTCATGTTGGTATAGGGTTCAACTTTGATCCACTTCGTAAGATAGTCAATTGCCACGATGCAATACCTAAATTACGATCGGGCTGTTGGGAGGGGTCCGATCAAGTCGATGGCCCACTTCGTGAATGGCCATGCCGAGGTTACTGGATTGAGGGGCTCCGCGTGGGAACCAAGAATTCTAGCATACTGTTGGCATTTGAGGCATTTCCGAGCAAAGTTTTCGCAATCTTGCTGCATGGTAGGCTAGTAGTATCCTTGCTGGAGGCACTTCTGGGCCAAAGAACGTCCTCCGAAATGATTGCCGTATAGACCTTCGTGGATCTCGCTCATCAGATACTTGGCCTCCTTGGGGTCCAAGCATCTCAACCATAGCGTAATGTAGCCTCGCCGGTATAACTTCCCACCGATCATCGAATACCGGGCCGAGCCATTACGTACCCGGCTTGCTTCTCCTCAGTCATCAGGCAACTCGGCCGTGGTCAGGTATCGGATGATCGGGTCCATCCAGGTACTTCTCGGCTCCTCGGCTAGGCTCATGACTTCCTTAATTATGCTTGGTTCGGACAGTCTTTCGATGGGGACCGACGTCAAGTCACATCGACCCAATCCAGAAGCTAGTCGGGCTAGAACGTCGGGTGTCGGCCATGTGGTCCTTAGCTTGGACAGATTTTACCAACATGTCGTCCACGTAGACCTCTATCATTTTTCCGATCAACCGAGCAAACATCTTATTGACGAGGCGTTGGTAAGTAGCCCCGACGTTCTTCAGGCCAAACGGCATCACGACGTAACAGTACAAGCCCTGGTCGGTAACGAAGGAGGTTTTGACTTGGTCTTCCTCGGCCATCCTTATCTGATTGTACCGGGAGTATGCATCCATGAAACTTAGAAGCTCGTGGCCGGCTGTGGCATCGACGAGCTGGTATATTCGAGGAAGTGGGAAGCAGTCCTTCGGGCAGACCTTGTTGAGATCGGTGTAGTCAATGCAGACCCGCCATTTGCCGTTCGCCTTCTTGACGAGGACAACATTCGCTAACCATTCCGGGTATTTGACCTCTCTGATGAATCCAGCCTTAAGGAGTTTCTGGACTTCATCGTTGATTGCAGCATATCTCTCCGGGTTAAAGGCCCTTCGTTTTTGAATCACCGGCCTGTGGCCAAGTTGGACGTTGAGCCGATGGCTGATAATGCTCGGATCAATGCCGGGCATGTCCTCATGGGACCATGCGAAAACATCACGATATTCGAAAAGAAGGCATTCCAGGTCGGCCCGGATCTCAGGTCGCAGCTGTGATCCGAGTTGGACTGTGCGTTCAGGCCTTTCAGGGTCTAGGGAGAACGGCACTAAGTCTTTAACCTAGGGTCCAGGTCTGCCAGCATCTTTGGTGCCGTATCGGTTGGGAGATCGGTCTCATCGACCGAATAGACGACCAGGATGCCATGTTGCAGGGCTGAGACTACTCGAACAACACTAGCTAATGAGTCCGGGAGTCCGTCTGGGACGAGCGTATCACTCCAACGCCACCGTCGGTCGGGAATTTCATGGCCAAATGATATGTTGAAACAATGGCCTTCAAGCCGTTCAGCGTCGGCCGGCTGATGATGATATTGTACTGGGAGGGTTTGTCGACAACTAAAAAGTCAGCTACCTGAGTGATCCTAGCCGCTCCTTCTCCAAAAGTTACCGGTAAACTGACTTTCTCGGTTGCTCGGACACACTCCCCAGCAAAGCTGTAAAGCGGGGTCCAGACTGGGACCAATAGGGCGTTACTTATCTTCAGTTTGTCAAAAGCCTGTTTGAAGAGGATGTCTGCCGAACTGTCGTTGTCGATTAAGACACGCCGCACTACATTGTTGGCGATGGGTAGTTCGCATACCAAGGCATCATTGTGGGGGTGCATCAATTGATCCGTTTCTTCCTCGGTGAAAGTGATTGGGGTGTCTCCTTGACGGCATATCTTGTTGATGTGCTCGGACATGTTTATTAATTCACCCCGCTCAACCCGCCAAGCTTCTCTGACGTAAGATCGCCGATCACTCGACGTGTCCCCGGTAACTGGCGCACCGAATATCGTGTGAACAATATTCGGGGGATCTGAGGCGTTCCCACTGTCGGTCCTGGGTCGGTTCTATACGTCTCGGCCCGACAAGTCGTTTCTTCCAGAAGTGGCCCTCGGGGTTATAACTCGCTCCATAAATTCCTGTAAAAGACCTTCTCGGACCAGTCTTTCTATCTGGTCCTTCAACTGGATGCACTCCCGAGTAGTATGCCCCACATCCTTATGGAACTCGCAATACTTTGACTGATTCCGCTTCACCCTGCTCCCTCGGAGCTTGGGTGGTGGTGTTAGCAAATTTTTGTCACCAACCTGGGCGAGCACCTCATCGATGGTCGCCACTAATGGTGTGTAGGTCTAAAACTTACTGGTTGGCCCCTTTGGTTTCTCGGGTTTCTCTTTCCTCTACTTCTTGGCGTGCTCGGTGCTGCTTTGTTCAGGCGTCTTTTTCTGCTTCTTGTCCTTCTTTGTTCCGCTCGGGCTAGCCTCTTCCCGACGGCTTTTCATGTACTCGACAGCGTCCGTGTGTCTCTGGGCATATCCGAGCATTTAGAAAAACGTGCTTGGCTTCTCAAAGGCTAAGGACCAGGTCAACTTTTCGTCTCGGAGACCCCCTATAAAAATGTGCTTTAGGGTCTCGTCTTCGACGTGCTTGACCTCAAGAGCTACCTGGGTGAACCGGTTAATGTAATCCCTGACGCTATTGTTTCCCTGCTTAACAGCATATAGGCATGTTATCTCTTTTCTTCGAGTTTTGGTCATGGAGAATGCCGAAGAGAAGGCGTCAGCCAGATGCCCAAAAGAGGAAATTGATCCTGGCTCAAGTCGTCAGAACCACTGCCGAGTAGGGCTCGTAAGAGTGAGTGAGAAGGCTTTGCACATCGCCGCGTCACTGGCGTTCTACAGTAGCATGTGTCCCCGGAAGAGTTCGACATGCTCATCAGCATCTGTGGTCCCATCATAAGACTTGATCTGTAGGACCTTGAACTTTGGCGGCATGGGCGCTCGCGTTATGTTATCCGAAAAAGGTGGGTCCTAAGCTCCTGTCTCATCTAGACTGAATCTACAATTCTGTATCTCGTCAATTTGTCGCTACAGTGCCCAAAACTGACAGCTATTGGTGTCTTCAGGCAGTTCGACCCGATAGGGTACTCCGCCCTCAACACGGCCTCCAGCTCCTGCGTGGTGGTCTCTGTTTATTCCTTGAGACCCAAGCCGGTCAAATATCGAGGCTCGGGAGCCTTGTGGTGAAGGGGCACGGGCTGCTTGGCGTCCCATACGGCGCTCCTGAACTATTCTATTATCAGCAGGGATTCCCCTGGTGGATCCTACAGACTGCTCGGACTGGGCTTCTTCAAGGTTGACTGCACTTCGCTCTATCCGACCCCCAGCCTGGTCAACCTGGGCTGGGGGTGGCAGGGCTGGTGCGCCTTGACGCTGAGCCTGCTGCGCGAGTTGTTGAGTCAGGATCCGGACCGCGTCTGTAAGTTCCCGGATCAGATCTTGGGCGGTTGGGGCATCCACCGGCTCTGCCCTCGCTGTGCTTCCTTGCCCCCCGGACCGGGATCTCGCGGTCCGAGGACGGCCCCTAGGCCGGCCTGTGGCTGGTTGCCTATTTCTTGCTTCGCCCGACCCCTCCTGTAGGGCTGTATCATCTCTGTCGGGTTGTCATCTCGGTAGTCAGAGGTGATGTAGCTGAAGTTGGGATAAAGGCGTAGGTACCCTCCTTCTAGCGCCAAAATATTGATGCTTACCATTGTCCAGCGTCGGATCAACACCCGCGTGCGGCTGCGCATGGTCTGACCTCTCCTTGGGCTCGCCTCTGGCCGGGAGTGTGCACCTGCAAGAGGAGGGATGCTTCGGAGAAAATAGTGGGGTTAGTCAATAGACAAGGGCTCTCCGATGCTCAAGGCAGGTATTGCTTGGCAGAGGTTGGCAACTAGTTAGGTGTGAAGAAGTAGTCTCTCTCTAGAATGTCATAAATGCATTCTATTTATAGGCCACTACTTGGATCGGGTGTATGATGGGTTTTGCCCACCACCCGGGTATCACATCAGGGTGTGTCAGGCAGTAGGTAACAAGTGTCGTGCTCATCGCCCAATGGATTGGACTCTATCAGACGACAATGTTTCTGTCTTGTGTTGGCCTATAATGGCGAGTAGCAACCTATTTATGAGTAATTTTAGTCCGACCCAAGCTACCGTACGTACTGAGATAGCAGGCTTATTGGGGCGCAGCCTTGGATGCCTGAGAGGCACATCGGGAAGAAGTATAAAGCATCGGGGGCCGACAGCAAACTTGCTGAAGTCTGCCGAGCTTAATAGCCGACCACCAAAGTTAAGGTCCTCGGTGGTGGCGCTGAGCTTACCCTCAACAGTTATGTTTTAAGCAATTAATGTTACAAGTTATGCAAAGGATTAAGTTTTTAGAAATTATGATTATGTTAAAACGTAATAATTATTATTACGTTATTATCCGTTTAAGAAATTAATGTTATTATGTTAGATTTGCGAAATCAAGATTTAGGAAAACAATTATTATTTCCTTTAAGATTTTATGTCAAGGATTTCATAGCAAGAATCTATTTTTTTTAAAAAAAAAATTATTCCAAAATTTCTATACTTTATTCGTAAGTATATTTAAGTTTATGAACATGTTTAAGTTAAGTAACGGCTACGTAGGGAGGGTCGTTACACTAGCTTAGAGTATCCTATACTTCTAAGCTATCTCATAGTGTCCTAGTGTGTTAATTGTGTTTGTAAAATCATATTAGAGGGTTAAAATCTCAATCTGAGTTTAAAATAGGAAAAACAGATGAAAAACAACAAATTTTTATAAAGCCCGGTTGACCTGCCGGTTTCCCTAGTCCAGCTTGCCGACGATCTAGGTTTGGCCTGCCAAACCCATTATGAATCTGGCCTGCCAAACTCAAAGTTCAGCCTACCAAACTAGAAAAATTCTAGAAATTTCCAGACTCGGGTCTTGGCCTCCCCGGGCTCAAATCCTTATTTCCATCCTGTTTTCTAAATTCCTAGGCATAGAAAACATTCATAGAAGATAGAAAAATATAATAGAAGACTTTTAAACTAATTTAAACAAGATTTGCATAAGAAATTTTAATTAAATCCAAAAATTAAAAAAATAGAAGAAAATATAAAAACTTGATTTAAATCCGTTTTTTATTAAACCAAGCCTAGATTCTAGATGTTTTGAGTTTCACTAACTTAGATTCAAGGTTTTCTAAACTCAAAGAAGCTCGAATTTCAAACTACAAGGAAAATAAAAAAATTGAAAAAAGTTTAAAATTTTGAAAACTAACCTTGAATTGGACGTTTTGAGGAAGATTTGAAGCTTAAATCCTAGTTCCTTAGCTTCAATCAAGCAAGAACAAGACTCGGGCTTGAAATTTTTGAATCAAAATTTGAGAGAGAAAAGAGAGAGAGAGTGGCAACGAGTGAGAGAGAGGGAAAGAGAGAGAGAGTGAACGTGAGAGAGTGAGGGAAAGAGAGGGAGAGAAAGAGATTAAATAAAAGAAAAAGTATGTGGTTTCATTGTGTGAAAATCATGTGCCACTCACGGTTTTACAAAAAAAAACTTATTTGGTATTTAACAAATTGTTTTGTTTTAAAATTCAAAATAACAATTAAAATTAACCAAGAGTAATTAAAATAAGTAAAATAATCAAAAATAATATTAATTTAGAAATATCACAAAATAGTTAAATCAAGTTTTAAAATACATAATGGCACACAATTTATCATTTTATACATTAATAATACTTAATTAATTTTACAACATTATATTTACATTATAATATATAAAAACTTTGCATAATATATGGTTCAAAAAACACATTTGCTAAACTCAGGTAAGAAATCTACAGAAACCGAGGCCGGGACACAATTTGTTTTTATTACCATGTTTCTAAGAAGTAAGACATCCTAGTTATGTCATGCATGCGTACTTCACAAGCGGATAAGGACAGCTAGAAAGTAACAATTAATGAAAAATTCTTCACACAAATCAAAGTTGTTGGTTTTAGAAATTAACGGGCTGTCCCAATCAGCTTTCTGATTTTCCTTTTATTTTGCTTTTTTTTTTATATGAGAATTATGAATAAGGAAAAGGTTTATTGGCAATATTATTAGTCTATAAACTATAAGCATGGTGATACTTAAGTCATTTAACTTTTAATTTCTACATAATATTGCAAAATATTTCTTGCAGGTTTGATATTTGACACTAAAAATGACTGATTCTAAAGTCATCACGTTTTTATAGTATAACAACTGAAACTTTTACGTATTAAGTAATTACAATTAGTGCTAAATGTTTTAGTTTTAATAGGTTTGAACAATGGTGAAGAGAAAATTTTGAATACAGTATAATTATTTCAATAAAATTATAAGTTATCACGTGAAGTGCCACGTTATTGCCCATGTGAAATTTGGTGGTCTTTCGTAAATTTCACTGTAAAGACCAAAACTATCAAAAATAAAAAGTAAAAGTTTAAGAAGTAATCGATCAAAGTTAAAAGTTCAAGAATCAAAAAACTACTATATTTGTAGTTTAGAAACTAATTGTGTCAATAATCGTTTTTATTATCATATTTAAAAAGTACTATAATGTATTTATTTTCTTTGGTCGAATCGGTGGTTTACATAATTTACTTGTTGTAATAAGTAGTTTGTTACATCAATTTTAGTATTGTTTTAAAATTTACAATTGTAAATGAATGCTTATTAGTTAGTTACATCAATATTAGTATTGTTCAAAAATCTAAATTTCAAGTGTTTATTATAGTTAAATGGAAAGAATATTTTGTTAAAATAAAATAAAAAGCAAAGCACTCACCAAAACCAAAAAGAGAACAAAAAAAAAAAAAAACCATTAAAGAATCGCATTCGAAGAGCACTTAATGCTATAAGCAGAATCGATTAATATGTAACAAACAGAAAATTTTAACAAAATTAGATCTAAAACTATAACAATGAGTAATTAACAATGAAATTTACCTATTATGGCAGGTCATATTTCAATTTAATCAATATCACCTCGGCACTCTTAAATGCTATTTTCTTGTTACACATTTGATGACAATATTTATATGATATATTGATGAATTTAAACAAAAAAACCTATAAAAGAACCAACGTGTGTGTGTGTGTGTATATATATACTTTTTGTCTTGACTTTTAAGACCCTGAACTTGGTCCTCTATAAAGACAGGTGCACTTGTTGGAACCGTTGCTTTTTTTTTTTTTTTTCATATAAAGTTAGACGCAGCCTCCTAGCAGCCAAGGAAATTAATATTGCAACAAGTTGGTTTGTTGTGCCTCTTTGATGCCACCGGAATAAAAGCAAATAATTATAAAATTTTATGAGTATTTTTTTAGGGAAAATTTTATTCGTTAAATGTGCGAAGATATTTAAAGTCATTATCATAGAAGGCAATCCGCAACTAAAATATTGCTTCGCCTAACTTTTTAGTATTACAAAAGTGGTAATAAGTGATTCAAATCAATAATAATATAAAATCTTACATATTATAACATAGTGTAAAATATTGATACAATTTAAAGCTCTTACATATACAATTTTTGAACCAATTTAATTTTGAACTAGTTAAAATTAGTTTGTCAAACACTTTGATAATATTTAGTGGAGAGAGAATCATTTTTGAATGCTACGTATACCAACAAGTCTAATTATCAATGGACGTATTAAAAGTTAATTGTCTCTCTGTATGATATTGATATTATGGTTATAAAATTGAATTATTTGTTTGTTTGTTTCCTCCTTCGGATGACATTTACGTTTAGGATAAGGGCACGGATATTCTTAAAGATTAATCAACTTTAATCATAATTAAAAGTGGAAGCGTTAGTCTTCTAAAAAAACGTAAGGCTTTTACTTTATTGGACGAACGAATTATATAAGTTAAAAACGAGTCATCTTTCAATAACTTATTTACAGCATTGCCACCACGAACAAAGCGCTATTGTCCTTTTTCATACTTCTTTCAATAACTTTTTTGGTTTTGCCATTATATGAAATGTATTCATCACTGATTAAAAATGAGACTATTTCAATTCCTCAATTTAGAGAGGGGTATGTGAGATGCCGTTAGTTACTAGTAAGGATTTTCTTTTTCACGCCAATTAATTTGAACGGATTTTTAATTTTTTTCTCAAATTTTTTTAAGTCCTATTTTTATTGCTTTATTACACATGCTCGAAGAATCAGAAGACAAACATAAGAACTTGAGGTGTCGTTCATCTGCTGCTCTTCCTTTGCCCTTGAGTTTGTCAAAAAGCGTATTGGTAAGAAGGTGCAAGTGAGTTCAGAGGAAAAAAACGTTGCTAGTGTAACATAAGTGAAAAGGCATGGTGGCAATTTTGTAAATATGTTACAAGATAATGACTTGTTTTCCAATTTGCCTATCAAGCAAAAGGAGACTAACAAGTGGCTACAAGGTAGACTGGCGGAATTGTAAAACAGAATTTAGTCATGGTCGCAATTTTGTAAATATGTTGTAAGATAATGACTTGTTTTCCAATTTGCCCATCAAGCAAAAGGAGACTAACAAGTGGCTACAAGGTAGACTAGTAGAATTGCAAAACAGAGTTTAGTCGTCCCCAAATTTTTTTTTTAAAAAAGCTAAGCAGTCCAATAGGCAGTTGCCACGTAAGACACCAGTGGGGCTCACTCCATAATGACTAATGGGGCAGGTGGCGGGTTGGGTTGTTTAGTACTGCTCTTCTCAAAATGTTATTGCATCCCGCTTTATCCTAGGCATTTAATATTCTTCAGAATGATTCCAAGATAATCAAGCCTTGTTCAAGGAAGCATGTAAATTGACTAGAAATGAGATTATGAAATGCCCACATTTATATTTGCAGGTCAATTTTTAGGCGAATTTTGCTTCCAAATTTTTGTGACGTGAAAAGATTTCCCTAAGTGCAGTCTTTCTGAAAGCTACTAAATTAGGTTGTGGAGAAAATTACATATCAAAGATGCGATCCAATATGTATTGGCTAGAGATTGTACAAAGACATATGAAAAACTAACCAAGATATGCAAGGATAAAACACGACCAATTACAATAATTATTTAAGTATGAGAAATTAACCAAGATGAAGACAAAACATAGATAACTATTTTAGTACGAGTACATGATTTTTATCATATTATTTAGGAAAGATACAATGTTTTCTCCATCATTTTAACACAAACCACAATTTTTTATTGGAAAGCGGCAAGCGGCAAGCGCCAAGCGCCAAGCGCCAAGCCTGAGGAAGCATAGGACACAAAGCAATATGAAAACCACACCCTTTAGCTTATAGCTCAATAGATTTAGTTATAAGCATCCGGATTTGCAAGGAGGTAGCCTTCGACGAGCTTGAACAGGCTGGTGGCCTTTTCTTTTCCTTCCTTGGCCTTCTCTTCATTGAGCGGGGCATCTCCAACTGTGTATGACTTGGTAGTAACCTTAATAATGGTTCCTCCACCTGGGGCTGCCACCAACTTGGTCTCATGACAGATTTTCTCAACATCGGCGGACAAAGCATCTCCTTCGATCAGGCTGTAGCAGTAGGAAAAGTTGTCGTGGTCAATTGAATCAATCTTATGCTTCACATATTTGCCTGCAAATGAATTTTCAAGTGATCAAACTCTTGCTTTCCTTCAAAATATGCTTACATCGTCTACATAAAAGGAAAGTGTTTGAAATGGAAAAAAATAGATTCTTTTCTACATAAGGTGTGGGACTCTCACTTTACATCAAAATGTCTACTTACCATCAGGGAAGGTGATCTTCTTGATGGTTCCAGCCCCTCCATCTCCTTCGAGGATCTCGACTCCTTTACCTGCTTCGGGCACAATCTTTGGGACAAGGTTGTCGGCGTCAAGGACAAAGGCCTTGAACAACCTAGCGGGAGCAACGGCGGATGTGACCTCCTCCTCGTGTGTGAAAACACCCATGATGTTCTAAGGTTATGAAAGGGAGCAAAGAGAAAATGTTAAGGAGGGTTGTTTTGAACTTTGATGTGTTTTGGGATGAAGAGATGTGCATATAGAGGTTCTATTTATAGGCCAAGGCTCCAGTTTGCTTTGTATGAAGAATCCCCTGTTTATTGAATAATTCAACAATTAGAATTGTAGATATCGGTGGAGAAAATTATTGAGTTTTGTCCTGTTAGGAAATTATAATAATCTATGATAAGTAATAGCTTAGTCAAAGAAGGCGTCCCAAGTTATTGAGTTTGTATGGTTTCTCTCGCAACTAGAAATTAAAAAAAATAAAATAAAATAAAAGAAAGAAAAAAGAAGGTCGCGGGATTCTAGATAACATGACGACGACAAGGCAAATTTATATATTTTGTGAAAAAAAAACTTGATGTGCAGTGTAAGAAACAAAAAAAAAAAAAGGTTCTGCATAATTTGAGTTACCTACATGAAAGTTGATCAATAAAACAAAGAATACGAAGTAGGAAAAAAAATCATCCGTCACTAATTGATAAACTTTTTCCCTACTTTTTTGCCGACCGGAGATCCAATTCTTACCATCAACGGATCTCCTTTTGACAATAAACTCATGATTTCCTTTTTTTTTTTAATGTCATTGTCTTTTCTGTTCAAGTTATAAGAAGTTGCAACACTTTTTTTCAGCGTTCTTTTTCTGATAGAGATTCCCGTTACTAAGCCTTCGTTTTGGACTATTAAATTTGATCAAAATTATTTTTTTAACAGATTTGATGGTTGATATTTCAATATCTACTAATGAGCCACTTTTTTAATTCCTATTTGAAAAATCTTCTCTTTTTTAAAAAGGTCCCTATCAAACATGAATTACTATTCAAATTTTATATATGCAAGTTTGAATATTGGTCATTTTCTTTCACACACAGATGATTACTATGTTTGGAAACTTTGATTTGAATCAAAATTTTAGTTCAACTACTACGATGATAGTTTTACACTGTAGTTATAACATGTCAAAGCTTATTTATGCTATTATTGGTTCAAATTAATTGATGCCAACACTATAGAAATATTAAATTTCCATCTAATTCAATTCATTTAAATCCTGCAAGCTATGGTTCATTTTACAATTGGGATTTCTGTTAAAGCCTTTTTTTCCCCTTTCTTTTCTTTTGTAAGGAGGTGTTGGTTGGGGATCGGAATAGTATTCCCAAGGACTTTATTAGTTTTCTTTTTTTTATAAAAAAAAAAGTCTTTGATAATTTCAAGTTTTAAAGTTTGATTTCTAAAAAAGCCAGCCAGCCAGGGATGAACAATATTTGACTATATATTTGAAAAATATGTTCTTTTTTTTTTTTTTCTAAAATCCTATTCATTGCTCATCTCATACCTGATATGATCCACAACGTCACACTTGCGTGTTACTAGACCTCTGCCCCTAAATTAAAGGGCAAGTTCTGGATCAAACTTTCTTGTTGGTGCAACACTATTTGAGGCTTTGCGTAAGATATATAAAATAGCTTTCTTTGTCGAAGTGGAGTAGGAAAAGTACTTACAGTAATATCCGTTATTGCTATATATATATTTTTAAGAAGTAGGATCATGCATACTTACTCCAAAAATAGACAAAGGACAGGTAGAAATTAACAATTAATGAACGTCTCCACTAGAAATTATATATTCATGAAAATCCCATGGATTTTCGTTCATCTAAATAGTTTAAGTCTAAAATTCCCCTTAGAATTCAAAGATTTTGGTATTAGAAATTAATGGCTGTTGCAATGAGGTTTCCGATTGTTTTTTTTCCCAAGAATTATGGAGACTGAAAAGGGTCATTGGCAGTATTAGTCCGTAAACTATAAACACAGTGACACTTTTGTCACTGAACTTTTAATTTTGGTACAATACTTCTGATTTCTTAGCAAGTTTGGTCGCTGGCACTGAAGTTGGCAAATGCTTTTTTAAATTATTACATCAATCATAACTAAAAATTTTACGTAAATAGTTACAATAAATCTATTTACAATAAGTCTAAAGAATTCTGGTTTTCAATGGGTTTTAACAATAGTAGGGAGAATATTTATATATAATATTGTAACTGTTTTGGTAATATTCAAGTTATAACGTGGGGGACACGTTATTACCTACGTTAAATTTCATTGGTCTTTTGTCAATTTCATTGTGAAGAATGAAAACTATCAAAAATTAAAATTTAGGAAGTCATGTATCAAAATTAATAGTGTCGCTATACTTATAGTTCAGTGACTAAATTATACTAATAACACTTCTCATCATAATATTTTAAAATTACTATGATTTTTTCTCTGTTTTTTGGTCGAATCGATCGTTTCCATGATTTACTTCTTGTAATAAGTTGCTTGTTATGTTAAGTTTAGTATTTTTTTAAAATCTACAATTAAATGATAGAATATTTTTATTAAAAGAAAATAAAAAGTAAAAAGACAAAGCATTCACCTAAACCAAAAAGAGAAAAAAAGAAAAAAAAAATCTTCACCAAAAGATCGCATTTGGTTGAATCGATTAATTTGTACAATTAGTAATGGACAATTAAATTTACTTAGTATAGAAGGTCATTTTTTAATCACCTTGGGCTTGATAAATTGGTTCGAACAAGATTCCTTAACACCCTGTTAATTAATAGGCATTATTAAATTTTGACATGGTTTGATAAAGAATAAATTGCTATGTTAGTCTCTAACATTTTACGAAAGTATAATTTTAGTCCCCGATATTTTATTTTTGATTTACTAGTACTCAACCTTTCATTTTAATTGTTGAGAGACTAATTTAACGGCTAAACTGTTAGTTTAGAGGATCAATTTGTCACCTTTTTGATAACTTTGGAGACTAATTTGTCATCGTTTTTAAACTTTAGGGAGTAATTTGTTATTTTTTTGTCTAAAATTAAAATTTGATAGATTGACCCTTTAACAATTAAAATTAAAAGGATTGATAAATAAAATATAAAAAATTAAAGACCAAATATTTATTATTGTAAAAATTTAAAAAATACCGAAGCAATTCACCCTTGATAGGAATGTATGCCGACACATATTATATTCATTTCACCTATATGAGACAGGTGCACCTGTCAGCACTTTTTTTTAATTTATTTTTGTTTTTATTTATAAAGTTTGACGCAGCTTCACAGCAGCCATGGAAATTAATATTGCAACAAGTTGATTTGTTGTGTCTCTTTGATGCGACTGGAATAAAAGTAATCGAGGAATGCAAACAACATTTTCTTTCTCCTTTTTTTATAGTCTCTGCTAGAGTCTGTATAAATTTATTAACATGATACATTATTAATTAAAGTATTGCTTCCCTTGCTTTTTAGTACCATCTCTACTCGACATTGCAAAAATGGCAAATACCTATAATAATTGTGGAGAGAGAAACACTTCTGATTACCACTTGCACCAACTACTGTAATTATCAATGGACATATATATCTATTTGTCTGATATTGATATCTACGGATAAAATGGAATTGTTTGTTTGTTTTTTTGTTTATTTGTTCTTTATGGCATTTGCCTCCAGGATAAGGACGCATATTGTTGAAGACAACTGTTTCTTATCATGCAAAGGGGAAAAGTGATCTTCTGGAAAAAATTGTCATATTGTTATAAAACTTAAAACAAACAATAAAAATTTACGTAACGCATTCTCTATCCTTTCTAGGCGTCAGTTTGTTTTGTATCTTTACAAAATATCAGAGAAGTGTGAAATACAGACCACAGTTCTGCCTTTGTTTCAGATGCTATGTTCTATTTGTTTACCACATGTGAGTTTAGTCTTATGAGACAAACTAATCTAATGGCTGATCATCTATCAATAATCTATTTATAAAATTTCCACCACAAGCAAAGTGCTGTTGCTCTTTTTTCATACTTCTTTTGACTTATTATTTTTTTTGGGATGCATGACAATGTTACCTTTGAACTTGTCACACATTTATAATTTACCCTTTAAATTTTTAATTTTAGCAATTTACCCTCTAAACTTATGAATTTATAGCAAATCATTCCCTATTGATAGTTAGAGATGCAACAATAGGCCGGGGCCCGTGGGCCGCCCGAGCCCGTCCTGATACAGTGATAGGTCGGGCCGGCACTGTTCACGGCCCGACACGGCCCATAAATACTTATGGGTTGGGCCGGGCCTATATATGTTGGCCTATGGGCCGTGCCGGCCGGCCCATGGAAAATCATGGGCCGGGCTGGGCTGGGCTGGGCCCAGGCCCGGCCCGTCTAGGCCCCCAATGGGCCGGCCCATCCCGGCACGTCTAGGCCCATAATGGGCTAGCCCATCGGCCCAGGTTGGGCCGGCCCATCCCGGCCCACAATGGGCCGGCCCATCCAGGCCCATAATGGGCCAACCCACAGGCCCAAGTTGGGCTGGCCCATCTAGGCCCATACAGGGCCACAAGGGGCCCATTGTGGGCCAATTTCATATATATATATATATATATATATATATTTAGATATATTTTTTCATGTTCATTCACGGGTGAACATGACTGAGTATGGCCTTCCCTAGTAAGTCATGTAAGGCCATTGTAAGTCATGTATTGTCACATCAAAAGACTATACATTTAATATATATATTATTTAATACATATAAGAATTAAATATTATATAATATATATACATGCCATATTCACCCGTGAATGAATAAATAAATATGCCATGAGATTTCTCCAATGCAATCACATCATAATACGTCTGCCAAGTTCTTTTTCTTCTCTTTTCATTTCTTTTTATTTTTTTATTTTTTCCTTGTAGGCATGCTTTGCTTTTGAGAAGTAAAGTTGAGAATCAGATGCTGAATCTGTAGGTTATGTATTATCACATCAAAATATTATACATTTAATATATATATTATTTAATACATGTAAGAATTAAATATTATATAATATATATATACATGCCATATTCACCCGTGAGTGAACATAGCATTAGATCCCCCATGCACATCACATTGCAATAGGCCTGAAAAGCTCTTTTTCTTTTCTTTGCATTTTTAAAATTTTTTTCTTGTAGGCATTGTTAGTATGTGTGGAGCTTAATTATTACCCTGACGCAGATTGCCCCTACGTAGATGTTGTACGCGGATCGACCTTCGCGGTAAGGTCGACGTGGGGGTTGGAAGGGGGTGGTAAACCCCCCTCTCGGGGGTTGTAGGGGGCGAAGCCCCCTGGGCAAAAATTTTATATGCAAGTTTATTTTACATAGGGGCAGTTTAGGTTTTTTACATAAAGCATGCTTTGCTTTGGAGAAACAAAGCTAAGAATCAGATATTGAGTCTATAGGTCATGTATTATCACATCAAAATACTATATATTTAATATATATATATATTATTTAATATATATAAGAATTAAATATTATATAATTTATGCATGCCATATTCACCCGTGAGTGAACATGGCATTAGATTCCCCTATGCAATTATAAAGGGGCAGGCCTAACATAGAGGCTCAGAAGGAAGGCATGCAATGTGCAAAGCTGAGACGTTAAGTCTTCAGCGAATTGTCTAATCAAGTTACACTTGAAAGAAAAAAAAATTAAAAAAAAAGATTTAAAAAATAAAAAAATAAATTTTTTTACCTATAAATAAATGTAGAACATTTACAGAAATACTCATTCAACAAACTTCTAAGATCTTATGTATTGTCTTGTTTTTTAGATTACTTAGAGTTCTTTAGAAAGGAAAAAAAACTTGAAGGTATAATTTATTTCATTTGTTGTTCATTAATTTTGTATTGTTATAAGTTAATTTTATTGTGTAATTATTTTATTTAATTTTTATGTTACGTTAATTTATTGTTATTTTTTATTGAAGCTATGGTATCATCACCTAGAGGGAGAGCCAACATTTCACATTTTGTGATCAACGAAGAAGAACAATTGATCCACTGGAAGAAATTGGAGTTGACTTGCTATCTCAAGTTGATGGCTCCTTTGAAGTCACTCGTAAGGGCAAAAGGAAAATTCAACGAACTTCACCAGTTTGGAATTGCTTTGATCTCGTAACACGTACAAACGAGCATGGTGCAACAGAAGAGCGCGCAATTTGCAAAGTATGCAAACAAGACTACACAGGTAAATCCTCTTCTGGCACTGGTCACTTAGAGAGGCATCGCAAAAAATGCGAAGCTAAGCATGGTGTAGGTGGTGTTGATTGTCGTCAACAAACACTTCAATTTAGCCCCGATGGTAGTGTTACCAATTGGTCATATGACCAACAAAGAGCAAGAGAATGGCATGCTAGATATTTGGCTAGTGCTCAACAACCAATTAGTCTTGCTGATGATCCAGCCTTTGAGGAGTACATTCAAAATGCCTATAATCCACAATATAGGCGTGTTTCAAGAACTATCACAAGAGCTGACACCATGAAAGTTTTTTATTCAATGAGGGAAAAGTTAGTAACTGAATTTAATTCATTCACTGCATCTATTGCATGCACATCTGATTTGTGGGAAGGTCGTACCAAAACTAATTATATCTATGTAACTACACATTATGTGGATAAAGATTGGTCTTTTCAAAAAAGATTAATTGTTTTTCGACCAATGCCTTATCCGCATGATGCCAAGGCCATTCATGATGTCATCATAGAAGTTTTTGATTTTTATGGCATTAAAGAAAAGGTTTTGAGCATCACATTTGATAATGCATCTGCTAATACTGCTGCTATTAACCTTTTCAAAACAACATTGAGACCACAACATGGTGAAACATTTTTTCACCAAAGATGTGCTTGTCATATTATTAACTTGTGTGTTCAAGATGGCATGAAATTTTTTCAAGGTTATTTGGAAAATATTCGAACGGCCTTGAGTTACATAGCAAGTTTTGGCTCTCGAATTGAAGAGTTTGCTAAGCTTTACAAAAGAGCAAGCATGAAACCCAGAAAACTTCCAACTGACATAGGACACCAGTGGAATTCAACATATTTGATGCTGAATGCATGCCTACCATACAAAGAGGTCATAACCGCGTATTACAACTTAAAGAATCCAACTGAGCTGCTTTAAGAATTTGATTGGCAAATTGCTTCATGCTTTTACAATTTCTTAAAGGTTTTTTATGAAGCCACCCTCCAACTCTCAGGTGTGTACTATCCCACATCTCTTCATGCATTACATAAGTTGTACGACATTGCTGCAACCTTCGATATGCATAGAGATTTTAACATGTTTAAGGAATCTGTTGAGTTCATGGAACAAAAATTTAAAAAATATTGGGAGCGTGTTCTACCGTTGTATTGCATAGCTGCTGTATTGGATTCGAGAGTTAAATTAGCTGGTGTTAAATATTTGCTTAAGGGTATAGGGGAAAAATTAGGGTGCATTCTGACATCATAACCATTCAAAATGTGCAAGCAAAAGTTAACAACATATTTACTGCATATAATGAAAAATATGGAGGAGGCCAAACAATATCCCCTACACCTTTAGCAAATACTACTTCTGTTCCACATGGTTCTTCATGGGCAAGTATGATTAGCTACACAGGATTTGGTTTCGGTACATCGTCTACATCTTCAACACGCAGTGAATTGGAAAACTATCTGGAAACAAATTTTGCAGCATTTATTTTCAATGAGCAAGGTGGTGGTCATGATTTCAATAAGTTTGATCTTTTGTCATTTTGGAGATCACAGTCAAGAACTTTTCCTGTGCTCTCTAAAATGGCTTGTGATATACTAACCATACCAGTATCCACAGTTGCAAGTGAACAAGTATTTAGTTGCAGTGGTAGAGTACTTGATGAACGACGTGCACGTATGAGTGACGATATTCTAGAAGCAGTAATGTGTGTCAAAGATTGGGAGGATGCTCGTAGAAGAAGCCAAGAAGTTCAAGATGATTGGGTTGATGACTTTGAAAATTTGGACATTTCTGATACTCCCACTGGGAGTAATACGTTGTAATTAATTATGAACAATATTTTTTTATGTTTTTTTTTGTTTTTAGTAATTTTGTAAATATCTAATGTATAATTATCCCGATTGTACTCTTTTTTCCTTACCAAGGTTTTGTCCCACTGGGTTTTCCTTGGAAAGGTTTTTAATGAGGCAATCGTAAATAAAATATCCTTTTTTATATTTCCCTTAACTATTCAAACTTTTATATTTATTAACTTGTTTAAAAATTTAAAAATAAAAAAATTAAAAATTACATGCTTAGATGGGCTGGCCCATTTAAACCCATAATGGGCCAAGATGGGCCGGCCTATTTAAGACCCACGGCACGGCCCGACACGACCTACGGCACGGCCCGGCATGACCCACGGCACGGCCCGACACGGCCCACGACACGGCCCATATAAAACTAGCCCACGGGTCGGGCCGGGCCAAGTTATTTTTAATATGGGCCGGCCCGGCCCGACCCACGAAATTCATGGGCCAGGCCGGTGGGCCTAAGGAGAACGGGCCGGCCCGGCCCGTTCTTACAACACTATTGATAGTGATTTAGTTTTTTTGATAAAAAATGATATGTAATTTGTACATGCATAATTGACTATTGACATAAATAGACATTGTTACATATTTAGACCTAAATTTATTGTGTTCAATATCTGTAATTAAGTTTTCATCAAAAAATAAAATTTTGATTTAACTTTGGTTTAAATATAAATTTAGGTTAATATTTATATGAAAAAACCCATTTGCACTCTTAATTAATGACTCATGTGAAAATCATATATCAATTTTAATCAAAAACTCAAAATTGCTATTGAGGAGGTGATTTGTTATAGATTTATAAGTTGATGGAGCAACTTGTCAAAATTAAAAGTTTATAGAATAAATTGTAAATATATGACAAGTTCAAGGGACAACAATACCAAATACCCCTTTTATTTTAAATTTTACTTCTCACTAATTAAAAATGAAATATTTCAATTTCCACACGCCATTTAGTTTGCACGAAATTTTCACAATTTTTTTTTATTGGAAAAAGAATACTTTTTGATTGCTTTATTGTGCTGGAAGAATCAATATATTAACGTAAAAACTTGAGGTGTCATTCGTCTGCTGCCCTTCCGTTCCATTTTCAACTACTAAAAATTCCTCTACGCATATTATAAGCCTTTTACTTGTAATTTCTTCTCGTCGGGAATGTCGTATTAAAGAGGAGACATCTAAATGTTAAAGGAACTTAGTTCCAAACAATGGTTAAAACTAAAATATTGTAGCAAATTAAATTTTATAAGATAAAATATTGAAATAAAATTGGTTAGAATGACAAACTGTGAGTCACACTGTTGCTCCCAAACACCGTTGCCAAAATAAAAGACAATTGGCTGAAGAAGAAAACATACCAGTAAAAAGGCATGGTGGCAATTTTGTAAATACGATTTAAAATAATGGCTTATATTGTTATTAGTTTATCAAGTAAAAGGAGACCGACATGTGGCTCGAAGGTAGACTAGATTAAGTAAAAGAGTCAAAATTAAAGTCTGGATTTAACGCTTCTCAAAAATTTAATTGCATTTAGTTTTAACCTGGTTATTGAATATTCTTCATAATAATTCCATCTGGTCAACCCTTGTTTAAGGAAGCATGCATGTAAGTTGACTAGGAATGAGCTTATAAATAATGCCCTCATTTATAGTTGGAGGTCAGTTGTTTTAGCGAATTTTGCTTCCAAATTTTTGAATGTGAAAATATTTAGAGAAGTGCAGTCTTTTCTCAAAGCTTCAAAATTAGGTTATGGAGAAAATTACATATTGAAGATGTGATATAATATGTATGGGCTAGAACGTCATTAAAAGATGAAAGAAAACTTAACCAAGATAAGGATAAAACACGATCAATATAAGATTGTACGAAAAATTAACCAACATGAAGACAAACACAGATAAATCACAAGAATTATTTTAGTATGAGATCCATAATTTTCATCGTATTATTTAGGAAAGGTACAATGTTTTCTCTATCATTTCAATACAAACCACAATATTTTAATGGCAAGCCTAAAGAAGTGTAGGAGACAGAGCAACATGAAAACAACATCCTTAAGCTTATAGAAAAAAAAGTAATCTGACATGTAAATAGTTCAACAAGTTTAGTTGTAAGCGTCGGGGTTTGCTAGGAGGTAGGCTTCGACGAGCTTGAACAGACCGGTGGCCTTTTCTTTTCCCTCCTTAGCCTTTTCTTCATCGATCGGGGCATCTCCAACTGTGTATAATTTGGTGGCGACCTTAAGGATGCTTCCCCCACCTGGGGCTGCCACTAACTTGGTCTCATGAGAAATTTTCTCAACATCGGCAGACAAAACATCTCCTTCTATGAAGCTGTAGCCGTAGGCAAAGTTGTCGTGGTCAATTGAATCAATCTTGTGCTTCACGTATTTGCCTGCAAATGAATTTTCACACTATATAACTTTTGATTTCATGCAAAATATGCTTATACCCTTTTTGATATACTTTTATCAAGAGTAAGACTTTGAAATGGCTGGAAGCGTTATTTTTCTAAATATGATGCGAGGTTTATTACATTCATTTTATATTAATAAGAAATGGAACTACCAACTTTAAATTCTATTTTCTTTCAATAGAAGATGTGTAAAAATGTGTCATCTTAATCTTAAACACACCCAATGACGGTGATTAAAATTTGTTTGCTTACCATCAGCGAAGGTGATCTTCTTGATGGTTCCAGGCCCTCCATTTCCCTTGAGGATCTCGACACTTTGACCAGCTTGGGGCGCAACCTTTGGGATAAGGTTGTCGGCGTCAAGAACAAAGGCCTTGAACAACCTAGCGGGAGCAACGATGGATGTGAACTCCTCCTCGTGTGTGAAAACACCCATGATGTTCTAAGGTTTTGAAAGGGATCAAAGACAAAATGTTAAGGAGGGATATTTTGAACTTTGGTATGTTTTGTGTTTTATGTTTTGCGATGAAGAGATATGCATATAGAGGTGCTATTTATAGGGTAAGGCTTTGTATGAAGAATATCCCATATTTATTGAATAGTTCAACAACTAGACGTTAGATATCGGTGGGGAAAATTATTATTATTTTTGTCCTGTCAGGAAATTATAATATATAATTTATTATAAGTAGCACTTTAGTCAAACAAGGCGTTCCCTTTCAAAAATAGAAAAAGAAAAAAAAAAAAACATCCCAAGCTATTGATTTTGAATGGTTTCTGTCGCAACTACGTAAGAACAAAATAAAAATAAAAAGTCGTGGGATTCTAGATAGCGTGACGATATGTCAAATTTATGAATGTGAAAAAAGCTTCATGTGCAGTGTTACCAAAAAAAAAAAAGTCATGGATAATTTGAGTTTACTACATGGAAGTTCAATAAAACGTAAAGTAATTTTTTAAAAAAAAAAAAATTATACATCACTAATTGTTAAACTTTTTCCTTACCTATTTTTGCCGGCTGGGGATCCAATTCTTATCATCATCAGATCTCCTTTGACACTGAAGTCATGATTTTTTTTAAGAGGTATTTTTTATTGTTTATGTTTATTTTCATGTCATTGCCTTTTTTTAATCTATGTCCTTAAGAAAATACTTTATCAAACATAAATCACTATCAAAGTTTTATATATGTGCAAGATTAATTTCCGGTTATTTTCTTTCATGCACAGATGAATATCAAATATTCCCTTTAACTCAATTCAATATGTATTTCCTCAAAGAAACTGTTCATTTCACAAATGGAATTTTTGTTAAAAGCTCCTTTTTTTTTTTTTTTTTTTTTCCCGCCATTCCTTTTGTTGGGAAGTGTTGATTAGGGATGGGAATGGTATAACTTAAGATTTTGAGTATCTTTTTTTTTTCTTTAATTCTTATATAAATTTCAAGTCCTAAAGTTTGACTTCTAAAAAAGCGAGCCAGTCAAAAATCAACAATATTTGTGTAGAATATTTGAAAAATGTTTTTTTTTTTCTTTTCTCCCTAAAATCTTATTCCCACTGTTCATACATGACCAACACCTTCACACTTATTACTTGTCCTCTGCCCCTATCAAAGCAAGTTCTGGATAAAACTTTCATGTTTTTGTAACACTATTTAAGGCTTTGCGTAAGATTCAAAAATTCGGAAAATACTTCTTTTTTTTGGTCGAAGTGAATTAGGAAAATAATTTATGAATATGAAATTTTCCACTTTGGCCAAGGGAGAAAATAACGTCGTTATTTTCTATGCTTCTAAGAAGGAAGAACTGCTATGTCATGCATACTTCAGAAACAGATAAGAACAGTTGGAAATTAACAATTAATTAAAATTTCCCTGTCGAATACAAAGATGTGGGTATTAGAAATTAATGGTTGCTGTCATAATGAGAATTCCGATTTTTTCTTTTTTTCTTTTTTTTTTAAAGAATTATGGGTAATTAAAAAGGTTAACGGCACTATTAGTCCATGAATTATGAGCATAGTGACACTTTCATTACGGAACTTTTAATTTTGCAAATACTTTCTTTTTTTTTTTTGACAATTCTAGTCTCCAACACTAAATTGACAAATGCTTTTTAAAATTATCGCATACTCATCACATGACAACTGAAAGTTTTATGTGAATACTTATAATTATAATGAGTCTAAAGAGTTCTAGTATTTAATGCAACTATTTTGATAAAATTTTAAGTTATGACATGATTACTATGATAAATTTTATTGTCCTTCGTCAATTTCATTGTTAGGGACGAAAACTATCAAAAATTAAAGCTCAGGAAGTAATCTGTTAAAATTAAAAGTTGAAGAACCAAAAGTGTCATTATACTCATAGTTCAGAGACTAAATTCAACAAAATCAAATCCATCGGTTTCATGATTTACTTATTGTAATTACTCGAATCGATTGATATGCACACTGAGTAATCAACAATGAAATCTACCATTATATCAGCTCGGCACTATTTAAATATTATTGTTCACATGTTTTGATGAACATGTATATATATATATATATATATATTATTCCTCTTTTGTCTTCACTAATTAAGAGATTGAACCTGGTCATATATTAAGACAGGTGCAGTTGGTACTGTTTTTTTTTGTTTTGTTTATACATATAGAGATATAAGGTTAGACGCAGCTTCCTGGCAGCCATGGAAATTAATATAGCAACCAGTTGATTTGTTGCGTCTCTTTGATGCGACTGGAATAATAGTAATTAATCTATTTAATTTTTTTGGAAAAAGTTTTATTCGTTAAATGTGCTATTATATTTTTTGTCATTATCATAAGGGGAAAATTAGCAACTAAAATATTGCTTCCCTTACCTTTTAGTGCCATGTTCACTTGACATTGCAAATGGTGTAAATACCTATAATAATACTTAGGGAGAGAAACACATTTTTTATTACTACTTGTACCAACTATAGCGTAATAATCAAAATTTATCTTTTATATTTGTATGATAATGAAATCTAGGGATAAAATTAAATTTTTTGTGTGTTTGTTTACCTGTTCTTTATAACATTTGCTTTTGGCATAAGGGCAGATAATGTTGAAGACAAATTTACTTATCATGCAAAGGAGAATCTTCTAGAAAAATGTCCAATTGTTGCAAACTTTTATAATAATATTATTAATTAATTAATTAAAAGTAAAACATCCCTATCCTTTCTAGGCGTCAGCTTGTTTTGTATTTTTGAAAAATATTAGAGGAGTGCCGAATACTCAATTACAGACTATAGTTTAGACTTTGTTTTTGTTTAGTTTTATGAGACGGACCAATCTGAACAGCTAGCAAGCCATCCTTCAATAATTTATTTATAAAATTGCCACACCAAGCAAAATACTATTGCTCTTTTTTCATTCTTCGTTTGACCTTTTTCTTTTTTTTTTATTTTAAATTTTATTTCTCACTGATTAAAATAGTTTGCACGAATTTTTCCCTTTTTTTTTTTTAAAAACAGAAATCTTTTTCATTGCTTTATTGTGATGGAAGAATCAATAACTTGAGGTGTCATTCATCCGCTACCCTTCCTTTGCTCCTGATTGTCTGTCAGTCATGCTTCGAAACGTAGGGTGACATGATAGATTAATTAATTTAATCAAATCAAATTAATAAGTTAAAAATTAATTATTTTGAGAATATCCTCATTCAATAATTTATCAAAGCCCTAAATAAAAATCTCTTTCAATAATTCATTGAAATCATTTTGAAAGAAATCATTTTGAGGCTAAAACTATTTAAAAACCTAGCTATCAAAGAAGGAGTAAAAGTCCTACCTTGATATTGTAACACCCAAAATTTCTGTTAAGAGCAAATAGAAAATCTGACGTTAGAATTGACAATAGTGATATTTTTACTAACATGCTATTTAGTGATGTTACAGGTGACAACGATAAGGGCTTCGATGTGTTAGGAAATGTTCATGCCAGTTATGTGGAGATTATAATTATCGATGATATAATAATGTGATGGTGTATTTTGTTTTATTTTAATTGAATAGGATATAATAAGAAGAAATTAATTAATTAATTGATTTATTTTTATTTAATATATACATAAATAAATATATAAGAATATATATAACTTGAATTGTATGTATAATATGATTTGATGTTATTCTATGATGCACGGCCATAAATGTACATTGGGCCAAAAGTTGGGCCTTGCGGCAGCTTTGCCGAGTAAGAGTAGGAAAAAAAAAAACGTGGAAGAAAGAAAAAGTGATACACGTGGGGGAAGAGAAAAGGAAAAAAAAAAAAAAACTGAATTAGATTAGAATTAGGGTTTTAACCTCTACATAAAAACTATATAAAGACCTCCTATTAAAAATCCTAGGCTCACACTTCATTCCTTCCTTGTTGATTGGCTTTATGCTTGGTTTTTTTTGGCTTTATCAAGATTTTTAGTCTCCCTACTTGCATTCATCTTGGTAAGTATATCAATAATCTAATATGTTTGTTTGATGTTTTAGTTTATTATGTTAGTATTAGAATTATTTTTAGCATCATATAGCTTCTTATCATATGTTTTTCATGTCTATTGGTGATTGAAAAGAATTGATGATTTAGTGGTTTTGATTAACCTCTCATTAAACCCTAGATTAAGGACATCATGGCTTTTCATATTTTGCTATGTAGATCTTTATAGGTATGTTTTATTATCAATTAGCATCATGTTAATTATGTGTTTACTATTTTAATTGAGGTTTTATCGTATTTTCATAATTTTCGATTTCGTATTACACTGTTTATATTTTTCTTATATTTTTCCCAAATACTAGACATCTTGAGCTTTCTTTGGCTTTTGAATCACTTGAATCGAAGTTTTCTTTAAATAGTTATGATTTTTCGAATTTAACCTTGAAAGCTGTGCAGCTTACACGGACCTAAAATTTAGACTGATTTGCGAGGGCTTTTTATTCATGTAAATTATTGTCAAAATATGCGTGTAATATATCAAGTTCTTTGTTTTTGAGTCTAGTTTCTAATGCCACTGGATTTAACTGATTTGGAAATAAGATGAAATTATTATGAATTTTTAAGTGAATAAAGGTCATTCTGCCTACTTTTAGGAATTATGCCCTAGGTTCATAAATGGTGATCTTGTGCTTCTTGATATTATTACGTGATAAGGTGATGTTTAATGATAGTATGAGATGTTTATATATTGCAAATAGTATTGTTAGTGACTTATGATTAATATGAATATTTGGCATGAACTCTTCAAGAAGCGAGCACACCGAAGACCCGAATCGTCGTGTCACCTACCATTAAAGGTTGAGTGAGTCTAAAGATAAGGTAAGTACATCTCTCACCTGTAATATGATTATTCAAAATTAAAAAGATTGATGTTGATGATATGTTATGAAGACGTTTTAAGATGAGGATTTTCAATAATGAGGAAATTGATGGAAGACGATGAAAGATGATGTTATTTTACCTCATTATTCTATTGATGGAAAACTTTTTATGAAAACCTATATTTATGTATTATCTATATTATTATTTTGATGTTTTAAAAAGGCGTTGTACATTTGATGGATTGATGGTGATGATGGGGTCTGGTGAGCGGACCGACCGGTGAGCGGTCGCTTCATCTTTGTCACGGTTGGTTTGGGGGTCGCTACCTCTCTCTTTCTGTGGCTAGGGCGCTATGATGATGACAGTACAAAGCTAGGGCCCTACTATATGATATTTTGAAGTACTATGATATGATATTTTGAAGTATAACTATATATATTATTTTAAAAAGAAAATATATTTATTTCATGATGAATTTATTTTATTAAACTTTGTTAATTGATGAAAAGGTTTTGTGAGAGTTAAGGTGTACTTACTAATCATTATGCCTACTAGATGTTTCTCATATTGCAGCTAAGAATATGAGTTAGGTATGAGGATAGAGGAGCTCGGTGTGGGTGTGTGCGTGGTGGCAGAAACGGAATATCGGAGTGACGCATCCTGTGTTAATGATGATTTAACTTTTATTCAGTTGTTTACAATTCTGCATATTTAGTTTTTCAATTATTTTATGAGATTTCGTAAGTTTTAAGATATTTTAGTAAGTTTAATGTTTTTGATGATGTTGCAACTATATTTTTATTTTTAGATGAAGTTATTTGATTTGATTAATAAGTCTTGTTTAAAAAAAATTAAGCTTTTTATATTACTTTGATTATTCAAATTCTATAAAAGAATTATGTTTTACTATAAATAATACATGCTATGAGACGGTAACTGTGACGTCCCGTGAGGGGGCGTTACAGATATCCTGTACCGTGACTCCGCACCGCAGTTCTGATCCGCTATACGTTAGCTCCATGAAACCACAAACAACCTTAAACGTAAACTAAGTCCATCAATGTCTAGCTTAAGATATCCCACACTACTAAGCTATCTCGTAGTGTTCTAGTGTACCATTTATGTTTGCAAAATCATGCTATAAATTTAAAATCTCAATATGGGTTTAAAGCAGTAAAAACGGGTGAAAAACAGTCTTTTTTCATAGAGTTTGGTCGGCCTACCGGTTCCCCTGGTTTGGCCTATCGAACTGTTGTGTCCGGCCTACTGAACCCGCTATGAGTCCAGCTTGCCGAACCCGCTGTGAGTATGGCCTGCTGAACCCGTTATGAGTCTGACCTGCCAAAATGAAAAAAATCTAAAAATTTTCATATTTGAGCTTCAGCCTTTTTCTTAGTTTCCAGGCATATAAAATATTCATAAATGATAAAAAAACACAAGAGAACACTTTTAAACGCATTTAAACAAGATTTTTTTGAGTCCTATTTTTATTGCCTTATTACACATGCTCGAAGAATAAAAAGACAAACATAAGAACTTGAGGTGTCGTTCATCTGCTGCTCTTCCTTTGCTCTTGAGTTTGTCAAAAAGCGTATTGGTAAGAAGGTGCAAGTGAAGTTCAGAGGAAAAAAAAAGTTGCTAGTGTAACATAAGTGAAAAGGCATGGTGCCAATTTTGTAAATATGTTGTAAGATAATGACTTGTTTTCCAATTTGCCTATCAAGCAAAAGGACACTAACAAGTGGCTACAAGGTAGACTGGTGGAATTGAAAAATAGAATTTAGTCGTCCCCAAATTAAAAGAAAACTAAGCTGTCCAATAGGCAGTTGCCACGTAAGACACCAGTGGGGCTCACTCCATTATGATCAATGGGGAAGCTGCCCGGTTGGGTCGTTTGGTACTGGTCTTCTCAAAATGTTATTGCATTCCGTTGGAACCTAGGCATTTAATATTCTTCAGAATGATTCCAAGATTATCAAGCCTTGTTTAAGGAAGCATGTAACTTGACTAGAAATGAGATTATGAAATGCCCACATTTATATTTGCAGGTCAATTATTAGGCGAATTTTGCTTCCAAATTTCTGTGACGTGAAAAGATTTTCCTAAGTGCAGTCTTCTGAAAGCTACAAAATTAGGTTGTGGAGAAAATTACATATTACAGATGCGATCCAATATGTATTGGCTAGAGATTGTAAAAAGACAAATGAAAAAACTAACCAAGATATGCAAGGATAAAACACGACCAATTACAATAATTATTTAAGTATGAGAAATTAACCAAGATGAAGACAAAACATAGATAACTATTTTAGTACGAGTACATGATTTTTATCATATTATTTAGGAAAGATACAATGTTTTCTCCATCATTTTAACACAAACCAGAATTTTTTATTGGCAAGCGGCAAGCGGCAAGCCTGAGGAAGCATAGGACACAAAGCAATATGATTTAGTTACAAGCATCCGGATTTGCAAGGAGGTAGCCTTCGACGAGCTTCAATAGGCCGGTGGCCTTTTCTTTTACTTCCTTGGCCTTCCGTTCTTTGAGCGGCCCATCTCCAACTGTGTATGACTTGTGTACGACTCGGTAGTAACCTCAATAAGGGTTCCTCCACCTGGGGCTGCCACCAACTTGGTCTTATGAAAGATTTTCTGAACATCGATCCGGCTGTAGCAGGAGGAAAAGTTGTGGTGGTCAATTGAATCAATCTTATGCTTCACATATTTGCCTGCAAATGAATTTTCACGTGATCAAACTCTTGATTTCCTTCAAAATATGCTTACATCGTCTACATAAAAGGAAAGAATTTGAAATAGAAAAAAAGAGATTCTTTTCTACATAAGTTGTGGGACTCTCACTTTACATCAAAATGTCTACTTACCATCGGGGGAAGTGATCTTCTTGATGGTTCCAGCCCTTCCATCTCCTTTGACGATCTTGACTTCTTTACCTGCTTTGGGCACAATCTTTGGGTTACGGTTGTTGCCTGCAAATGAATTTTCACGTGATCAAACTCTTGATTTCCTTCAAAATATGCTTACATCGTCTACATAAAAGGAAAGAGTTTGAAATAGAAAAAAAGAGATTCTTTTCTACATAAGTTGTGGGACTCTCACTTTACATCAAAATGTCTACTTACCATCGGGGGAAGTGATCTTCTTGATGGTTCCAGCCCTTCCATCTCCTTTGACGATCTTGACTCCTTTATCTGCTTTGGGCACAATCTTTGGGTTACGGTTGTTGGCGACAAGGACAACGGCGGATGTGACTTCCTTCTCGTGTGTGTAAACACCCATGATGTTCTAAGGTTATGAAAGGGAGCAAAGAGAAAATGTTAAAGGAGGGTTGTTTTGAACTTTGATGTGTTTTGGGATGAAGAGATGTGCACATAGAGGTGTTCTATTCATAGGCCAAGGCTCCAGTTTGCTTTGTTGGAATATTCCCCTGTTTATTGAATATTCAACAATTAGAATTGTAGATATCGGTGGAGAAAATTATTGAGTTTTGTCCTGTTAGCGAATTAAAATAATCTATGATAAGTAATAGCTTAGTCAAAGAACGCGTCCCAAGTTATTGAGTTCGTATGGTTTCTCTCGCCACTAGAAATTAAAAAAAAAAAAAAAGAAAGAAAGAAAAAGAAGGTCGTGGGATTCTTGATAACATGACGACGACAAGGCAAATTTATATATTTTGTGAAAAAAAACTTGATGTGCAGTGTAAGAAAAAAAAAAAAAAGGTTCTGCATAATTTTTGTTATCTACATGAAAGTTGATCAATAAAACAAAGAGTACGAAGTAGGAAAAGAAAATCATCCATCACTAATTGGTAAACTTTTTCCCTACTTTTTTGCCGACCGGAGATCCAATTCTTACCATCAACGGATCTCCTTTGACACTAAACTCATGATTTCCTTTTTTTTTTTTTAATGTCATTGTCTTTTTTATTCAAGTTATAAGAAGTTGCAACACTTTTTTTCAGGGTTCTTTTTCTGATAGAGATTCCCGTTACTAAGCCTTCGTTTTGGACTATTAAATTTGATTAAAATCATTTTTTTAACAGATTCGATGGTTGATATTCTAATATCTACTAATGAGCCACTTTTTTAATACCTATTTGAAAAATCTTCTCTTTTTTAAAAAGGTACCTATCAAACATGAATTACTGTTCAAATTTTATATATGCAAGTTTGAATATTGGTCATTTTCTTTCACACACAGATGATTACTATGTTTGGGAACTTTGATTTGAATCAAAATTTTAGTTCAATAACTATGATGATAGTTTTACATTGTAGTTATAACATGTCAAAGCTTATTTATGCTATTATTGGTTCAAATTAATTGATGCCAACACTATAGAAATATTAAATTTTCATCTAATTCAATTCATTTAAATCCTGCAAGCTATGGTTCATTTTACAATTGGGATTTCTGTTAAAGCCTTTTTTTCCCCTTTCTTTTCTTTTGTAAGGAGGTGTTGGTTGGGGATCGGAATAGTATTCCCAAGGACTTTATTAGTTTTCTTTTTTTTATAAAAAAAAAGTCTTTGATAATTTCAAGTTTTAAAGTTTGATTTCTAAAAAAGCCAGCCAGCCAGGGATGAACAATATTTGACTATATATTTGAAAAATATATTCTTTTTTTTTTGTTTTCTAAAATCCTATTCATTGCTCATCTCATACCTGATATGATCCACAACGTCACACTTGCGTGTTACTAGTCCTCTGCCCCTAAATTAAAGGGCAAGTTCTGGATCAAACTTTCTTGTTGGTGCAACACTATTTGAGGCTTTGCGTAAGATATATAAAATAGCTTTCTTTGTCGAAGTGGAGTAGGAAAAGTACTTACAGTAATATCTGTTATTACTATATATATTTTTAAGAGGTAGGATCATGCATACTTACTCCAAAAATAGATAAAGGAGAGGTAGAAATTAACAATTAATGAACCTCTCCACTAGAAATTATATATTCATGAAAATACCATGCATTTTCGTTCATCTAAATAGTTAAAGTCTAAAATTCCCCTTAGAATTCAAAGATTTTGGCATTAGAAATTAATGGCTGTTGCAATGAGGTTTCCGATTGTTTTTTTCCTAAGAATTATGGAGACTGAAAAGGGTCATTGGCGTTAGTCCGTAAACTATGAAGAACATGGTGACACTTTTGTCACCGAACTTTTAATTTTAGTAGAATACTTCCTGATTTCTTAGCAAGTCTGGTCGCTGGCACTAAATTTGACAAATGCTTTTTTAATTATTACATCAATCTTAACTAAAAATTTTTCGTAAATAGTTACAATAAGTCTTTAGTCTATTTACAATAAGTCTAAAGAATTCTGGTTTTCAATGGGTTTTAACAATAGTAAGGAGAATTTTTTATATATAATATTGTAACAGTTTTGGTAATATTCAAGTTATAACGTGGTGGACACGTTATTACCTACGTTAAATTCATTGGTCTTTTTTCAATTTCATTGTGAAGAATGAAAACTATCAAAAATTAAAATTTAGGAAGTAATGTATGAAAATTAATAGTGTCGCTATACTTATAGTTCAGTGACTAATTATACTAATAACACTTCTCAGCATAATATTTTAAAATTACTATAATTTTTTCTCTGTTCTTTGGTCGAATCGATCGTTTCCATGATTTACTTCTTGTAATAAGTTGCTTGTTATGTCAAGTTTAGTATTGTTTGAAAATCTGCAATTAAATGATAGAATATTTTTATTAAAAGAAAATAAAAAGTAAAAAAAAAAAACAATGCATTCGCCGAAACCAAAAAGATAAAAAAATAATTGAAAAAACTCTTCACCAAAAGATTGCATTTGGTTGAATCGATTAACATGTACAATAAGCAATGGACAATTAAATTTACTTACTATAGGAGGTCATTTTTCAATCACCTTGCATTTGATAAATTGGTTCGAACAAGATTCCTAAACATCCTATTAATTAATAGGCACTATTAAATTTTGACATGTTTTGAAGAAGGGTAAATTGCTACGTTTGTCCTTAATATTTTACGAAAGTAAGATTTTAATCCTTAATCCTTTATTTTTGATTTATCAATGCTCAGCCTTTCATTTTAATTGTTAAGAGACCAATTTAACGGCTAAATCGTTAATTTGAAGACCAGTTTGTCACCTTTTTTTATAACTTTAGAGACCAATTTGTCACATTTTTATAACATTAAGGGCTAATTTGTCACATTTTTTATCCAAAATTAATATTTGACTGTTAGATTGATCTTCCAGCAACTAAAATTAAAATGATTGATAAATCAAAAATAAAAAAAAAATTAAAAATTAAAAATTTACTTTTTTAAAAGATTGAAAAATGCTGGAGTAATTCACCCTTGATGAAAATATACGCCTATACATATTATATTCATTTCACCTGGTCATATATATGAAGACAGGTGTACCTGTCGGCACAGTTTTTTTTTTTTTTTTGTTATTTTTGTTTTTATTTATAAAGTTAGACGCAGCTTCCTAGCAGCCATGGAAATTAATATTGCAACAAGTTGATTTGTTGTGTCTCATTGATGCGACTGGAATAAAAGTTATTGAGGAATGCAAACAACATTTTCTTTCTCATTTTTTTATAGTCTCTGCTAGAGTCTGTATAAATTTATTAACATGATACATTATTAACTAAAATATTGCTTCCCTTGCTTGTTAGTACCATCTTTACTCGACATTGCAAAAGTTGCAAATACCTATAATAATTGTGGAGAGAGAAACACTTCTGATTACCACTTGCACCAACTAGTGTAATTATCAATGGACATATACATCTATTTGTCTGATATTGATATCTACGGATAAAATAGAATTGTTTGTTTGTTTTTTTGTTTATTTGTTCTTTATGGCATTTGCCTTCAGGATAAGGACGCATATTGTTGAAGACAAATGTTTCTTATCATGCAAAAGGGAAAAGTGATCTTCTGAAAAAAATTGTCATATTGTTATAAAACTTAAAACAAACAATAAAAATTTATGTAACGCATTCTCTATCCTTTCTAGGCGTCAGTTTGTTTTGTATCTTTAAAAAATATCAGAGAAGTGTCAAATACAGACCACACTTCTGCCTTTGTTTCAGATGCTATGTTCTATTTGTTTACCACATGTGAGTTTAGTCTTATGAGACAAACTAATCTAATGGCTGATCATCTATCAATAATCTATTTATAAAATTTCCACCACAAGCAAAGTGCTATTGCTCTTTTTTCATACTTCTTTTGACTTTATTTTTTTTTGGGATACATGACAATGTTACCTTTGAACTTGTCACACATTTATAATTTACCCTTTAAATTTTTAATTTTAGCAATTTGCCTTCTAAACTTATGAATCTATAGCAAATCTTTCCCTATTGATAGTGATTTTAGTTTTTTTGATAAAAAAATGATATGTAATTTGCACATGCATAATTGATTATTGACATAAATAGACATTTTTATATAATTAGACCTAAATTTATTGTGTTCAATATCTGTAATTAAGTTTTCATCAAAAAATAAAATTTTGAATTAACTTTGGTTTAAATATAAATTTAGGTTAACATTTATATGAAAAAACCCATTTGCACTCTTAATTAATGACTCATGTGAAAATCATATATCAATTTTAATCAAAAACTCAAAATTGCTATTGAAGAGGTGATTTGTTATAGATTTATAAGTTCATGGAGCAACTTGTCAAAATTAAAAGTTTATGAAATAAATTGTAAATGTATGACAAGTTCAAGGGACAACAATACCAAATACCCCTTTTATTTTAAATTTTACTTCTCACTAATTAAAAATGAAATATTTCAATTTCCACACGCCATTTAGTTTGCACGAAATTTTCACAATTTTCTTTATTGGAAAAAGAATACTTTTTGATTGCTTTATTGTGCTGGAAGAATCAATATATTAACGTAAAAACTTGAGGTGTCATTCGTCTGCTGCCCTTCCGTTCCATTTTCAACTACTAAAAATTCCTCTACGCATATTATAAGCCTTTTACTTGTAATTTCTCATCGTCGGGAATGTCGTATTAAGGAGGAGACATCTAAATGTTAAGGAACTTAGTTTGAAACAATGATTGAAACTAAAATACTATAGCAAACTAAATTTTATAAGATAAAATACTGAAATAAAATTGGTTAGAATGACAAACTGTGATTCATACTGTTGCTCCCAAACACCGTTGCCAAAATAAAAGACAATTGGCTGAAGAAGAAAACATACTAGTAAAAAGGCATGGTGGCAATTTTGTAAATACGATTTAAAATAATGGCTTATATTTTTATTAGTTTATCAAGTAAAAGGTGACCGACCAGTGGCTCGAAGGTAGACTAGATTAAGTAAAAGAGTCAAAATTAAAGCCTGGATTTAACGCTTCTCAAAAATTTAATTGCGTTTAGTTTTAACCTGGTTATTGAAAATTCTTCATAATAATTCCAAGTGGTCAACCCTTCTTTAAGGAAGCATGCATGTAAGTTGACTAGGAGTGAGCTTATGAATAATGCCCTCATTTATAGTTGGAGGTCAGTTATTTTAGCGAATTTTGCTTCCAAATTTTTGAATGTGAAAAGATTTAGCTAAGTGCAGTCTTTTCTCAAAGCTTCAAAATTAGGTTATGGAGAAAATTACATATTGAAGATGTGATATAATATGTATGGGCTAGAACGTCATTAAAAGATGAAAGAAAAACTAACCAAGATAAGGATAAAACACGATCAATATAAGATTGTACGAAAAATTAACCAAGATGAAGACAAAACACAGATAAATCACAAGAATTATTTTAGTATGAGATCCATAATTTTCATCGTATTATTTAGGAAAGGTACAATGTTTTCTCTATCATTTCAATACAAACCACAATATTTTATTGGCAAGCCTAAAGAAGTGTAGGAGACAGAGCAACATGAAAACAACATCCTTAAGCTTATAGAAAAAAAAGTAATTTGACAAGTAAATAGTTCAACAAGTTTAGTTGTAAGCGTCGGGGTTTGCTAGGAGGTAGGCTTCGACGAGCTTGAACAGACCGGTGGCCTTTTCTTTTCCCTCCTTGGCCTTTTCTTCATCGACCGGGGCATCTCCAACTGCGTATAATTTGGTGGTGACCTTAAGGATGCTTCCCCCACCTGGGGCTGCCACTAACTTGGTCTCATGAGAAATTTTCTCAACATCGGCAGACAAAACATCTCCTTCTATGAAGCTGTAGCCGTAGGCAAAGTTGTCGTGGTCAATTGAATCAATCTTGTGCTTCACGTATTTGCCTGCAAATGAATTTTCACAATATATAACTTTTGATTTCATGCAAAATATGCTTATACCTTTTTTGATGTACTTTTATCAAGAGTAAGAGTTTGAAATGGCAGGAAGCGTTATTTTTCTAAATATGATGCGAGGTTTATTACATTCATTTTATATTAATAAGAAATGGAACTACCAAGTTTAAATTCTATTTTCTTTCAATAGAAGATATGTAAAAATATGTCATCTAAACCTTAAACACACCCAATGACGGTGATTAAAATTTGTTTGCTTACCATCAGCGAATGTGATCTTCTTGATGGTTCCAGGCCCTCCATTTCCCTTGAGGATCTCGACACTTTGACCAGCTTGGGGCGCAACCTTTGGGATAAGGTTGTCGGCGTCAAGAACAAAGGCCTTGAACAACCTAGCGGGAGCAACGATGGATGTGAACTCCTCCTCGTGTGTGAAAACGCCCATGATGTTCTAAAGTTTTGAAAGGGATCAAAGACAAAATGTTAAGGAGGGATATTTTGAACTTTGGTATGTTTTGTGTTTTATGTTTTGCGATGAAGAGATATGCATATAGAGGTGCTATTTATAGGGTAAGGCTTTGTATGAAGAATATCCCATATTTATTGAATAGTTCAACAACTAGACGTTAGATATCGGTGGGGAAAATTATTATTATTTTTGTCCTGTCAGGAAATTATAATATATAATTTATTATAAGTAGCACTTTAGTCAAACAAGGCGTTCCCTTTCAAAAATAGAAAAAAAAAAAAAAAAAATCCCAAGCTATTGATTTTGAATGGTTTCTGTCGCAACTACGTAAGAACAAAATAAAAATAAAAAGTCGTGGGATTCTAGATAGCGTGACGATATGTCAAATTTATGAATGTGAAAAAAGCTTCATGTGCAGTGTTACCAAAAAAAAAAAAGTCATGGATAATTTGAGTTTACTACATGGAAGTTCAATAAAACGTAAAGTAATTTTTTTTAAAAAAAAAAATTATCCATCACTAATTGTTAAACTTTTTCCTTACCTATTTTTGCCGGCTGGGGATCCAATTCTTATCATCATCAGATCTCCTTTGACACTGAAGTCATGATTTTTTTTAAGAGGTATTTTTTATTGTTTATGTTTATTTTCATGTCATTGCCTTTTTTTAATCTATGTCCTTAAGAAAATACTTTATCAAACATAAATCACTATCAAAGTTTTATATATGTGCCAGATTAATTTCCGGTTATTTTCTTTCATGCACAGATGAATATCAAATATTCCCTTTAACTCAATTCAATATGTATTTCCTCAAAGAAACTGTTCATTTCACAAATGGAATTTTTGTTAAAAGCTCCTTTTTTTTTTCCCCGCCATTCCTTTTGTTGGGAAGTGTTGATTAGGGATGGGAATGGTATAACTTAAAATTTTGAGTGTCTTTTTTTTTCTTTAATTCTTATATAAATTTCAAGTCCTAAAGTTTGACTTCTAAAAAAACAAGCCAGTCAGAAATCAATAATATTTGAGTAGAATATTTGAAAAATGTTTTTTTTTTCTTTTCTCCCTAAAATCTTATTCCCACTGTTCATACATGACCAACAACTTCACACTTATTACTTGTCCTCTGCCCCTATCAAAGCAAGTTCTGGATAAAACTTTCATGTTTTTGTAACACTATTTATGGCTTTGCGTGAGATTCAAAAATTCGGAAAATACTTCTTTTTTTTGGTCGAAGTGAATTAGGAAAATAATTTATGAATATGAAATTTTCCACTTTGGCCAAGGGAGAAAATAACGTCGTTATTTTCTATGCTTCTAAGAAGGAAGAACTGCTATGTCATGCATACTTCAGAAACAGATAAGAACAGTTGGAAATTAACAATTAATTAAAATTTCCCCGTCGAATACAAAGATGTGGGTATTAGAAATTAATGGTTGCTGTCATAATGAGAATTCCGATTTTTTCTTTTTTTCTTTTTTTTAAAAAGAATTATGGGTAATTAAAAAGGTTAACGGCACTATTAGTCCATGAATTATGAGCATAGTGACACTTTCATTACGGAACTCTTAATTTTGCAAATACTTTCTTTTTTTTTTTTGACAATTCTAGTCTCCAACACTAAATTGACAAATGCTTTTTAAAATTATCGCATACTCATCACATAATAACTGAAAGTTTTATGTGAATACTTATAATTATAATGAGTCTAAAGAGTTCTAGTATTTAATGCAACTATTTTGATAAAATTTTAAGTTATGACATGATTACTATGATAAATTTTATTGTCCTTCGTCAATTTCATTGTTAGGGACGAACACTATCAAAAATTAAAGCTCAGGAAGTAATCTGTTAAAATTAAAAGTTGAAGAACCAAAAGTGTCATTGTATTCATAGTTCAGAGACTAAATTCAATATAATCAAATCCATCGGTTTCATGATTTACTTATTGTAATCACTCGAATCGATTGATATGCACAGTGAGTAATCAACAATGAAATCTACCATTATATCAGCTCGGCACTATTTAAATATTATTGTTCACATGTTTTGATGAACATATATATATATATATATATATATATATATATATATATTATTCCTCTTTTGTCTTCACTAATTAAGAGATTGAACCTGGTCATATATTAAGACAGGTGCAGTTGGTACTGTTTTTTTTGTTTTGTTTATACATATAGAGATATAAGGTTAGACGCAGCTTCCTAGCAGCCATGGAAATTAATATAGCAACAAGTTGATTTGTTGCGTCTCCTTGATGCGACTGGAATAATAGTAATTAATCTATTTAATTTTTTTGGAAAAAGTTTTATTCGTTAAATGTGCTATTATATTTTTTGTCATTATCATAAGGGGAAAATTAGCAACTAAAATATTGCTTCCCTTACCTTTTAGTGCCATGTTCACTTGACATTGCAAATGTTGTAAATACCTACAATAATACTTAGGGAGAGAAACACATTTTTTATTACTACTTGTACCAACTATAGCGTAATAGTCAAAATTTATATTTTATATTTGTATGATAATGATATCTAGGGATAAAATTGAATTTTTTGTGTGTTTGTTTACCTGTTCTTTATAACATTTGCTTTTAGCATAAGGGCACATAACGTTGAAGACAAATATTACTTATCATGCAAAGGAGAATCTTCTAGAAAAATGTCCAATTGTTAAAAAATTTTATAATAATAATATTAATTAATTAATTAAAAGTAATACAACCCTATCCTTTCTAGGTGTCGGCTTGTTTTGTATTTTTGAAAAATGTTAGAGGAGTGCCAAGTACTCAAATACTCAAATACAGACTATAGTTTAGACTTTGTTTCAGTTGCCATGATCTATTTGTTTACCAATTGTTGGTTTAGTTTTATGAGACTGACCAATCTGAACAGCTAGCAAGCCATCGTTCAATAATTTATATATAAAATTGTCACACCAAGGAAAATACTATTGCTCTTTTTTCATTCTTCGTTTGACCTTTTTCTTTTTTTTTATTTTAAATTTTATTTCTCACTGATTAAAATAGTTTGCACGAATTTTTCCCCGTCTTTTTTTTTAAAAAAAAGAAATCTTTTTCATTGCTTTATTTTGATGGAAGAATCAACAACTTGAGGTGTCATTCATCTGCTGCTCTTCCTTTGCTCCTAATTGTTTGCCTGTCATGCTCCGAAACCTAAGGTGACAGGATGGGTTAATTAATTTAATTAAATCAAATTAATAGGTTAAAAATTAATTATTTTAAGGAATTAGTTAACTAATTAAAAATGTGGTAAGTTTTAAAATGTTTTAAACAATTATAATAAAAAGAAGATAAGATAAAATAAAACAAAATAATAAGAAAAAGAGAGAGTGTGTGATATATGTTGGGTCTCATTGGGACCATAATTTATGCACACATATGGTATCGATAGTAATTAATATTACAACCATAGCCCAATATAAAAAAGAAAAATTAAAATGTTACATGCCTTGATTTACTATAGCAAATAACCTACTCAGGGTCTTTTACTACTCACGAGTCCGATTGGTGGACTCTTAAGCTGAATTCCACCTAGAAGGGGAAAAGGTTTAAAAACAAATAAAAAGTGAGCGAAGTACTCAATAGGATTAGGTTCTAAAAACATTTAATTTGAATATAAAATTTATTATTCAAGAAAATATTTAGAAAATAGGATTAAATAAATAATCAAATAAATTCAATTAAATCATTCTTACCAAAACGGTTCATTGTTTGTCCAGAAAGGATTTTAAAATCTTTTCCTGGGCAATCCATAGGAATCACCACCGTAGTGGCCCAGTTGGATTTTAGGATCTACCCCCCAAGGTCTCACTCTACACGACCCAATCTCTGAGTATGGCATCATGCCCATTTATGCATTTCTATCATTATTGAAATCTCATTTTACCAAGTGTAATCATTTACATTCATTATGTGGTTCATTATGAATATTGTTTATGCTTACCGTGGTCCGGCATCGGATCAACACCACGTGCGGCTGCGTACGGTCTAGCTCTTCCCCGACTCGCCTCTGCCCGGCCCGACGTACCTGCGACCAAAGGAGAGACACTTCGGAGGTGAGAGTAAGGTGTCAGTTGGTGGACAAGGGCTCTCCGGAGCTCAAGGCAAGGGTTGCTTGGCAGAGGACTGGAGCTTGTTAGGTGGGAAGGAGCCTCCTCTGGAATGCAATAAATGCATCCTATTTATAGGCTACTACTTAGACAGGTGGGTTTTGCCCACAACCCGGGTGTCACATCAAGGCGTGTCAGACAACAAGTGTCATGCCCCCCATCGACGGATTGGTTTCCATCGGATGGTGAGTTATTTGCCATTTGTCAGCCTGTGATAGCAAGTAGCAGTTTGCCTGTGAGTGAGGATGATCCAACCCGAGCTAGTGGATAGTCCGAGGTGGAAGCCAGCTAGGGCTTGGCCTCAGGGGCCCTAAGAAGCACCTCAAACGAAGCACACGTTGCTATCGGGGTCAGTAGTTCGCTCCCTGAGGGCTCCGCCGAGCTATTTAGCTGACCACTGAAGTTTGCTTCCTCAGTGGTGGCGTCAAGCTCACCCTCAACATTAGCCCCCCAGTTCACCTGGTCGGTGTCCGGCCGAGTGGACTACGCCCAGGGGTGAGGTCTGCTGGAAGAAAGAAGACCAAACTGATCTCTGAAGAGGGGTGAGGTGAAAAGCCGTGCAAATTGACCGGGGGACACGTGTCACTCTACGGTCGACTGCTTCGCCTGAAAAGCGTAATGATTGCACCTTTTTGTTTTTCTCGCCCAGTTTTCCCTCCTAAAATAGCTATAAATAGGCCTTCCTTTCTTTTGATTTTATATGACTGAAGTCAAATTTTCGCACCCAAAGAGTTCTTTAGCTGCCAAGCTATAGCGATTCACCTGAAGACTTTACACTTCCAAGCTACCACAACCCGAACAGGTAATTTCTCGAGGAGTGGAAAAATGAGCGACGTCACTGATTCACATAACATAAACATTTCATGGTCAAAGAGCAGCCCAGAGGGCAGCTCTTCAACTGTTCAGGTCGACATTGAGAACGTGTCCCCAGAATAAGATGGGGCTGGTCGGCTCGAGCAAATTTTGAGGGTCGACTTCCAGACAGTCCCTGAGCAGGAGTTCCTAAACTTACTGGATGGGGAGAGACCGATCATGCCGTGTAGAGAGCAAGACCCTTACATCGGGGCGGCAACTGCGGGCTCTTCCCGAGTTACTGCCCGGGAGAGAGCCGAGCTTCAGGTGACCAGTGATGTCCCGAGCACATCTGCTGGGATTCTGAAGCCCTAGTCCAAGTCGAAGGCGTGATCACGGTGGATATTTTCAACGAAGAGCGGGTGGCCGAGGAGGTGGAGGAGGCAGAGCAGCCCGAGAAAGTAGAGGACGAGCGGGTCCAAGCGACCCGGGTTTGGGGGGTGACCACGTACAGGGTGATCTGGCCCAAACAAACCTCAGCGGCAGTGTATACCAGCGCGATCATAGAGTCTCGGCTGGAGGATCTGTGTGCCAAGTTCAGCATCCCGATCGACGTGATTCTCGTCTTACCCGAGGAAAATGATTCACCACTGGAGCTGGTCGAAGGGTGTATAATGCTCTATGCGGAGTTTTTAAGGGCTGGGCTACGCGTCCCGTTCCACCTATTTCTACGTCGGGCACTTAACGACTTCAATGTGTGCCTGGCTCAATTAAACCCGAACAGCTACAGGTCGTTGATCGGGGTGTACATGCTGTGGAGGTACCATCGGGTGACTAAGATGCCGCTGGAAGCGTTCAAACAAGTGTACAAGCTGAATAAGCTTCCTCGGCAGTCTGGATGGTATTATGTCACTGGCTTCAGGAAAGACTTTATCTTGGGCAACCCCGACTCAGATAAACTTTGGAAGTACGAGTGGTTCTACATCGGGGGCAATTACCTAGCTCGAGCCGGTGAGGCTGTCCTTGCAGATCAAACACGTGCCGAGGATGTTTGAACAAGGGCATGTGTGGTCTAAGAGGCCTTGTGTGACGACCCGCCTTTTCGGGCAGTCACTTTACTTTCATAAATCATCGTTTCGTAAACAGTAATCTTACTTACTTAGTAAGAAAATACTGTAACAAATTTTTTTTCTTTCCTTAAACGTTCTTTAAAACTGACGCGACCTCCGTCGCATTCAAGTGGAGACATCGCTCAACACTTGACCTTAAAATCATTTCAAATCGTTTCTCAATACTTAATAAGAAACACTTATTAAATCATAGTTTAAAACTTCACTTTATAATTACATAAAACAGTTTATAAACTGTATCTTAAAACTTTGAACACAATTCTTAAAACTCTGGTTTTCTTTAAACTTCGAAAACACAACATTAAACAATAGAAAACATTTTCTTTACGTAGCGGAAGCAATCAGTGATGGTATCCATACCCAAATCTTCGCATCTGTCCTCCGCAGCACCCAGCTCTTCTAACGGGTCCCATTGGTCACCCATAAGTTACCTACAGCATGAAAAACTTTTAATGAGCTTTCGCTCAGCAAGTTCAAACATAATCTCACAAAGCATTTAAACATGCTTTAAAACTTTTCTCATGAAAACTTTTCTCTTGAAACGTTCTTCATGAACGTTTTCCATAAACATTTATGAAATATTTTTCATAAACGTTTTCCTTAAACATTTATAAAAACGTTCTTCATAAACGTCTTTCATAGAACATTTCTGAAAACGTTTTTCATAAAACATTTCTGAAATGTTTTGCATAAACGTTTTTCGTAAAACATTTCTTCAACGTTTTTCTTAAAACGTCATTCGTAAACCTTTTCTTGCAAACATGAAATGTTTTTCATAAACATTTAATGTAAAACCTTTCTCTTAAACATTTCTTGAACGTTTTTCTTAAAACGTCGTTCATAAACCGTTTCTTGATAACCTTTCTCAAAATGTCTTTCATGACATAACATATAAACATTTCATAAAAAAGCATTCAAGTAACATCAGAATGCATGACTTCATTTATGCTCAATTATTAACTTTAATTATGAGCCTTTTATGAACATTCTATAAACTTAAATATTCATTTCTTTCTCAATCTTTATTCTTATTCCTTAACTTTCTTTATCTTATAACATTTCTTTTCCTTACTTTACTTTAGTGTCCGTACCAACTCATTAATCATGAGATCGTAAACATGATGCTTCCCTTGTGGAAGACTTGAGACCATCAAACATTGAGGTCTTATACCTCACCTTTAGGAGGTCAAACTTTAATTTTTACTTTATTACCTCATAACAAAGAGGCTGGTACGACACTTTCCTTTTTATCTTTACATTACCTTCTTATTAACTTTAGTGAGCATTTCAAATGCAATCACATCATATGCAATACACTTGCAATTCATAGCTTATACTATAAAACCAATTGCATAATAAATGCAACTCATTGCATAACAAATGCAACATAAAATGTAAACACATTTTGCAAATCATAATTTGCATTCAAACACTCATTGCATAACAAATGCAACATATAATGCAAATACATTTTGTAAGTCATAACTTGTATTCTGGAATTTATTGCACCACAATTGCAACTCATTGCATACAAATGCATCATAAAGCTTATAACTTAAACTATAAAACATTTTGCATTATCATAATGCAAAACATACTTTCAATACTTTAAAAAAATCATAACTTAAACTTTTAAATAACGTTATGCATATCAATATGCAAATAAACCTTTAACATAACGATTGCAAATTCATTGCAATTCTTTTTCTTGAACTTTAAAACTTTTTGCATAATAAATGCAAATATACTTTAAAAGAAACTTGCTTAACAATTGCAAACACATTTGCAAATCATATAAATAAACATTTAAAAATCATTTACTTCATGCTGTAGGTGAGGTTTGAAACTTACCCAAACTATGCTCTAGCGTTCTCTATTCCGTTCCTTTCTCGTTCCTTTTCCTTCCATTGGTCGGCTTTTGTGTCCTGATCATACGATAGCCGACTCATTAATTAACTTTCTTTATTATCAATCCACTCGATTGATAATAAAACGTAAACATTAATCATTCATTCCTTTTTCATAACTTGACTAGTATACTATCGGTCTACCATTCTCTTACTCAACCTTATAAACTGTCAGTTTATATTTCCTTTATTTAGCCTTGTAACCCACCGGGGTTACTTTTCCTTTTAACTTTGTAACCCATCGGTTACCACTCGTTTACTTAAAACATTCCTCGTTAAATCTTGATCTCACATGACCGTTACGTTACTTAACGTATTACGGAACATTTTCCATCTAATAACATTATGCTAAATCGGAGTGTTCGACTCCGTTCTAGCCGTTTCTTTAAAAATGACGATTTTACCCTTAACGGGTTTTTTCGTCACCCTGTAACGTTATAAACCTATTCTTACATAAAACAGTGTAACAATCACTGATCATGCATTTCATAAATTTCTATGAAAGCATCTAAAACAGTTTATTCTAAAACAGTTCATATTGCATGCGAGATTCCTACTTACTTGAACTCCAAGCTAAGCAGATCTGGTTGTATCTCGCTGCATCTACAGTATGTGAAGCATCCTCTGCAGTGCTCCTCGAGCGACCATAAATGGCTAGGAATGCTTCCTGGAGATCATGCATTCTTGAAACTGTCCTTCTGGACTCCGATATTGCTGCTTGAATCGCCTCGATCCACGTGCAGTTGATACCGGACGATTTTTATCGGAGTGGAATTAGCTCGAACGGAGGTCACCATTGCGTTCAGAGCGTCGAAACGAGTCGGGAGGCGGTCTCGGATCTTCGATCGGAGGTCCGGATCACAAAATCCCATTTTGCCCTTGACCGGCCGTTGACCGGCGTTGACCGGCCGTTGACCGGCGGCGGTTGGCTCCGTTGAGGGCTGAGCTCGAGCCTACCCCCCCTAATTCGACCCTCCTGAGTCGATTGGTGGGGTCAATTTCACCCAATTCGGCCTCCAACATAGCAATTCGAAGACGGAATTCTCGGCGGAAACCGGCGGCTCCGATTTCGGTCCTCCGGCGACGGTACCGTGAAATTGAGGTGGGCGTTTTCTTCCCCGACCTCCTCTGAGTGTTTCCCCTACGGTGGGGCAGCTCAACACCGCGTGGAACGGCGGCCCGACCTCCTCACGGCGGCGCTCCACGGTGGGCCTTGGTTCTCCGCCTTCTCGCGGTGTTTCCCCAAAATTGAGGTGTTGGGAAGCTTCCCCGTGACCCTCTGAACGTGTTTATGCCTTCAATTTGGCACAAAACGGCCTAAATTGGCCAACCCAAACACACCCACGGCGACGGTGGCGGGCAGCCACGATCTCCGGCGAGGGGCGGCGGAAAGGAGCAATTGACCGAGGGGTCTTGCTCGCCGTCGCCCTCTGAACGTTTTGGCACCGGCGGTGTGCCACACCGCCACCATATGCGGCGGCTCCGACGACGGCTCCACGGCGGCGACGGGGCAGCTCCGGCGAAGCCTTTCCAGCCAAAATTGAGCTGGAAAATTGGTACCATCTTGTTCCTCTCATCACACTGAGTCCATAGACACCAAAATCACGTCGATTGGTGGTCGGACGGCGGAGATATGACGTCGGGAAAAAATGGGTTTCGCCGCCACTTTGGGCGGCGCGTGAGCCCTCCTCCGGCGGCTATTTGGGTGGCACGACACCTCGTTGGACTCAGCTCAACGAGAGCTTCCCACTGGTATGGGAGGTGTCGAAAAATAACGCCGGAATCTCAAACGAGATTTTGAGGAGAGAGAGAGAAAATCTAGAGAGAGAAAGTCTAGAGAGAGAAAGTCGAGTTTTGCTTTGAATTTTCTGATTTTTCTTTTTTTTTTTTCTTTTCTTTTCTTTTATAAAAAGTATAAAATAAAATTGTGGTCCACACAATTCAATTCTTATACTGCGTTGCTCTAACACTGTATAATTTTCCATCTTATTATACAGTATTTTCCTTTAATTGTACTTTGTCTTAACATAATCTTTAATTTAATGCATTTTTAATGCACTAAAAATCTCGGGTGTTACAATCTTCCCTCCTTAACAATTTTCGTCCTCGAAAATTTGCACCTTCATAGGCAGTTCATCTTCCTTGTCATCCTTTTTTGTTCTTGACATACTTCCTTGATCATTACTTTTTCATTAAAACTGAGCCCTCATCTTAGAACTTCAACAATTTTCATCATGTTCTTGACATATTCCTTTACATTGTACACCACACTTCTGCTGCGCAACTCTGATCTTCCAACCTTTGAGCGCAGTTTCCATTTATCTAAGGGTTTAGCATTCTATCATTGAATGCTATTCTTAGAAATAGGGTTCATTTTCATTCTAATCTCTTCATTTCCTTCTAAAGATCAGGGTCATCCGATCATAAAATCCATAATTTTCGTTTCTATATCCATTCTAGAATGACATTTTGCGTAATTTTCCTCATAACGTATAATTTCCAGCTTCCATCCTCCAATCTGTGAGGTTTCTGCTGTTAGATTGGGCATCGTTGCCTTGATCGTATTTCCCATCCGGGCAGTTACGAGCTCATTCGCATGCCTCAGCTTAGCGAAGGAGTGCTTAAGCTCGATCAAATAACATAATTAATGATCTAACGTCAAGTTGCTCTTAGGCACTTTCGTTCCATAAAAGCACTGAAAATCACTTCAGACCTTCATTATTCCGTTATCTTAATCCACTTTTCCTCGTTATACGTGTAGCCAATACAGAATAACTACAACAGAGTAATATTGGCTCCTACGGAAACACCATTGTGCGCCTAAACATCATAACGTGTCACAAGCTCATCTTCTTGATTTTGAGCTGTCGGCATCTGTTGACCATCATTGATCCACGCTTTGTCATCGTTGACTTGACATCGCTAAGAGACGACGACTATAGTCGACTTGCAAGGACATTCTAGCATATAACATCACATTCATCCTTTGACCTTTGCCTTCTCGTTGCATATCTAGGTGTGCCAATATCAAAGGCTACGCCTAACATAAATACGTATTCAGTAAATTCTAACTTTTCTTTCTTCTTAACTTAACTTACTTACTTGAGCTATGGTGTAGCGGACGTATGACAGCGCGAAATGGGATGGCAGGATACTGCTCTGATACCACCTGAGACGACCCGCCTTTTCGGGCAGTCACTTTACTTTCATAAATCATCGTTTCGTAAACAGTAATCTTACTTACTTAGTAAGAAAATACTGTAACAAATTTTTTTTTTCTTTCCTTAAACGTTCTTTAAAACTGACGCGACCTCCGTCGCATTCAAGTGGAGACATCGCTCAACACTTGACCTTAAAATCATTTCAAATCGTTTCTCAATACTTAATAAGAAACACTTATTAAATCATAGTTTAAAACTTCACTTTATAATTACATAAAACAGTTTATAAACTGTATCTTAAAACTTTGAACACAATTCTTCAAACTCTGGTTTTCTTTAAACTTCGAAAACACAACATTAAACAATAGAAAACATTTTCTTTACGTAGCGGAAGCAATCAGTGATGGTATCCATACCCAAATCTTCGCATCTGTCCTCCGCAGCACCCAGCTCTTCTAACGGGTCCCATTGGTCACCCATAAGTTACCTACAGCATGAAAAACTTTTAATGAGCTTTCGCTCAGCAAGTTCAAACATAATCTCACAAAGCATTTAAACATGCTTTAAAACTTTTCTCATGAAAACTTTTCTCTTGAAACGTTCTTCATGAACGTTTTCCATAAACATTTATGAAATATTTTTCATAAACGTTTTCCTTAAACATTTATAAAAACGTTCTTCATAAACGTCTTTCATAGAACATTTCTGAAAACGTTTTTCATAAAACATTTCTGAAATGTTTTGCATAAACGTTTTTCGTAAAACATTTCTTCAACGTTTTTCTTAAAACGTCATTCGTAAACCTTTTCTTGCAAACATGAAATGTTTTTCATAAACATTTAATGTAAAACCTTTCTCTTAAACATTTCTTGAACGTTTTTCTTAAAACGTCGTTCATAAACCGTTTCTTGATAACCTTTCTCAAAATGTCTTTCATGACATAACATATAAACATTTCATAAAAAAGCATTCAAGTAACATCAGAATGCATGACTTCATTTATGCTCAATTATTAACTTTAATTATGAGCCTTTTATGAACATTCTATAAACTTAAATATTCATTTCTTTCTCAATCTTTATTCTTATTCCTTAACTTTCTTTATCTTATAACATTTCTTTTCCTTACTTTACTTTAGTGTTCGTACCAACTCATTAATCATGAGATCGTAAACATGATGCTTCCCTTGTGGAAGACTTGAGACCATCAAACATTGAGGTCTTATACCTCACCTTTAGGAGGTCAAACTTTAATTTTTACTTTATTACCTCATAACAAAGAGGCTGGTACGACACTTTCCTTTTTATCTTTACATTACCTTCTTATTAACTTTAGTGAGCACTTCAAATGCAATCACATCATATGCAATACACTTGCAATTCATAGCTTATACTTTAAAACCAATTGCATAATAAATGCATCTCATTGCATAACAAATGCAACATAAAATGTAAACACATTTTGCAAATCATAATTTGCGTTCTAACACTCATTGCATAACAAATGCAACATATAATGCAAATACATTTTGTAAGTCATAACTTGTATTCTGGAATTTATTGCACCACAATTGCAACTCATTGCATACAAATGCATCATAAAGCTTATAACTTAAACTATAAAACATTTTGCATTATCATAATGCAAAACATACTTTCAATACTTTAAAAGAATCATAACTTAAACTTTTAAATAACGTTATGCATATCAATATGCAAATAAACCTTTAACATAACGATTGCAAATTCATTGCAAATCTTTTTCTTGAACTTTAAAACTTTTTGCATAATAAATGCAAATATACTTTAAAAGAAACTTGCTTAACAATTGCAAACACATTTGCAAATCATATAAATAAACATTTAAAAATCATTTACTTCATGCTGTAGGTGAGGTTTGAAACTTACCCAAACTATGCTCTAGCGTTCTCTATTCCGTTCCTTTCTCGTTCCTTTTCCTTCCATTGGTCGGCTTTTGTGTCCTGATCATACGATAGCCGACTCATTAATTAACTTTCTTTATTATCAATCCACTCGATTGATAATAAAACGTAAACATTAATCATTCATTCCTTTTTCATAACTTGACTAGTATACTATCGGTCTACCATTCTCTTACTCAACCTTATAAACTGTCAGTTTATATTTCCTTTATTTAGCCTTGTAACCCACCGGGGTTACTTTTCCTTTTAACTTTGTAACCCATCGGTTACCACTCGTTTACTTAAAACATTCCTCGTTAAATCTTGATCTCACATGACCGTTACGTTACTTAACGTATTACGGAACATTTTCCATCTAATAACATTATGCTAAATCGGAGTGTTCGACTCCGTTCTAGCCGTTTCTTTAAAAATGACGATTTTACCCTTAACGGGTTTTTTCGTCACCCTGTAACGTTATAAACCTATTCTTACATAAAACAGTGTAACAATCACTGATCATGCATTTCATAAATTTCTATGAAAGCATCTAAAACAGTTTATTCTAAAACAGTTCATATTGCATGCGAGATTCCTACTTACTTGAACTCCAAACTAAGCAGATCTGGTTGTATCTCGCTGCATCTACAGTATGTGAAGCATCCTCTGCAGTGCTCCTCGAGCGACCATAAATGGCTAGGAATGCTTCCTGGAGATCATGCATTCTTGAAACTGTCATTCTGGACTCCGATATTGCTGCTTGAATCGCCTCGATCCACGTGCAGTCGGTACCGGACGATTTTTATCGGAGTGGAATTAGCTCGAACGGAGGTCACCATTGCGTTCAGAGCGTCGAAACGAGTCGGGAGGCGGTCTCGGATCTTCGATCGGAGGTCCGGATCACAAAATCCCATTTTGCCCTTTGACCGGCCGTTGACCGGCGTTGACCGCCGTTGACCGCCGTTGACCGGCCGTTGACCGGCGGCGGTTGGCTCCGTTGAGGGCTGAGCTCGAGCCTACCCCCCCTAATTCGACCCTCCTGAGTCGATTGGTGGGGTCAATTTCACCCAATTCGGCCTCCAACATAGCAATTCGAAGGCGGAATTCTCGGCGGAAACCGGCGGCTCCGATTTCGGTCCTCCGGCGACGGTACCGTGAAATTGAGGTGGGCGTTTTCTTCCCCGACCTCCTCTGAGTGTTTCCCCTACGGTGGGGCAGCTCAACACCGCGTGGAACGGCGGCCCGACCTCCTCACGGCGGCGCTCCACGGTGGGCCTTGGTTCTCCGCCTTCTCGCGGTGTTTCCCCAAAATTGAGGTGTTGGGAAGCTTCTCCGTGACCCTCTGAACGTGTTTGTGCCTTCAATTTGGCACAAAACGGCCTAAAATGGCCAACCCAAACACACCCACGGCGACGGTGGCGGGCAGCCACGATCTCCGGCGAGGGGCGGCGGAAAGGAGCAATTGACCGAGGGGTCTTGCTCGCCGTCGCCCTCTGAACGTTTTGGCACCGGCGGTGTGCCACACCGCCACCATATGCGGCGGCTCCGACGACGGCTCCACGGCGGCGACGGGGCAGCTCCGGCGAAGCCTTTCCAGCCAAAATTGAGCTGGAAAATTGGTACCATCTTGTTCCTCTCCTCACACTGAGTCCATAGACACCAAAATCACGTCGATTGGTGGTCGGACGGCGGAGATATGACGTCGGGAAAAAATGGGTTTCGCCGCCACTTTGGGCGGCGCGTGAGCCCTCCTCCGGCGGCTATTTGGGTGGCACGACACCTCGTTGGACTCAGCTCAACGAGAGCTTCCCACTGGTATGGGAGGTGTCGAAAAATAACGCCGGAATCTCAAACGAGATTTTGAGGAGAGAGAGAAAATCTAGAGAGAGAAAGTCTAGAGAGAGAAAGTCGAGTTTTGCTTTGAATTTTCTGATTTTTCTTTTTTTTTTTCATTTCTTTTCTTTTATAAAAAGTATAAAATAAAATTGTGGTCCACACAATTCAATTCTTATACTGCGTTGCTCTAACACTGTATAATTTTCCATCTTATTATACAGTATTTTCCCTTAATTGTATTTTGTCTTAACATAATCTTTAATTTAATGCATTTTTAATGCACTAAAAATCTCGGGTGTTACACCTTGGGCACCAAGCCACATGATCGGGGCGGTAGAGGACCTATTCGAGAAGCCGGAGGTGACCAGACAATAGTCCTTCCTGCTCGGGAAGGAAACTCTTTCTAGCTATGGCTGGTTTGGGGAACCCAGCAGAATAAATCCCTCATCGGTTTGCCCTGCCCGGTCCTCCAAGCGGGTCATAGTCGCCAGGCCTAGCGCGGTGGACATCCCGGGGCCAAGCATTTCCCGATCCGGCTGGCCGATGAGGGAGCCATTATCTTCCAGCTCTAAGGACTCGTCGAGTGGCTCCTTCCATGCAGGGTCACCCGTAGCAGACGAGGACCTCGAGGACATGATCCGGCTCATGAACCCGTCTCGCCAGCTCCGGATCGGAGGTTAGCCCTGAGTTTTTTTTTTTTTGTGTCGACTTGGTTTTGACTCGAGGATCTTTGGCTTGCAGAGATGTCTTCATGGTTGAGCAGTGCTGCTGAGAGACAGGCTCTTATGGAGAGCCTCAGGAAGCAGAAGGGCAAGGCCGTGGAGGTCGGGAGGAAGCATAAACAGACTCCGAGGACAGAACTACCTCCCCGACCCGAACAAGTTCCCGTTACAATCCAAGAGCCACCACCCCAGCCCCCGAGGACCAGGGCTTCATTAGAGGAGACGCCAGCCGATGACGCCACTATGGTCTCTTCCAAGGATCCTTAGAGGAGACACCCAAACTACCACGGCACCATCCTAAAGCGTCTCGGGGATGTAATGCCCCAGGAGGACTTTTTGGTGAACTTCTAAGGGGAGGACTTTCAGAGCCTGTGCAACACAGCTTTCTGCTCTGCAGCCATTGTAAGTGCTTGCCCAATTCAAGCTTTAATCTGTTTTTCTTTATCATCTTGCTGAGCATGGAAGTCTTGTTATCGTCAAACGAGTGCCATTTTGCACATGGTCCACTCAACCGGGATGAAAGACCTCCACAAGGAGAAGGAGATGCATAAGAAGATCTTCCTCAAAAAGTTGGAGTTCAATAAGAAGCTTGGTGCTAAGAACATCAACCTAGACCAAATCAAGAGCTCTCTTTCTCAAGCCGAGGAGGAAGCTCAGAAGACCAAGGCCGAGGTCGAGAAGACTTGGAGGCAGGCTAGAGAGGCAAAGGATGAAGCTGCTCGGCTCCAGGGGCAGTCGGTAGCTCTGCAAGCCAACCACTAGCGACACATTGACGAGCTTCCTGGTCGCCTAGCACAAGCTGTGGATGAATTCAAGGCGTTCCCAGAGTACACTGACTACTATTACTTCGGCATGATTGACCTCCGTGATCATCTAATTCAGCAGCACCCCGAGGCTGAAGGCTTTGACTGGTCACTCATAGTCAAGCCCGAGCAAGGCGCTGCTTAGCAACAGTAGGGCGAGGAGGTTGTCATAGTAGATGGCAATGGCGACGGAGACGAGCAGAGCATAGTCGACGGAGGAGGCGAGGACGACCTAGTTGGGGATGAGGCCTAGGCTTAGGTTATCCATCATCATTTCATTTTCATTTTTGTTTTTGCTTGTCCAGGCTCGGGAGGTGCCTGGTTAATTGTACCTCCCCTGCATTATAAATGAAATTTATTTACTTCTTGCCTCTCGAATTTTTGTGTACCATGTTTAATATTTTCCAAGTGCAAAAGTTCTCGGGAAAAAATATTCCTACGTTATAGGTTCCTTGGGAACGTAGTTGGACCTTCATCTCACCGAGTTGCAGTAGACCCCAGTCTCAGAATCGAATCAGAATTTGGACTAAAGTTGGATGCTCCTCGGGAGGGCATTCCTAGATGATAGTTTTTCGAGCTTCTATTTTCACAATTTGAATCGAGACCGAGTATATTATCTTGATGGCTACCGAGTTCATCCGAGTAGGGATGGTATCCCTGTTTACTCAGTTAATCCGAGCAGGGATGGTATTCCTGTTTTCTCGGTCGAGCAAAGCACAATGGCGTATGGATGCCCTCATCCTGTCGCCCCCTACACTTGTCTAATGTTTGAAAAACTTTTGCGAGTCTAGAACTCTTCGGGCACGTAGTTGTGCCGAGCAACTTATTGGACGGTCTACATGGCGACAGATTTGGAATCGATGATGTGCTGATTAGCCCTCGAGCCTGATTATTAAGGATGACTCTCCCTTATCAGAAGTTACTGTCTAGTCCTCAGGGCTGGAGTTATGGCATCCCTTTTTGGGTCTTTTTATTTTCCTTCAAACGCATTGCTCAATGGAATGGTGTAGGAAATTTACATTTCATTGATGTGCAATATTTACATCCCAACCCTATTCGATAGGCCTAGTTACAAAAGAATTTTTGGCTAGAGGTCAAAAAAGGTTTCTGGCCTTGACGTTATTAACAAAAGAATCTTTTCAAGAGCTCGACATTCCAAGGATGCTCGAGCTGATTACCTTCCATGTCAGATAATTTGTACGTGCCTGGCCGAACAATGCCGACAACCTTATACGGCCCATCCCACTTTGGACCAAAGGACCCCAAGCTGGGCTGTTGAACCGTGATCTTCTTGAGTACCAAATCCCTGATTTTAAAGCTCCTCGGTTGGACCCTCTTATTGTAATATCGAGCTACCACTTGATTCCAAGCTGCGTTGTGGATTGTTGCCGAGTTTCTTTTTACCTTTTTTCTTCGAGCAGGTCGAGCTCAGACATCATTATTTCAGCGTTCTAAACCTCCTCGTAATGCTTGATTATGAACCTAGGCAACCCCATTTCGACGAGGATGATAGCTTTTGCCCCGTACACGAGGCAGAACGGAGTCTCCCTGGTGATAGCAAGTAACAGTTTGCCTGTGACTGAGGATGATCTGACCCAAGCTAGTGGATAGTCCGTGGTGGAAGCCTGCTAGGGCTCAGCCTCGGGGGCCTTGAGAAGCACCTCAGATGAAGCAAATGTTGTTGTCGAGGTCAGTAGTTTGCTCCCTGAGGGCTCCGCCAAGCTATTTAGCCGACCATCGAAGTTTGCTTCCTCAGCGGTTGCACCGAGCTCACCCTCAACAAATATCATCATTCAATAATTTATGAAAGCACTAAATAAAAATCTCTTTCAATAATTCATTGAAATTATTTTGAAAGAAATCATTTTGAGGCCAAAACCATTTAAAAACCTGGCTACTAAAGAAGGGGTAAAAGTCCTACCTTGATATCCTACATCGTGACTCCGCACCGCAGTTCTGATTCGCTATACGTTAGCTCCACGGAATCACGAACAACCTTAAATGTAAACTAAGTCCCTCAATGTCTAGCTTAAGATATCCCACACTACTAAGCTATCTCGTGGTGTTCTAGTGTACCATTTATGTTCGTAAAATCATACTATAAAGTTAAAATCTCAATTTGGGTTTAAAACAATGAAAACGGGTGAAAAATAGTCATTTTTCATGGAGTCTAGTGGCCTACTGGTTCCCTTGGTTTGGCCTGTCGAACTGCTGTGTCTGGACTATCGAAATCGCTGTGAGTCCAGCCTGTTGAACCCACTATGAGTTCGGCTTGCCAATGATATGAATCCGACCTGCCGAACTCATGAATCTAGCCTGCCGAACTGGAAAAAATCTAGAAATTTTCATATTCAAGCTTCGGCATTCCCGAGCTTAAATCTTCATTTCCAACATGTTTTCTCAGTTCCCAGGCAAATAAAACACTCATAGATAATAGAAAAACACAAGAGAACACTTTTAAACATATTTAAACAAGATTTACATAGAAAATTTCAAAGAAATCTAAAAAATGGAGAAAAAGAGAAAAACTTGGTTAGTTCAATTTTCATCCAATCAAGCCTAGATTCTAGATGATCTGAGTTCTACTAACCTAGATTTAAGGTTTTCTAAGCTCAAAAAAGCTCGGAGTTTAAAATACGAAGAAAATAGAAAAATTGGAAAAAGTTTAAAATTTTGAAACTAACCTTGATTTAATCCTTAAGTCGAGTTTGTGGAAGCTCAGTCGAGTCTCCAAGCTTCTAATCTAGCTGAGATTTAAGGCTTGAGCTCCAAAATTTTGAATCAAAGAGAGAGAGATGAGAGGAGTAGCGAGTGAGAGGGAGAAAAAGAGAGTGAGTGAGCCGAGAGAGAGAACGAGAGTGAGGAAGAGAGTGAGGGAAAGTGAGAGTTAAATAAATAGGGAGAGTGGGTGGTTTCACTATGTGAAAACCACGTGCCACCCACGGCTTTGCAAAAAGGGACATAGTTGGCATTTGGCAGATTGTGTTTGTTTCAAAATTCAAAATAACAATTTAAATAATAGAAGATGAAAAAAATTGAAAAACACTACAATCAATTAAATTAAGTTTAAATTACATTTGGGCACACTAATATACCATATTACACATTAATCTTACTTAATTAATTTGGGGTGTTACAGCTCTCCACCCCTAAAAAAAAAAATTTTGTCCTCAAAATTACAAATTAACTCAAAAACAAAACAAATACGGATACAACTCCTGCATGGTTGATTCCAACTCCAAAGTAGCTTCATCAACTCCGTGATGCTGCCACACAACTTTCACTAACGGTATCACAACATCGCAAGTTTATCACCTTCTGATCGATAATCTGGACAAGCACCTCCTTGTATGTTGTGTCTTCTTATATCTGCACATCATGAAATGAAATTATCTCACTTTGCTTGGGTGAACACTTCTGAAGCATCAACATGTGAGATACATTGTGAACGTGAAAGAGCTCAGGAGGGAGATCAAGTCGATAAGCAAGCACACCAACGTGTTGAGTAATCTCAAATGGACCAATATACCTTGGTGTAAGTTTCTCACTTACGCCAAAATGCGATATACCCTTGTGCGGTGATACCTTCAAGAGAACAAAATCTCCTACTTCAAATTCCAAACGGCATCTTTTATCCGTATAACTTTTCTATCTACTCTAAGCCATTTTCATTTGATCACGAATTATGGTGATATTCTCATTACTGTCACGGATCTCATTTGGCTTGAGAATAATCCTGTCCTTTACTTTTGCCCAACATACCAATGACCGATATGGTCGTCCATAAAGCACCTTGAACGATGCCATCCCGATACTTGCTTGATAACTATTGTTGTATGCAAATTCTACGAGATGCAAATACTTCTTCCAATTCCCGTTGAAGTCTAAGACACATGCACTTTGCATATCTTCAAGGATCTGAATGACTCGCTTAGATTGCTCGTCGGTCTGAGGATGAAAGGCCGTGCTGAAGTTCAAGTCCTTTCCTAAGGCTTCTTGAAAGTTCCTCCAATACTTGGCATTGAATTGGGTGTCTCTATCGAATGTGATGGATAAAGGAACCCCATGCAATCTCACTATATTTTGTAGATGTAGCTCCCTGAGAAGTCTCCTTAAACCTATAGACTTGAAAGGGATGATATGCGTCAATTTTGTCAACCTGTCAACGATGACCCAAATTGCATCATGTCTTTGCTCCATCCTCGGCAAACCGGTGAAGAAATCCATCGTGATATACTCCCATTTTCACCCTGGAATAGGAAGCGGCTGAAGCTAACCTGCTCACTTCTGGTGCTCAGCCTTCACCTGGAGACAAGTTGCGCACTTGGTCATGTACTTTTGGATGTCCTTCTTCATACCTTTCCTCCAATATTGCCTCTTCAAATCACGATACATCTTTGTGTTCTTCAAATGAATGGTGAATTGAGACTTGTGGGCTTCGTCCATTATGACCTTCGTCACTTCTGTGACTGCTGGGACTGCCAAATGCTCCCTAAAGTATAACGACCCATCTGTATGCATTCTTCATTCTTCAATTGCTCCTTGTTCTGGATCCGCATCTATATTCCCTGTAGATGCTGATCTTGCCACTGATTCTACTTCACCATCTGGATAAGAGTTGGGGTCGACTCCATATGGTACACCAAAACTCAATCGCAGTCCTCATAGTACTGTAGCCCGTACTCACTGACCACAACATCTCTTTTCCAGTCCTTAAGTGCCAAACATGCGAGAATCCCTAAAAACTTCCTACTGAGTATATCTGCAACTACATTAGCCATTCTTGGATGATACTGTAGTGCAAAATCATAGTCTTCTATGTACTCCATCTATCTTCGTTGCCTCAAATTCAAGTCCTTCTAAGTGAACAAATACTTCAAACTTTGTGGTATGAGAAAACCTAAAATATCGCCCTGTACAAATAACGTCACCAAATCTTTAGTACATGAATCACTACTGTGAGCTCTAAGTCATGAGTAGGGTTGTTTCACTCATGAGGCCTTAGTTGTCTCGACCCATACGCCACAACGCGTCCATGCTACATCAACACACATCTAAGTCCACGTCCTGAGGCATCTGTATAAACTTTGTACGGCTCGTCGCTACTTGGGATAATCATCACCGGAGCTGTGGTCAATCTATTATTCAATTCTTGGAAGGCGAACTCACATTCCTCATCTCATTCAAACCTGAAATTCTTCGTGATCAACCGTGCCAACGAAACCACTAACTTTGAGAAATCCTTCACAAATCTCCTATAGTATCCTACGAGTCTCAAAAAACTATGGATCTCTGCCACATTCCTCGGTCGTTCCTAGTCCACAATGACTTTTACCTTAGAAGGATCTACTGAAATGCCTTGCTTGGAGATAATATGCCTCAAAAACTTAACTTCATTCAGTCAAAACTCACACTTTTCCTTCTTGGCATAAAACGGGTGCTCCTACAGAGTCTGAAGGATGATCCTCAAATGTTCTTCATGTTCTTCCCATGTTTTGGAATAGATCAGGATGTCGTCAATAAACACAATCACAAATTGATCCAGATAAGGCCTGAATATCCTATTCATTAAGTCCATAAAAGCTGTTGGAGCTCTTGTCAACCTAAACAGCATCACCAAAAACTCAAAATGTCTATACCAGGTTCTAAAAGTTGTCTTGGGGATGTCTTCTTCCTTAATCCTAAGTTGATGGTAACTAGATCGCAAATCTATGTTCAACAAGTACCAGGAACCTCCTAGCTAATCAAATAACTCACCGAACTTAGGCAGTGGACACTTGTTCTTCACGGTGACTCGATTTAGCTGCCGGTAATCAATACATAACCTGAGGGTTCCATCATGCTTCTTAGCAAATAAAACCAGGGCACCCCACGGTAATATGCTATTCCGAATATTCCCCTTGTCAGCAACCTCTTGAAGTTGTTTTCTCAACTCTTTTATCTTTGCCGAAGCCATCAGATACCGTGCTACAAAAATCGGAGCATTCCCAGAAGCAATTCAATACCAAACTCGATTTCTCGATGTGATGGTAATCTTGGTAACTCGTCGGAGAAGACATCTTCAAATTTATCAACCACTAGGATCACTGCATGTCTTCCTGATGCACTAGACTCTTCTTCTAGGTTCATGAGAAAGGCATAGCAAGCTAGATTCTTCCGTCTCCCGAAACATGTCTTCATGAGACGCTCAATCATCATTCAATCATCACCACCCTGGTAAATGATCATCGTTCTCCTATTAGACACTAAGGTTACTTTCCTAAGTTGACAATCTACAATGACGTTATACTTGGATAACGAATCTATTCCTAAGATTACATCAAATGTACTCATGGGGATTACAATCAAATTACTCTTCAAAGTCTCAGCCCCTAATCATTATTTTACAAGATTTACATATGCAAATCACACACACCCGCCCCAAGGGTGAAGTAATAACCAAGGGCTCATCAAATTCTTCTATCTTTAATCCTAAGGCATGTACAAAAGAGCTTTAAGTGAGAGAATGGATGACACTATTATCAAATAAAACACGTACTAAAGACTGTGAAACTGAAACCATACTGTCAACTACTGCGTTACTAGTCTGAGCGTCCGACCTCCCTGAGGTCATGTTGTGAACCTGGGCTGGAGCTTTCTCTTTTCCTCTACCAGCATTACTGGGTCCTAGGTTGGTTGGCCAATATTGCTACAACGCAGGTGACTACACACTAGCTATACTTGGCGCTCAATATTGTAGGGCATTGCATAGGAAATTCTGTGACTGATGTCCTTGCATAAGGTGTTGCAGTTGTTGATGAGTGAACTGATGAAACTACAGCTTAGGAAGTTGTTGAGGTGGAGGTAAGGATTGAGGTTGAGGCAGACGGCTAACACCTTCTCAGGTTAAAGTCCTAGGCAAACATTCCTGATCGAGTAGTTTCTCTTGATTGGTCCTGACTGCTGGCAATATTGGCAATGGAAACTGTAGAGGTTGTTGTGTCCACTGCCTAATGAATGTTGCTTCCACTATTGGTGTTGCCTTGTTGGTTCTTTGCCTGAGCTTGGTGACTGCTACCTCTCTTGTTGCTCCTCTGAGGTCCTTCGTGTCACAACCCGTTTTTTTTGGAGCTGTGATAAACCTTTTTCTTACTTACATATAGGCGAAAACTTAGGAAATTTTTTTTTCTTTAAATATTTTACATACAGATATTAACATCTTTGGAAACACAAATATATACATAAATTTACTTAACATACTTGTTTGTACGTATACTGGTTTTAGCAACTTTCAAAATACAAACATATACTTGTATTTACATAACAACCTTTCCTTTAAAATACTGTTTTCAAAAACATTACTTTCAAAATAACATAAAATATCTTACAGCAGAAACAAAAACCATGGCAGTATCCATACCCATTTTGCACATTCCTTATTCCTCCGCTAGCTCAACTATGACATTATTCTGACCTTCTTGTCGGAATACCTACAACATGAAACACTTAATGAGCTTACCCCTAATAAGTCCCAATATAGCCCATATACACATTCAATACAATGCGTGATCCGGTTATGCTTTCTTATGATCATTCTTTATTCTTTTCATATCTTGTCTCTTACTAGGGCCTAAGTGTTCGTACTATTGCGCACATAGGTCTTCGTAACACCAAGACCATACTATATCCTTAAACTCCTCTTGAGTCAGGAGTCGGTACGATACTTTTCTTAACTTTTGGTGATATATTTACCAATCCACTTATTATGGTTATCATACCATGCATGAAGTGATAATCATATGTTATACACAAACATAAATGCTCTTATATAGCATAGTACACACAGGTACATACTTTATATTCACACAGGTACATAGCATAATATACATACAGGTACACGTCATAATATACGTACAGGTGCATGTCGTAATATACATACAGGTACATGTCGTAATATACACACATGTAGATGTCATAATATGCACACAATTATTTACTCCGTATACTCATGAGTATACACTAATGTACTTATAGGCATTCATGTCATATCATACACACAGGCATACACCTTGATATACACATAGGTATACATATATATATATATATCACATTCTATACCTATAATTTTATACTGTAGGTGGGATAGGAACTTACTTGGTTTGAATACTATGCAAATCAACCTCAGTTTCCTCTTTCTTAGATTTATAGGATCCTGTTGGCCAATTACAAAGCTATAAGCCAAATTCCACTATGTTTTGTTATAAGATGATCGTTAATTAATAAATTGAGTTGCATAACTATATACAACTCTGAAAACCACTATTTTTCTTACTTCTATCCAATTTTACCCTATCGTCTCTAATGAAGGGTGAAAATATTTCTAATCATTCCTTTTTTTTTTCATTTGAAACATTTCGGAGCATTTTGAGTTATTTGGGCAAAATGACGATTTTGTCGTCAGTGAGCCTACTAACTTTGCCGAGCTCGATTTCTTTATTCTAATGACAATAGTCACATACTAACGTTAAAACAATATCCTGGGGTGTCGGGTCTCCTTATTTCACATCTATGCCCCATTTCGGTAAAACTTTGCAGCTTAGCCCCTGAAATGAAAATTTTGACAATTTTACCCCAGGGCTAAAATTTATCTCTTTAAACCAAAATTTTCTATTTTTCAAAAGGAACATCTTTACTCAAAGTACCATACCCTAAATCATTTTGCAAATTAACGTTTTTTCCCTTTAAAATTTTTTCAATTTTAATAAATTCTTGAAAAATTATAGTCTTACAAACGGTTGAGATTTTTGACAAATTGCTTGTGATTCTAACAGTTTCGTCAAGATCTACAACTTTCATGTTTTAACTTTTTCTAAATTCTCACTGTAGATGGGTGTTTTTGGGCATTTTTCAATTCTGCTGAGAGAAAACTTTTTCTTACAATTTATTCCTTGGGTTATTTTTGTAAAAATCTATTTCAAAACTGCCTTTCAGCCACTGTATAAGCAGGTTCAACCTTTTCCTAGGTCATTTTCGTCCCCAACCACCATTTTTTAAAAACTAATACTAAAATTACAAAAATATTACTTTCTACATGAACTACCATTTTCAACAGTCACCCCTTAATTTTCACAACATCAACATACCATAGTTTATATTTCTATGGAATTTAACCAAAAATTTTCTCAAGAACCCTCACACTTTTGAGAGAGTAAAAATCAAAACAAAAATCACAAAATTTCAAAACTTTGAAAAACCAAAACTTACCCCAAATGGAAGCTTTGACCTTCTAGCCTTCCAAGGCTCCTTTGAATCCTTTTTCCTAGATATTTTTCATGCAAAAACACCATGAATCTACCTCTCCCTTAACCCATGAAAAATCCCTTAAAAACTTGAAAAAAGTTTAGGTTTTTACCTTAAAACTTGTTTAAATTCCTTGAACTTTGCCTCTTGAACTTAATTGGGGCAATTTTTGTGAAGATGTGAAGTTGAAAAATTCTTGGAAGAACTCTCTAATGGTGGCCGTGGGTTTTTGAGGAAGAGGAAGAAAATTTTTTGGCTAAATTCTACATTTAATGCATGCTTATCCATATGGGTGACTCATCAAGTAACCCATTAGGTTACTAGGTGTCTCCATGGGATTGGGCCACCTTTCATGGCATGGTGGCCCAATAAAATTCAATTGGGTGTCTACTTGGTGGGGCCTAAAAATTTACACTATGTAATTTTTTCACCACACAGTATTTTTCTTACATTGCCATAGTAAAATCAATGCATAACCTATCCTTTGACTGTGTAAAATATTTTACTTACCTTTGGTGTACTTTTGGAGGCCAAACATAACTTTTTCCATATCTGTGTTTTCACTTTGCAGTATACTTATACTGCTTTGGCCTTCTTTTCACACTGGGTTGGGGTTTTGGTAGACTCTATGTCTTATTTGTACTCTAATTAACCATTCATTTATATCATAATTTTACAATTAATTGTGATATAAAATTTATTTTATGGATATTATTTACAAATTCTTGAGTAATTAAACTCATAAAATCTATATTAACAATATCCAACATTACATCACATTCGCAGTGAAATTTCCAATTAATACTGCTTATTTATACACTATCACAATTTCACCAAAATTACAATTTTTAAGGGTAAATTCATTAATTAAACTCAATTAAATATTAGGTTTTATTAATGAATTTCTCCTGGTTATTACACTCTATTGTCCTTGCTCGATTCTCGCAATAGTTGACATAATCGCTTTCCACCGATATAGCTGACAACACCAATTCACTAAAGTTTCGAAGTTGTAAAGCAACCAACTGCCGTTGAATAGATCCTTTAAGTCCTTCTTGGAACTTAATGCAGTTCTCACACTCAGATGCTACAGCGGATGGAGCAAATCTAGCTAACTCGTTAAATTTTGCTTCATATTCCTTGATCGACATGTCACCCTGCTCCAATCTGTAAAATTCGAGGGCCTTCTAATCTCTATACCCCTGTGGAAAGTAACAATCATAGAACAATTCCTCAAACCTATCCCAATTGATGTTCTCGTTGCTTTCTAGGTGCTTCGCTTGCTTTCACCAAGTATTAGCACTGCCTTTGAGCTTGTAAGCCACGAAGTTCACACGGTGCTCCTCTAGTATGCCAAGGGTATCCAAATACTTTTCTATCGTGTCCAACCAATACTCGGCCATCTACAGATCTCTATTTCTGTTGAAGGTTGGAATAGACGCACGGTGAAACTCCTTAAAGTATGCATGTCGGTGACTCGCCTCAGAATCCTCAGATCTTGCCCTTGCTACCATCTGTCGAAAAGCGACAAATATCGCCTCCATCATGCTTTCCTCATTTGTCGGATTTACATTATCAGCAGTTGAATGACACTTTGGTGCCATTCTCTCAGTTCTAAAAACAAAATTTAGACTATCAGTGGTATTTCATTGTCGTGCCTACATGTGCACAATTCCCAAGGTTCATTCCTAGAGCTCTAATACTATTCTTTCAAGCCCCGAAACTTGGGGATGATATGGCGGGTTAATAATTTAATTAAATCAAATTAATAGGTTAAATTTAATTATTTTTAAAGAATTACTTAACTTATTAAAAATGCGGTAAGTTATAAAACGTTTTAAACAATTATAATAATAAAGCAGATAAAGTCAAATAAAACGAAATAATAAGAAAGAGAGAGTGTGTGATACGTGTTGGGTCCCACCAGGCCCACAACTTATACATACATATGGTATCGACAATAATTAATATTACAACCACGGCCCAATTTAAGAAAAGAAAATTAAAGTGTTATGTGCCTTGATTTACTACAAGAAATAACCTACTTGGGGTCTTCTATTGCTCGAGAGTCCGATCGGTGGACTCCTAGTCGGTCCTAAGCTGAATTCTACCTAGAAGGGGAAAAGGTTTAAAAACAAATAAAAAGTGAGCGAAGGGCTCAGTAGGACTAGGTTGTAGAAATATTTAATTTTAATATAAAATTTATCATTCAAGAAAATATTTAGAAAATAGGATTAAATAAATAATCAAATAAATTCAATTAAATCATTCTTACCAAAACAGTTCATTGTTCGTCCAAAAAGGATTTTAAAATCTTTTCTTGGGCAATCCATAGGAATCATCACCGTAGTGGCCCAGTTGGGCCTGCCCTTAAAGTCGCACTTTGCACGACCCGATCTTTGAGTATGAGAGCATGCCCATTTGTGCATTTCTATCATTATCTAAATCTCATTTTACCAAGTGTAATCATTTACATTCATTATGTGGTTCATTATGAATATCATCATTTAATAGTTTATGAAAGCACTAAATAAAAATCTCTTTCAATAATTCATTGAAATCATTTTGAGGCCAAAACCATTTAAAAACCTGGCTACCAAAGAAGGGGTAAAAGTCCTACCTTGATATCCTGCACCGTGACTCCTCACCACAGTCCCAATCCGCTATACGTTAGCTCCACGGAACCATGAACAACCTTAAATGTAAACTATGTCCATCAATGTCTAGCTTAAGATATTATACACTACTAGGCTATCTCGTAGTGTCCTAGTGTGCCTTTTATGTCCATAAAATCATACTATAAAGTTAAAATCTTAATCTGGGTTTAAAACAGTGAAAACGGATAAAAAAATCATTTTTCATGGAGTCCGGTCAGCCTATTGGTTCCCCTGGTCCGGCCAGCCGAACTGTTGTGTCTGGCCTACCAAACCCGTTGAGTCTGGCCTGTTGATGATATGAATCCAGCCTGCCGAACTCGAAGTTCGGCTTACTGAACTGGAAAAAATCTAGAAATTTCCAAATTCAAGCTTTAACCTCCCCAAGCTCAAATCTTTATTTCCAACCTGTTTTCTCAGTTCCCAGGCATATAAAATATTCATAAATGATAGAAAAACACAATAGAACACTTTTAAACACATTTAAACAATATTTACATAGAAAATTTCAAAGAAATTCAAAAATGGAGAAAAAGAGAAAAACCTAGTTTAGTTCAATTTTTGTCCAATCAAGCCTAGATTCTAGATGATCTAAGTTCTACTAACCTAGATTTAAGGTTTTCTAAGCTCAAAGAAGCTCAGATTTTAAAATACAAAGAATATAGAAAAATTGGAAAAAGTTTAACATTGTGAAAACTAACATTGATTTAATCCTTGAATCGAGTTTGTGGAAGCTCAATCGAGTCTACAAGCTTCTAATCCAGCTGAGATTTAAGGCTTGAGCTCCACAATTTTGAATCAAAGAGAGATATGAGAGGGGCAACGAGTGAGAGGAAGAAAAAGAGAGAGAGTGAGCTGAGAAAGAGAACGAGAGTGAGGGAAAGTAAGAGTTAAAGAGAGAGGGAGAATGGGTGGTTTCACTGTGTGAAAACCACGTGCCACCCACGGTTTTACAAAAAAGGACGTAGTTGGCATTTGATAAATGTTTTGTTCCAAAATTCAAAATAACAATTTAAATAATAGAGGATGAAATAAATTAAAAAACACTACAATTAATTAAATTAAGTTTAAATTACATTTGGGGCACCCTAATACACCATGTTACACATTGATCTTACTTAATTAATTTTGGGGCGTTACATTGTCCTTTTCTAACTACTTGAAATTCCTAGGAAGGAGTTGTTTAGAGTGTTTAGAAACTTAATTCGAATGAATGATTAAAACTAAAACATAATAGTAATTTAAATTTTATAAAAAAAAAAGTAGGGTGAATTGTTTTATTAGTTTTTAATCTTTCACAAAAGTGAATATTTAGTCCCTAATTTTTTATTTTTATTTATCAATATCTAACTTTTGATTTTAGTTGCTGAGGGAGCAATTTAATGGTCAAACAATTAATTTTGTACAAAAATGTGACAAATTGATCTTTAAAATTAATTGTTTAATCGTTAAATTAGTCTGTAAATAACTAAAATAAAAGTTTAAGGATTGATAAATAAAAAATAAAAATTTAAAGACTAAAGTTATATTCTTGTGAAAGGTTAAATATTGACGTACTAATTTATTAAAAAAATATCATAGTAAAATAAGTTAGAACAAGAAACTGTCATTCAAATTGCAGCTCCCAAACATCCCTCTCAAAATAAAAGACAGCTGGTTGACGAAGAAAACGTATTGGTAAAAGGGTGTGGTGGTAATTTTGTACATATGACACAAAATAGGGGTATTTTGAAAAAAATAACTTTAAAAAAAAGTCATCTTGGACAAATGATCTTTTTTTTGGCAGTTTTTTAAAGCAAAAAAATACTTTTTTGGTATCAAAACAGTTCCAATTTTTTTCTTTTTCACTTTGTTGAGGATCCTCTGCTCGTTACAGTTATTTTGTTTTTTTTTAAACTGAAACAGTTTATCTGTCTAAAAAAGTATATTTTTTTGTATAAAAAAAAGTTATTTTTTTAATTAAGAATTTTTTTGTCTTTTTTTTAAATTCTTCCCACAAAATAAAGGCTTGTTTTTTTGATTAGTTTATCAAGCAAGAAGAGACTGACAAGTGGCTCGAGGGTGGATTAAATTATGTACGAAAGTTTGGATTTCGCGTTTCTCAAAAAGTTTTTGCATTCAATCTTAACCTGGTCATTGAATATTCTTCAGAATGATTCCCCGTAGTCAACCCTTGTTAAGGCAGCATGTGAGTTGACTAGGAATGAGATTATTGTAATGTGAAAAGATTTTCCTAAGTGCAGTTTTTACTTTAAAAATTAGGTTATGGAGAAAATTGTATATTAAAGATGTGATATAATATGGAAAAAGTTTTTTTAACCCGACCGGGCCACAGCCATTTTTTACAGGGTTGAGCCCCATCAGGTGAGTCTTACAATAAGACCTATCCGGTGGGGTCTAGTTTTGTGAGAGAAATAGACCGTAGTCTGCTCGAGTTGTATAACATGCTCTATTATATGCGTTGGCTAGAGAACTAAAAAAATTAAAGAAAAACCTGCCAAGATAAGGATAAAATACGATCAATTATATGAATTATTTAAGCTTGAGAAATTAACCAAGTGGAAGACAAAGATAAATCACAAGAATGATTTTAATACAATCACACTTATATTATTTAGGAAATTCTCCGTTATTTCAACACAAACCACGATATTTTATCGGCAAGGAAGCCCAAGGAAGTATAGGACACAAAAAAAAAAAAAAAAAAAAAAAAAGAAATCCACACCCTTTAGCTCATAGAAAAAAAAAAGGCAATTTGACAAGCAAATTGCTCAATAGATTTAGTTGTAAGCATCCGGGTTTGCAAGGAGGTAGCCTTCAACGAGCTTGAACAGACCGGTGGCCTTTTCTTTTCCCTCCTTAGCCTTCGCTTCATCGACCGGGGCATCTCCAACTGTGTATAACTTGGTAGTGACCTTAAGAATGCTTCCTCCACCTGGGGCTGCCACCAACTTGGTCTCATGAGAGATTTTCTCAACATCGGCGGACAAAACATCTCCTTCGATCACGCTGTGGCAGCAGGAAAAGCTGTCGTGGTCAATTGAATCAATCTTTTGCTTCACATATTTGCCTGCAAATGAATTTTTCACGTGATCAAACTTTTGATTTCCTTCAAAATATGCTTAACATCGTCTATATATGATCAGTTGTAACAAGAAAAGGAAAGAGTTTGAAATGGGAAAAAAGGAATTATTTTCTAAATAAGGTGCGGGACTCTCACTTTACTTTCAAAATGTCTACTTACCATCAGGGAAGGTGATCTTCTTGATGGTTCCAGGCCCTCCATCTCCTTCGAGGATCTCGACACCTTTTCCTGCTTCGGGCACAATCTTTGGGATAAGGTTGTCGGCGTCAAGGACAAAGGCCTTGAACAACCTAGCGGGAGCAACGGCGGACGTGATCTCCTCCTCGTGTGTGAAAACACCCATGATGTTCTAAGGTTTTGAAAGGGATCAAAGACAAAATGTTAAGGGTTGTTTTCAACTTTGATGTGTTTTGTGTTTTGGGATGAAGAGATGTGCATATAGAGGTGCTATTTATAGGCTTAGTCTGGAGGTTGCTTTGTAGGAAGGATCCCCTGTTTCTTGAACAATTTAACGAGTGGAACTATATATATTTGAGAAAATTATTATTATTTTTGTCCTATAAGTAAATTATGTCATAATTTATAATAAGCAGCAGTTTAGTCAAAGAAGGCGTCCCAAGTTATTGATTTTGTATGGAACTAAGAAAAAAAAAGGGGGTCACATTCTAGACGATATGACGATTTGTCAAATTTATCCTAGGCGTGAAAAAAGGCTTACGTGCAGTGGGGAGGGAGAACTTGTTTATTAAGTCGAGTTAACATTATCCAATAAAACGGAAAGTAGTGGAGAAAAAATATCATCCTTGACTAATCGGTAAATTTCTTTCTAACTTTCTTTTGTCATTGTCGCTTTTATTGATGTCCTCGGCATTTTTGAGAATAAATTAATCACTCTCCAAGTTTTATATATAGCATTTTAATCGATGGTTATGTTATTATATACTAATATTGGTGCGCATGACACATATTAAATTATAATCGAAGTTTTAAAAACGTAGATTATGAAGAAAATTTTTCCAAAAAATTATAAATAGAAGAATAAATAAAAAATTAATTTAGAAATTTAAAAAGGAATAGTTGCAAGAAATAACCTTTGCAAATATGCATTTGCAATATTCTTTTGAATCTAAGTATCTTAAGATTCATGAAATGTACGCATTAAATCCTTTAGTTAATAATTGATTATTTTTATAGAAAATATGGCTTGATTATATCGGATAGGGTTATATAAAGAATAAGGTAGTAAAAGAAATAAGTAGATCAAAAAATATTTTTCAAAAAGGAAAAAAAAAGATTTGGAAGGTGACACAATTTAATTTATTTACATGTGTCATTATTGTGTTCAATTTTGTTTAAAAATAGACAATTTATTAACTACAGAGTTGAATTTTATATATCATTAACTAAATAAAATTTTCATTTAGTTCTTTAATTTTGATAAACCTAAAAGTATTGAGAGAAACACAAAAATTTGACCATAAAAAGAATGAAAGAAATTAGTAACTGCAATATAAGTGTAACACCCCAATTTTCTATTTAATGGTAAATAAAGAGTCTAACATTATAATTGACAACAGTGATATTATTACTAACGTACTATTTAGTGATGTTACAGCTAACAATGACGAAGGGTTGGATGTACTAAAAAATGTTCATGCTAATTATGTGGGGATTATGATTATTTATGAATTAATGATGTGATGATATATTTTGTTTTGTTTTAATTACATAAAATATGATAAGAAGAAATTAATTAATTGATTTGTTTTTATTTAATATATATATATGAAAAAGAATATAACTTAAATTATATATATAATATACTACATAAGTAATTTTTTTTTATGCTATACGTAGGTATAAGGCGTTGGGCCTTTGGGCCTACGCAAAAGCTCTCCCGAGAAAAAATAAAAATAAAAAAACAAGAAAAAAAAGAATAACGGAAGATTTTGACGAAAGGGCCAAAAGAAAATTATAATTGGGTAAATGGCCTCTTTTTTTTAAAACCAAAAAATACGCTTTTCTATGTAGATAAGCTGTCTCAGTTTTTTTAAAAAAAATAAGAAAAATAATTATAGCAGAATAAGAAACCTCAACAGGAAAAAAAAAACTGGAACCGTTTTAATGTCCAAAAAACCTTTTTTTTTTGTGTCAAAAACTGTGCAAAAAAAAAGGTCTATTTACCAAAAAAAAATTTAGCCGGAGGCCCTTTATCAAAATCCCTCAAGAATAACACATGGAAAAGAAAGAAAAAAGGTTTTTTAGGGTTTGACAAACAACTCATACCTAAAATCTGTATAATGACCTCCTATTTGTAACCATAGACTCACACTTCATTCATTCCTTATTGATTGGTTTTGTGCTTGGCTTTCTTTGGCTTTGTCAAAGTTTCTAATCTACCTAATTGTACTCATCTTAGTAAGTGTATCAATCATTTAACATGTTTGTTTGATGCTTTGGTATGATAGATTAGTATTATAATTATTATATTATTATATAGATGCTTTTATTGTATGTATTTTATGCCAATTAGTAATTGAAAGAGATGATAATTTGGTTGTTTTGATTAACCTCTCATTAACCCTAGATAGGAGATATCATAGATTTTCATATTTTTGCTATGTAGATCTTTATGGGTGTATTTTATTATCAACTATCATCATTTAATTATGTGTTTATAATTTTAATTGAGGTTTTATTAGGTTATGGATTGGTATTGAATTGTTTGATGCCTTATGCCTACTTTTCATACAAACACCTAATAGCTATCGTGTTTTAGAAATTTTGGATTCTGTATTAATTTGTTTGTATTTTTATATTTTTTTCAAATACTAGACATCTTAAGCTTTCGTCTGACTTTTGAATCGCTTAAATCGGAGTTTTCATTATATAGTTATGATTTTTCAAAATTGACCCAGAGAGCTATATAGTTTTACATGAACCTGAAATTTAGACCGAATTTCGAGGACTTTTTTGTCATGCAAATTATTGTCAAAATACGCGTATAATATTTCAAAATCTTCATTTTTTAGTCTAGTTTCTAATGCCACTAGTTTTGACTCATTTGGAGCTAAGATGAAATTAGTATAAATTTTTAAGTGAGTAAAGGTTATTCTACCTATTTTTGGGAATTATACTCTAGGTTCATAAATTGTGATTTTGTGCTTCATGGTGTTATTACATGATAAGGTGATGTTTAATGATAGCATGAGATTTTTATATCTTGCTAATAGTATTATTAATGACCTATGGTCAATATGAATGTTTGGCATGAACTCTTGAAAGAAGCAAGCACACCGAAGACCCGAGTCGTTGTATCACCTACCAATTGAAGGGTTGAGTAATTCTAGAGGTCAAGTAAGCACATCTTTCACCTGCAATATGATTTTTAAAATTAAAAAGATTGATGTTGATGATATATTATATAAGACATTTTAAGATGAGGATTTTTAATAAAGAGAAAATTGATGGAAAACGATGAAAGATGATGTTATTTTTACCTCTTTATTTTATTTGATGGATATCTTTTTATGAAAACTTATATTTATGTATTATCTATATTATTATTTTGATGTTTTAAAAAATACGTTGTACACTTGATAGATTGATGGTGATGATGGGGTCTAGTAAGCAGACTGGCCAGTGAGTCATCCCTTCATCTTGTCGTAGTTGGTTTGGGGGTCTCTCCTTCACTCTTTCCATAACTAGCGTGCTATGATGGTACAATATTAGGACCCTGCTATATTTTATTTTAAAGTATTACTATATATATTATTTTTAAAAAATTAAAATTTACTTAATGATGAGTTTATTTTATTGAACACTGTTAATTGATGAAAATGTTTTTGTGAGAGTTAGGGTGTACATACTAAGTTTTTCATATTGTAGTTAGGAATAGTAGTTAGGTATAAGGATAGAGGAGCTTGGCGTGGGTGTGTGCGTGGTGCTGGAAACAGAATCTCGGAGCGACGCATCCTGAATTAATGATAATTTAAACTTTTATTCAATTATTTATAATTATGCAAATTTTAGTTTTTCATTTATTTTATGAGATTCCACAAGTTAAAGATATTTTGTTAAGTTTAAGGTTTTTGGTAACATTGCAAATATGTTTTTTTTTTTAATTTTTAGATTAAGTTTATTTGAATTGATTGATAAGTTATGCTTTTTAAAAAAAAAACAAAAAGAATTATTATTGTAATACTTTGTTTATTTTAGATTCCGCAAAAAAAATTTATTTTAGATTCTGCAAAAAAATTATGTTTTACCCTAAATAATAGATGTTATGAGACGATAATTATGACATCTCGTGAGGGTGCATTACAGACATGGTATCCGAGCTAGGCTTTCAAATTCCATCACGCTATCATAATGCATTCATACCGGCATCCTCCAAGTAAGTTGTTCTTTCTATAACTTAGATAATAAGTGAAGTTACATTTAATTTGGTGACAAAGAGATAGTAGGACGACATGAAAAGAGAGTAAGGACGTAGACGGCCACTTAAACAAGAGCCCGTAGCTCAACCCAATTTAGCGGAGGAGGTTGCTCAGCTTCAATAACAACTTACAGATCAACAAAGAGTCATAGATGAGTTGAGACAGGGATTCACGACGTCACTATCCTTCGGAGAAGTCTTGATGTCTAAATTGAAGCAAAATTGAAAGTTTTGTGACTACATGGGAGCACATAAACCTATAATCGAACATTTGTTTGTAGCTTACTCTGAAAATGCAACCTTTTCTTTTGTTTCTTTTTTAAACATAACGCCAAAGAGTAAAATCATCAATTATAGGATCGATATAGGTTGTTAATCTAGAATAGAATATAAGTACAATGTTGATGGGTGATTCCATCTGCGATAGAATTTGAGTAGTGATTGAAAAAAATGTCATTAGCAAGGAGTATCTTGATCTTTCCAATTCCCTATCCATGGCTAGCTATGGAGTATGGAGTAGGTGACATGACAGTCGCGCCTTGGGCCTGGGAGTCATCTCACATGCAAAGGTGCTAAATGCACCTAACATCCTGTCTTGCGTCTTCCTTTCATTTTTGCCCCTAACATACAAATAATCATGAATCTAAAAAGTCAGAGTCACATACTAGAAAACAACCCAAACAAGTGTATTTTAAAAAAAAAAAATTAACATGAAATGCTAGGTATAAAATGGTACCCCTGAAAACAAAACATTGTTTTATTTTTGTTGGCTTTAAAAAAAAAAAAAACCTTCTTGAAGCTACATTGCTGTATCAACTCTTGTTCTGAGGAACTAAAAAAAAAAAACTTTTTGAAGCTTGTAGAAAAAAAATTAAATAAACGAACATGTTAAATAGCACATAGAACAAAGAAAATAATTGAACACCTATGTTCTCATAAAATTTAATGATCAATCACAATATTACAAATCAGTTCTTCTAGCTTTGAATGATTAATGTCACTGCTTCTTGTGTTAAATCTTCAACAAATTTGCTTTCAAAATGAGAAAAATAATGCATTTAGTTAGAATGGAAGTTGCAAAAATAACTGATAAATTCTATTTATCTACAAAGAAAATCAAGAAATTAATTATGCCTTCTAACATGTGAAAGCTTTTAATTAATAGAAAATATATAGCTTTCTTGCAAACCAGAGAATATCGGATCTTCTTACCATCTATATTTTGGAAAACGACATGAGGCAGAGTTTTCTTCAAAGTTTTTATGTCTTGATCATGATCACTGTTATTTGATCATGATCACTGTTATTTTCATCTGAATTATGATCATTCTTAAATTAACATAAAATTTCATGGATCAAACTATTTCGTCAGGCCCAATCATTCAGCAAAGGCCTAGCCTGTGAAATTCAAATTTCTATTAGGACTAATTGAGCCCGTCAGGAGTGGTCAATTTCAGACGGACTTTTGCCATTAGTATCACTAGCTCATTGCTTGATCAATTAGTAGCATCAATCTATTCGATATTTGTGGTTCGTTTGCAGTTTATTCTCAGGCTCACGTGGATGGATTTACACTTTATTCACTATCGTGAATTTTGTAAGTGTTGGTTCGATGAACAAAGCCTAGCAATTACAAGTAGATACTCTTCGAGCCACGAAGTAGAGAACGTGAGAAGAAGTCCGATGTTTATGCCCTATTAGAGATTGAAATGTGTCCCACTACTATAAGCACTACTATGCTCACTCCTTTCATTAGATTGAAGCTACAATCTTACAAAGTACCTCTATAAATAGGAGGAATAGCTTCATTGTAAAAATAAAATAAAATAAAATAAAATAAAAGAGAGAGAAAGATAACATACAAAAACTTTGCAGAAATTTCTAATGTTTTCATATATCAAATCACTTGGTACTTGTAATGTTATACCAATTTACTCATCATAGTGAAAAACAATAGACGTTGCTCTTTTTATATAGTGAACTACTATAAATCTTACACGTGATATCATTTACTATTACTGCTTTGCCTAATTATTTATTGTTTCAAAATTTAGCTTTCATTCTATAATTGCTTTAATCATCTTCTTGCAAGCTAAATAGATCTTAACAATGATAGTCTAAGGGCTCAAACTCTTGAATAGCAAATATTAAATTGAGTTTTAATCTATTTGTATTTAATTGTAAATTCAACGCCTACAAAATTATGTTTGAAATCAACTAATATTCAAAAAACTTTATTTTTGCTTTCTTGAAGTAAGATAAACTTGCAAATTACGATGTACACACATATTTACATAGTAATTATGGTTGTCTAAAACGATTTTGGAGAAAATATACAGAAATGTGAAAATTTGAGGAACATATATGATAAAAATTTTAAACTTTTGTATACATTGCTATAGAATATATTAATTTAATGCTTAATAAATACACATATACAGATGAGCTCAGGAGAAGACTCCACCGCCGCTGCCTGTCAGGAAGGGAAGGTAATCGCAGCCATTTGTGGAGGTTTGGCTTACAACGAAAATTCCGCCAACCAAAACAAAGCCCATAAGAGAAAAGCGAATCAGGTGACTACCAGTTCGACAGTTGAGGAGCTTGGAGAGCTCTCCATTTCATTTCATAGCAACAAAGCGTCAAGGTTCAATGGGCAACACGACAACGCTTTGGTAGTCAAACTCAACGTTGCAAATTGCAAAATTGGGAGGATACTCATTGACAATAGGAGCTCGGCCAACATTCGATTTCTCTCAATCTTAAGAGAAATGGAAATCAATAAGGAGATAGAGAAGTCAACCACCACAATGGTCAGATTTAATGGAGAGGCCACAACGGCTCTGGGAAGAACCAAGCTACTAGTATACGCTGCATGAGAAAACAAAATAACAAATTTTCAATTAGTTAAAAATTAATATCGTCACTAATTCAAATCCAAATAAATGACAAAATGTTGATTTTGTAGTTAAATCAATTGTCCAAAAAATAATAATAATTGTACCAAATGTAATATTTCAAATATCCAATTATTATTATTTTTAAGAAGCGTAATAGTTATTATTATTAAGCTTCATTATAACAAGAAACAAAGCTGCAGGTTGGGGGTAGAGAATTACCATCTGGGAGTCTAGAAAAGAAATATCAAATGTCAACTTTTCATATCCATCACAACCATAATAATAAGCAATCATCACAACCAGATGATAGTTTCAACTGCAAACCTTTTTCTATTCATAACTATCAACATGAAGAAACGTTTACTTTAAAACAGAAATAAAGGAAAACTGCAACTCAGTGCTTGACAGACATGTGAACCTACATATTCAGAAAACTGCAAGGACTTGGTCAGAAAACTAAAGTTCAACAAAGGCATGTCTTCATGTTATAGAAAGGAAATCTTAATAACATGAGAGACAGTAGTAGATTCGTTTTTGCTATTGACATCTTCACAGCTGATTAAATTAGAAAATTTACCTCAAGTACCACATCTATAGCTTTAAAATCTCTGTAAATGACTTGCATTTTATGTGTACAAGAATGCTAAGCCTCCAGCTCCTACAATTGAAATTTTAAGAAAACGGCTGAACAATAGAGCCCCCTGTATAATTGAAAAACATTAATATATAACCAAACATCTCATGCTAGTGTCTACCTTTCAGCTACCATGTTAAAAAATGCCTAAAATGCCTTACCACATGCCACCAGGTTGCACATTAACCTTATTTTAATTATTGCTTGATTTAACAAGTTAATAGATGACAAGAATAATATTGTATGCAAATGAAAAAGAACTACCAAACAGAAGATAAGTTCTAAAGTACATTGAAAATTGCCCAAATGTCCTGTCCAGGTGTCATCTCTCCATATTGACTATGTATTAACATTTGTAACTTTGTATTTATGTTTTGTCTTCCCTCCTTTAAACCATAATAAGCATGCCAGCATCTGTTCAAACATAGACTTGAAATAATATTAATAGACAGGATTGGTAATAATTTCAACTATTTTGAATAAAAATTTTGTTAGAAGACAGTGGATACTGACCACTCCAACCCTCATGGCCTTGCATGCTCTACGTATACTTTTGTTCATATCTGCTCTTGAGATCACACTGCCAAAGGGAAAGAGAGAGAGATAATTTTGGGACCAACACCAATTGATGAACAATGAACACAAACATTGAGAAGACAACTTGAGAAGAGTAAAAGGAATTGTTTGGAAAAGAATGATCAAGTTATGGTAATAGGAAAAATCAAGTTTAACAACTTGCAATTTTAGCGAGTGCAAAATGCTTTTTCAGCCAACAAGTGAAAAAAGAAAGAAATAATAAAACCAAAATGAAGGTACAAAACAAAACAATAATTTACATAGCTTATTTTACTTTTAAGACAATTCTAATTATAATGATTTAGTGTCAAAAATTTTGCTACAAAATATGATTTGTAGCTGATAATAAATATTTATAGTTACAAATTTTATTTTGCACAAAATGATATTTTTAGCTTCAAATTTAGGTTCGTAGCTAAAAATTGTGTTGTTAATTGTACGTAGTAGTGTTATAAATGTGTAAAAAGTAGAACACATTTGTGGAAAAAAAAAATACGAGAAGCAGAGAGTAATGTTTGTATTAATTATGGTGTAAGAGGACGGAAACCTAATTAAAATGTTGAACTCAATTTTTTTTTTTTTTTGGTGAGAGAGCGTTAAGTGTTAAAACCTAACAATGCCCATTGAAATTTAAAGTTGATTTTAGCTTCAATATATATATACTAGTTAGAGTAGTGCGAGTGATTTAAATATGTAACGGATATGTAGAATACTTTTATGATGAAATTTGGATCAATAGATTTAGTTTTTAACACGTACCGTGTGAGGCAGAGGAGTACAAACATTTGAATTCCACATGTGAGTCGTCCTCCCAAAGCTTTCTTACACTCTTATTAAGATCTCCCTCCCAAACCTCTTCTATGGCTTCAAGTCCTTCAAGTTCCTTTTGAATATAATTATAACTATCACCATATAAATGAGACGTGGGCCTTGATATCAGTCTTCCGGTTACCATATCCAAGCACGGGGTGGTGATTATAATTCCATGACCGTGAGAGAAACTCCTCATCTCAGGGCATTCACTCACGATTAGTCTTCTCAATCTCGGAAATTGCAATATTATCTTACTAGACATATTTCCGCCACAACATGAATAGAAGCTTTTGAGACTAGGTAAACCATGAAGGTCTAATACCCTCAATCGATCGAAAACAATCTCCCTATCCGATTCTGATTCTGATTCTGATTCATCACCATTCAGCTTATTATTCACGATTACTTCCGTAAGCCGTTTGCATTCAGTAATGCTCATTGCTGTGAGTTGTACCAAAGTTTTAGCTGTTGAGGGATTTAATAAGTTTATCAACCCATGACATTTGTATACTGTGAGACGTCTCAGATTTTGGAAGGAGATGACAGAGGATGGCATGGCTAAGCTCTTCAATCCCCCACAACCATTTACATACAGAGTTTCTAAAGCTTGAAAGGTTTGGATCATGTTCTCTTGATCCTCAATTTCAAACAAATGCATTAGCTTTGAAACATTCCACAACTCTAGCTTCCTTAGAGAATGTGTGAGCGTCCGACCATACGCATACTGTTCCCCTGCATGTTGCCATATGTTTTCCAAACGACAATTCCTTAAAGAAATCTTCTCTAGATTCCGATATCTTATAAGAACATCGAACAAGGAAACACTTGAGCAGGACTCCAATTGAAGAGCATTTAGAATGGGAAACACAACTGTTGAAGATTGACGTGGCCATATTGTATTTGCAGCTTCCCCGCAATCACACAGACGCAATTCTTCTAATTTAGAAAACACAACCTATATAATATATGACCAACACAAGATTATTAAATTATGAGTGGAAATGAGTTAATTAATCACCAAAAAGAAAAAAAAAACACTATAAAATGATTAGAAAACAGAACATATTGGAAGGGTATATTTGGATATCGACACTTTGATTTGAAATAAATGCTTCATAGCAATTATGTTGGTTATTATTTTTTTAATGATGAAGTTTTATATATATATATATAAAAGCAGAAAAATTTAATTAAAAACTAATTTGGATACTGCAAGTATGTATCAATATTAACATTTTAAATTGATGTTTTCTTTTTAGAGTAATTGCACTAGGTATCAATTTTTTCACGATATTACAATTATGTCCATTTTTAAAACATTATGGACTTATGATGCCCGTTATGCCCTTGAATAATTTGAATAAATACATATTTATATTTTATTTTTCATAGTTATTTATAATTATTAAAGAATTTATAATCAATTTTCACTATGATAAGGAATAAATTTATAATCCTATTTCATTAATATAAAGATGCAACTATTATGCTATTGTTCGTTGATCATACATATGTGTCTATATATATATATATATATATATATATATTATCCAACATTAATAATAATGAAGACAATCATAATTTAAAGTTACAAATATTTATGCTAATGAACATAATTATAGCTCTATTTCATTATTGTAAAAATGCAGTCATTACGCTCTGATTATTGATCATATATATTTCAGTGTTCAATATTAACAATGAAAACAATCATAATTATAAAGTTACAAATTTTTATGATAATGAATGAATGAATAAATTTATAATCTTATTTCGTTATCATAATAAACATAATTATAAACGTATTTCATCATGATATTAAATTATAATCTTATATGTATATATGCCTGTATATATATACATCACTATCCTATTTTAATAATAATGAAGGTTGTCATTATGCTTATAAACACGATTTTTTATGATAATTAATATATTAATAATTTTTTCATTATCATAAAAATCTACAATCAAATTCATTATAAAGTTTCTATATATATATATATATATTATTTTTCATAATCATATATAATTATTAAAAAATTTATAATCATGTTTCATTCTGATAATGATTGAATTTATAATCCTATTTTATTAATATAAAGATGCAACCATTATGTTATTGTTTGTTGATCATATGTGTGTGTCTACATATATATATATATATATAGTCTAACATTAATAATGAAAACAATCATAATTTAAAGTTACAAATCTTTATCGTATTAAAAATAATTTAGTTCTAGTTCATTATCATAAACATGCAATCATTATGTATTGATATTGATAAGCATATATGTATATTTTGGTGTTCAACAATAATAATGAAAATAATCATCATTATAAAGTTATAAATCTTTATGATAATGAATGTGGGAATTTGTAATCATATTTCATTATCACAATGAACATAATTATAAACTTATTCTATTATGATAATGAAAGAAATTATAATCTTATATATAATTTGCTATACTATTTTAGTAATAATGAAGTTTGTCATATGTAATTATAAAGTTACAAATCTTTATGACAATGAATATAATTATAGTTCTAGTTCATTATCATAAAGATGTTGTCGTTATGCTTTTATCATTAATGATTATATATATAGGTATTAAACATTAATAATGAAGACAGTCATAATGATAATGAAAGAAATTATAATTATATATATCGTTATCCTACTTTAGTAATAATGAAGGTTATCATATATAATTATAAAGTTACAAATCTCTATAATAACGAATATAATTACAACTCTATTCATTATCATAAAAATGCAGTCATTATGCTTTTATCATTAATGATCACATATACATTTATATAGGTGTTCAACATTAATAATGCTTTTATCATTAATGATCACATATATATTTATATAGGTGTTCAACATTAATAATGAAGACAATCATAATTATAAAGTTACAAATCTTTATGATAATAAATGAATGAATTTATAATCTTATTTCATTATTATAATAAACACAATTATAATCTTATTTTATTATGACGAGAAAGAAAATATAATCATATTTATATAAAGTTTAATTATTTCCTATTACAATTTAAGGTTATAATGGCCTTCACATGAAAAATTGTAAACAATATTGTAATTAAAATAATTTATGAACAATTTTAGATTCAAGATCCTGTAATTAGACACTTATGTAAATCACCCTTTCTTTTTCTTTTAACTCGTTCACAGATAGTTGAATACAAATTCCTAGGAAAGAAAAAAGTACTTCTTTGTTTGATAATTAATTCGAGTTTGGACAATATTTTAATTCCTTGGCAGAAGGGAGTTCCAATCACAAACCAAACCGAAACAAAAGAATTAAAAAAAAGAGTATTAAAAGATGAGAAAATAATTATCGTAAAGAAAGATTACCTTTTCATTGAAAAGAGGCTCTCTTTCTTTAACATCTTGCCCGACGTCCGCTGCCATTAACAGAGGCGTTGTTGTGGAATTGGGGATGAATGTCCTAAATTCTGAACACCACAATATTTCTAGTGTCCATAATGAAGGGCATTCAATGGAATCTCCCTCACAAAACCTTTTGAGTTTTGGAAGGTCACGAAGGTCAATACGTTCAAGTTTAGGGAATAAGATCTTCTTCAACCTCTCATCTTCTCCCACTGCTTTTGTGACTATCTGTTCCATCTCATTACAACTCGCTACTTCTAGCCACTTGAGCTGCTTAAGGCTTTCAACCGCACCAAAAGGCAACAGATAACGAGAATTGGGGCAACTCCCAATACCCAACTTTTCTACATTTCTGAAAGTAATGGTTTTGGATAATTGCATGAGCAATATCTTATTATCAAATGTTACCTGCAAATTAATTTGATATGATGAATTAGACAAATTGTAATTATGGCTAGCTATCTAGTATGAGTATTTGGATTCAAAAACTTGACTGATACGTTTGTTTCTTTATATCATCTAATATCTTCATCTACCGAAAAATAAAATGCAATTTGCTTAGAATTAATAATATATATTTCATGCAACTTTTGGCACGTTAATTTTTCAATCATTAAGGTAATCAATATTCAAATCACCTTTTCATTGAAGAGGGATTCTGTTGGCGTGACTACCAATTTGGACGTGGAAGTAGTAGTTTTGGTAGTAATGGATGATGCGCCAAATAAAGGACAGTTGTTAATATCTAGTCGTAATAACGATGATGGAGAGTATTCAATTATGCAATCAGGCGAAGCAAATCGTTGAAGCTTGGGTAGACCAGAAAGCGCAAGAAATTCTAGTTTTGGGAAAAAAATACGATGATGTTCCAGATGATCTTGATCACCACCCAGCTTTTCCTTTGCGACTAGTCGTGCTACCTCTTCCATGTTTTCGCAATCAATTAGATTTAGGGTGGTCAAAAGCTGTAAAGGGCTTTTAGCCGTATCATAAGATACAAGATACTTTAAACTTTCACAATCTTCAACATTCAAGGAGCTCAAGCGAGGAAATGCGACCTACAAGAACATAGACCAATAATCAGATACATTATTAACAACTGAAATTTCAGAACATGTATAGACATATAATAAGCAATATATATTATCCATCCTCTCAAATGGAAACCCCATAGTATCGGATCAGGTATGATGCAATTAAGTGCTGCACATTTCTTCATTTTTCTAGAATACTCTACGACAACAAAAGAAAAATGTAATAAAATAAGTGAAAGTTCAAAGCAATAGATGTTTAAGAAAAGAGTTTTCTAGATGAATAAATTATGACCACACATGAAGCCAATCGACAAATAGGATTCACTTGGTTTGTATAAAGACAGCTGGAAGCAATACAGCTACAACAACAAATGATATATGCCCATCATTCCACTATACAAAACTAATTAAATAATATTCTCATATTTTCTATCAAATTCAAACCATCACTACGATACTTCCACCACCGATTATACACACCATATCACTTGATTAAACCACATAATAGCAAACAAGCTTTTTCAATACATTTCCATTTTATAAACAAAATTCCAACAAAGTGCTGGTTCTTTTGTCAAATACATGTTAATATTGAAACGACGACAACATCATTTAAAAAAACAATTATAACAATATATATATAGAGAGTAAAAGGAGAAATGAATTAGAACATAGTACTACTAGCTACCTTTTCATTGAAAAGAATTTCTTCAATTTCTTCATGGTCTTGAGTTGAATTGTTGACAAATGTCTTCAGTTTTGGACACCGCCTAATATCCAATTCCCCCAAGGATGGAAATTCAATAAAACTAGCTCGACAAAATCTTTTGACGTTCGGAAGACCATCAAGCTCAAGCGTATTTAGTTGAGGGAACAAAATGATCTTTTCTGGCCTCCTTAATTCTTCCCTGCTGCTTCTTTTATGACTATTACCTCTTCCATGTCTTCACAACTACTTATCTTTAGTTTCTCAAGTTGAACAAAGCTTCTAGCCGTTGCCAAAGAAAAGAGATAATTTAAGCGATGACAACTTACAACAGTCAATTGTTTCAAATTCTGCATGTAAAATACTTCTGGAATAGGTTGGTCTATCCACAAACATGTGAAGTTCAAGTTGATCAAATATAACTCCTCCAAGCTAGGAAATACAACCTACAAATATAATAATTAATATTACTATGGAAAATGAAAAAGAAAAGAAAAAGAAAAAGATACCATAATAATATATCTAATAAGTATCGTGATAAATGTACCAAAACACAAAAGAGATAGGTAGAGTTTTTTTTTTTAAAAAAAAAAAGGACTTCATCAAATCATGCGTTCTTGTGAAAATGGAATTGAATTCCCTAGCTGTAGCTAATTAAATCAAAATGGTTAAAGCATTGCACATTGAATTAATTATAATAGATTAGTTAGACAAACAAATCACATATTTTCACTGAAAACAACTTAAGATTACCTTCCCATCAAATAAAGGCAAGCAGTTGGGACTATCTTGCTGTGAGGATGAACAAGTTGTCCCTGGAGTCTCAAACCAGAAGAGTTGAGCAAGTTTTGGTAAATCTCCTAGACTTAATTTTTGCAATCTAAGAAACTCATACTTGTGGTCGCCGCCATGATCTCCTCTGTTGCAGAAAACTATTTGCTCCATCATGTTGCATCTTCTCACTTTGATCTCCTCAAGTTTTCCAACGAAGTCAAAAGACAGCTGAAAGAGATTCTTCAAACTATCACAATCCTTCACAGAGACAACTTTTAATTTGCTGAACGAGTCTGGTGTAAGCTCGCCGTCACATATATTTCTCAAGTTGGTCAGATTTTTAAGGCACAAAGTCTCCAAGTTTTGGAAAGCACGTTTAGAGTCCTCCATCAAGTTAACTACACAAGACTGGACTTCATCATTATCTTGGAATTCAAGATGCTTTAATTGGGGGAAACCATCTGCATGCAGTTCACAAATATTGTTGGTCAAACCGTCAAATCCACTTAAACGCAATTCTTCAGATCGTTTCAACAACTTGTCAAGACCATAATCACCCAACATACTGCTTTTTGGGAGCTCAAGGTGAAGGGATGTTGTATATATTCCACGAAATTCTTTTGCTTGTCCTATACGTGTATGGTACTTCTTCAAGTTTTCACTGAACATATCTTTTGGAAGAAGGCTTACTTCTTGAATCTCTAAATATAAAGTGTGCAGCTTTGTCAAATTCCTTACCTCAGTAAGGCTGACATTCCTTCTCGTAGCATCAACTCTTTCGACCTCCCATTTTATAGGGACATTTTTCATGTTCAACTCCTCCAATTGTTTCAAGCTTGAGATAACACCAGGTTCAATCACTTCGAGATATGCACAACCACTCAAATCTAACAGCTGTAGACGAGTCAGCTGTCCAACTTGTTTTGACAACTTGTAAAATGAAGAACCTGAAAGGTCAAGAATTTTTAAACTCTTTAGCCCTCCAATAAAAGCCGTGTCTTCAATGTCACAACAATTCAAACACAATGTTTGGAGATTCTTAAGCGAACTGAACGGTGAAGGAGGTGAATGTAGAGATACACCCCATAGTTCTAAAACTCTAAGTTTTTCCGTTTCTTCAAAATAGTGGTCGGGAATCGCTTGCAATTCACCACCGACGAAATGAAACATGAAGAATAACGTGAGCTGTGAACATGCCAGCCTTAGGGGAAGCTTGGAAAAATTAACTTCATCAAGTAATGAAATCGTAGTTGAGTCATTGAGTTTTCCTTCACATAGCCATTCTTCAAACTCAATGGTAGTTGCAATATTGAACATTTTTCTATCCTTGGATGCAATTGATATGGCAACATCACGAACAACATCATGCATTTTAACTCCACCGTAACCAAAGTAATCTCTGTCTTGGTCATCAACTGGTAACAATAAACAATTTGCTGTCAGCGTATCTATTAATGCATGCACCTTATCCCTTGCTCGTTCCAACGTGTGTATGCCTTCAAGAAAGCCCCAACCAACACTGTACAGCAGTAATTTTTTGACACTAATGCATGTGTCTTCTTCATGCATACTACAAAGCAGTAGTAATGACTTTGCTTCCTCACTTTCTAAAAAATCAAAACTCAGCTTTATACATGAGTACACCTTTTCATTCACCCCTTTGATATTTGTTGGTGCAGAGTTCTTGAGTTCATGCAAGGCATTCTTCCATACGTCAAAACCTTTTCCTTTCAATGCACATGCAAGTGTTGTAATGGCAACCGGTAAGCCCGCACATTCTCCAACTATTTCAGGCAACAATCTCTTGAAATCATAAGCGTCATTGCCGTCTAAATCACCTACGAGTTTGGAGAAGAGCTCTGTAGATTCCTCCTTTGACAGTGCTTCAACCATGAAATCCTTGTCAGAGCCCATAAAATTGTGTACCAAATCATGAGATCTCGAGGTCAACAAAATCTTGCACCCATTTTGATATTGATCACCAAAATGTACTCCGATATCCAACAAATTAATTTCCTTCCAAATGTCGTCCAGAATAATTAGAATATTATTCTCTTTGCTCAATTCTTGTCGCAGTCGATCTGCTCTTGCAGATGGAGTAGTCTCCTTCATGATATCGACATGAAGCGTCTCCGCAATCTCGCGTTGAATTTTGTCGACGTCTGGAGTTTGTGATATAGCGACCATGATCACCTTGCTAAACAACTTGTCTCGTTTGGCTTTTCGAGCTATTTCCTTGGCTAGCATAGTTTTGCCAATGCCGCCCATACCATACATCCCAATGATCGCGACATTAGCTTCTCTCAGTGCACCCATAATTCCTTCGAAAACCGACATTCTTGTTTGGAAAGCCATGAAGTCTTTGTTTATTATAGCAGGTATTCGAGAAACCCTTTCAAACGTCTTTTCAAGTTGGATTTTATTTATCATCATTGCCATCTCCTTTGCTTTCCTACTCAGCCGATAACGCAAAATTGGATTTGGACAGATTCGGCTCATGGAACACCTTGCAGCAACTTCGTCCCTCAGAACTCCAGCAACTTGTTCAGACTTTAGTAGATCATCAACTCTGCACAGCCAAACTTGTACATTATCTTCAATTTCTTCGCCTCTTCTCTCAGCATCCTTAATAAGTTGTTCCACGGCGCTTTTAAGAGACTCTAGCTGCCGTTTCTGATTGTTGAGATTCTCCATGTTTCTTCCAAAGTAATACAGATGACTCAATCGACGACCGACAGGTTCAATTGTATACTCGAACATTCTCGTGATAAGGGAAGCACTAATTGCAGTAAGACACTCCATGGTTTTCCTTTGTGAAAAAAAAAAAAAACTGAACTTAAAAAAGAGATGTACAATGACAAGGGAAATTGCACAGTGAACCTTCTAATGCATTAAGAGCATCTCATTAAAGAGGCAAATTACATACTTAGAATTCAAAGAAGAAACGATGAAAAAGAGTAAGTACTCATTACATAAAACAAATAAAAAAAATTAATAGAATGTATATACAAACAAATTATAATAAAAAAAATTAATAGAATGTATATAGAGCAGGGAAAATCTCACAGATCTAATAGAAGAAGAACAGAACAAACTCAAAACATATGAAGCGTACCTGGTACTTTAGCTTGACCAACTGCCTGCTGAGTTATATCTCTCTCTCTTCTTTTAATTTTTCCTTTTTTTAAAGAAAAAATTGGAAGAAACAAAGTGACTTTTTTCTCCCTTTTTTTTTTAAAGAAGTAACAGAGTGAGTTTAGAAGTAATTCAAAGGAATAGGATCGGAAGAATCTCTAATCCCAGTTATATATCCATTCTCACAATTTACCAAAATGGGAAAAAAAAAAGAAAGAGAAGAAGAAGAAGAAGAAGAAGAAGAAGAAGAAGTGATCTAAAAGAAAATTGTTGGTGAAAAAATAAAATAGTAATGAAAGAGGTACGTGATGAAGTCCAAAGGACAACAGAAAACACAAGATCGAAGCAATAGACAAGCTAAAATGAAAAGTAAATCAAAGGGAATTTTAGTACTACTTTTTTCTCTTTTTTTGGAAATAACAATATTAAAACTGATAGCAATTACAGTTAATGGAGAGCAAACTACAACGATCAGGAATGAAGTGCGCAGATGTTAGTTTTGAACACAAGCAGTACAGATCAGAGAGAGGAATGGAGGATGACTTTGAAGTTTGATCACAATAATAATAGTAATAATAATAATATATTTATATTGGAAAGGAAGTTTGAGTGTGAATAGCTTGTAAGAAGATGACAGGTAAAAGCCAAAATGAAAAAGGTCTATTGGAAAAAGCATATTCCTCCTTTATGCTTTTGGAAAAGCATTTTGCAAGCTGTCAACTACTACCCGTTGTTGTTAGAAGGCCCTACAATTGTCCCTTTCGATTTTGAAAATTCTATTCTCAAAAAAAAAAAAACTTCAGAATTCTCAATTTTGTAGAGCAGGAAGTAATAATAATGACTCTACTCTACCAGCTTGCTTACGGAAGGATATAAAATTAAAAAAAAAAAAAAAAGAAAGAGCAACTAGTATGAAACATAGATTTGTTTTGGATACTGTTTCTTTATTTTGAATAGGAAAAAATGGAGACTACTAATATTTGGAGAAGTAAACGAGATTGACGACACTACTCAATAAAAGAGTTCCATTTAAAACTTGGGTTTTTTTCTAGTGAGTCCACGGCAGCAGTAGAGCATGTTTTTAATAATTGATAAAAAAAATCACATTTTTTATGCCATTAAGGTTTTTTTTATAGGGTTAAAATTTCATTACTAACAAATCAATAAACCTCAACAAGTACATTTTTTATTTTTAAATCTCGGACCCATTGTATTATGGCAATATAGAAATGTTCCAGAAATGTTCTTTTCATCATTTTTAGATGGTTTATGTTTCAAATTGTTCATAATATGCGTGATTGTGGCTGTGTGAAAGCAATCTCCATAACAAGAAAGTGATAGGGCCTATTCCCCCTCAAATATGGACAATTGAAGCGTGTACTATATGTTCCTTTGCCCCTTTTATTAGTGCTTAGCTTGTGGGTTCTTCCGCTTGCCCATCTGTTTCTTAGTAATTTGTTTATATAATTTCTCCAACAAGTATCAATAGTTTCTGTGACTTGTACTTTTGTGATTCATATATTTAAGCCTCGCACATTGAACTTGCATCAGATGCAGCTTAAAGTTTGAACCTTTCTTGGCCATTTTATTCACTTCCCTGTATTGTGTTGTATGTTCTGCAATTGACAACTTTATTAGAGTGTATGAAGTGTGGATTCTCCTGCTGATGCGCTTGGAGAATAAAATTGTGTAATTATCTGTTTAGAGCTTCTATATTTTGACAAGTGGTTTCTATTTTTTTTAATTATTTTTTTAAAAAGTGCATAGTAGTTTATATTTGGACAAGAAGTGATTACCAAACGTGTATATCTGTCTTAGAAACTGGAAGTTTTCGAAAGGCACTTGGCCAAGGTGCTAAAGACTTGGTTGGACCACGACTATTAAAGGAGCTTAGTAACGCTACCTCTAATACAACAAACAACTTCATATTTCTTTTTCTTAAAAAAGAAACCACGTATGTGATTTGCACGTGCACCTCACTGGTATATTATTTATTTCTTGAAAAGCTATACCATTGTTTGCTCATGCTAAATATTGAACCCTTCAGTTTATATGTCCTCTTAAATTAATCCAAAAATTAATTAACATTGAACATGTGTATACATACATGATTTATGTAGGAAATAACTTGAGTTGTCATTGCTATATTGTGCTGGAAGAATCAACAACTTGAGGCGGCATTCATCTGCTGCTCTTCCTTTGCTCATGATTGTTTGTCCTTTTCCAACTGCTTGAAATTCCTAGGGTGGCTTTGTTTAGAATGTTTAGAAACTTAATCCGAACGAAAGGTTAGAACTGAAACATCGTAACAATTTAAATTCTATAAAAAAATTAAGGTGAATTACTTTGTTAGTCTTTAATCTTTTATAAAAGTAAATATTTAGTCCGTAATCTTTTATTTTTTATTTATTCGTCTTTAATTTTTTATTGTAGTTGTTGAGGGACTAATTTAATGGTAAAAAAGTTAATTTTGGACTAAAAAAGGTGAAAATCTAGGCCTTAAAATTAACAGTTTAACCGTTAAATTGATTCACCAACAACTAAAATAAAAACTTAAGGATTGATAAATAAAAAATAAAAAATTAAAAACTAAAATTATACTTCATAAAATATTAAAATATTAAAGACTAACGTAATAGTTTATTAAAAAAATATTATAATAAAATAAGTTACCACGGCAAACTGTGATTCAAATTGTACCCGCCAAACATCCTTATCAAAGTAAAAGACAATTGGCTGAAGAAGAAAACTTAGTGGTAAAAAGGTATGGTGGCAATTTTGTAAATATGATATAAAATAAAGACTTTTTTTTATTAGTTTGTCAAGCAAAAGAAGACTGACAAGTGGTTTGAAGGTAGACTAAATTATGTGAAAGAGTCTAAACGAGTTTGGGTTTAGCGTTTCTCAAAAGTTGTTGCATTCAATTTTAACCTGGTCCTTGAATATTCTTCCACGCAGTCAACTGTCAGTTGACTAGGAACGAGATTATGAGTAATTGTAGTGTGTGTTTGTTTGAGTTTTTAAATCACGATTCGAATCATTTTGCTACAGTATTTTTTCTCACAAAAATTTAAATCTTCATTCAAATACTATACTCAAATACTCATACCAAACGCACCCGTAATGTGAAAAGATTTTCCTAAAGTGCAGTTTTTCTCAAACCTTTAAAAATTAGGCTATTGAGAAAATTGCATATTAAAGATGTGATATAATATGTATCGGCTAGTGAATTAAAAAGATTAAAGAAAAACTAACCAAGAGAAGGATAAAACACGGTCAATTATAAGAACTCTTTAAGCTCGAGAAATTAACCAAGAGGAAGACAAAACAAAGATAAATCACAAGAATTATTTTAATACGAAACACACTCAATTATTTAGGAAATTTTCCATTATTTCAACACAAACCACAATATTTTATGGGCAACCAAGCCCAAGGAAGTACAGGACACCCAAAAAAAAAAAACCACACGCTTTAGCTTATAGGGAAAAAAAAAAGTAGTTTGACAAGTAAATAGCTCAATATATTTAGTTGTAAGCATCCGGGTTTGCTAGGAGGTAGCCTTCAACGAGCTTGAACAGACCCGTGGCCTTTTCTTTTCCCTCCTTAGCCTTCTCTTCATCGATTGGGGCATCTCCAACAGTGTATAACTTGGTAGTGACCTTAAGAATGCTTCCTCCACCTGGGGCTGCCACCAACTTGGTCTCATGAGAGATTTTCTCAACATCGGCGGACAAAACATCTCCTTCGATCACGCTGTGGCAGCAGGAAAAGTTGTCGTGGTCAATTGAATCAATCTTTTGCTTCACATATTTGCCTGCAAATGAATTTTTCACGTGATCAAACTTTTGATTTCCTTCAAAATATGCTTAACATCGTCTACATATGATCAGTTGTAACAAGAAAAGGAAAGAGTTTGAAATGGAAAAAAAGGAATTCTTTTCTAAATAAGGTGCGGGACTCTCACTTTACTTTCAAAATGTTTACTTACCATCAGGGAAGGTGATCTTCTTGATGGTTCCAGGCCCTCCATCTCCTTGGAGGATCTCGACACCTTTGCCTGCTTCGGGCACAATCTTTGGGATAAGGTTGTCGGCGTCAAGGACAAAGGCCTTGAACAACCTAGCGGGAGCAACGGCGGATGTGAGCTCCTCCTCATGTGTGAAAACACCCATGATGTTCTAAGGTTTTGGAAGGGATCAAAGACAAAATGTTAACTCCGTGTCTTGTGATTTGTGTTCTGTGATGAAGAGATGTGCATATAGAGGTGCTATTTATAAGCGTAGTCTGGAGGTTGCTTTGTACGAAGGATCCCCTGTTTCTAGAACAATTTAACAAGTGACTCTTTAGTATATTTGAGAAAATTATTATTATTTTTGTCCTATCAGTAAATTATGTCGTAATTTATAATAAGTGGGAGTTTAGTCAAAGAAGGCGTCCCAAGTTATTGATTTTGTATGGAACTACGAAAAAAAAAAGAGGGGGGGGCCACATTCTAGATGATACGATTTATCAAATTTTCCTAGGTGTGTGGAAAAAGGTTTACGTGCAGTGGGGAGAGAGAACTAGTTTATTAAAGACGAGTTAACATTATCCAAAAAAACGGAAAGTAGTGGAGAAAAAAATATCATGCATCACTAATCGGTAAATTTTTTTCGTACTTTAGTTTTTTCATTGATGTCCTCGGCATTTTTGAGAATAAATTAGTCACTCTCCAAGCTCCATATATACCATTTTAATCGGTGGTTATTTTATTATATACTAATTTAGGTATGGGCTATGCAGGTATTAAATTATAATCGAAGTTTTAATAACATGGATTATGAAGGAAAGTTTTCCAAAAAAAAAGATTATAAATAAAAGAACAAATAAAAAATTAATTTAGAAATTTAAAAAGAAAAAGTTGCAAGAAATAGCCTTTGAAAAGATGCTTTTGTTTTATTTTAACCGTTGACATTCTTTTGGGTCTAATATATATATATTAAATCCTTTAGTTAATAATTGATTATTTTTAGAGAAAATATACCTAGAGATTTATGAAATATACATGTTAAATTCTTTCGTTAATAAATTGATTATTTTTAGAGAAAATATGGCTTGATTATAATAGATAGGGTTATAGAAGGAGTAATGTAGTAAAAGAAATAAGTAGATCAAAAATATTTCTAAAAAAGGAACAAAAAAAGATTTGGAAAGTGACACACTTTAATTTATTTACATGTGTTATTATTGTGTTCAATTTTGTTTTAAAATAGACAATTTATTAACTAAAAAGTCAAAATTTTATATATCATTAACTAAATAAAATTTTCATTTAGTTCTTCAATTTTGATAAACTTAAAAGTATTGAAATAAACACAAAAATTTGATTATGAAAAGAATGAAAGAAATTAGTAACTGCAATATAAGTCAGAATTGATTACAAGTAATGAGATTATTCTAGAAATAGTTAATACTTGTCACAACCCGCCTTTTGAGCTGTGATAAAACTCTTTCTTACGTTCTTAAGGGGAAAAATTTAGGAAGATTTTTTTTTTTAAAACGGTAATAAATAATTTACTTACATTAACTTTGGTAACTCCCAAAATACTTTCACATACTTGTAATTACATAATTAATACTTTTACTTTTATAACATTTTTCTTTTAAACATTTCATATCAAAATAACTTTAAACATATATAGCGAAAAATATTACAGCAGCGGATAGGGCTGTACAAAAACCGCCCCGTACCTGCCAACCGCCCGCGCCCGCTCCCGTCTATCTCAAAAAAAGCAGGTTTACGTTAGCAACCCCCGCCCACCAATATATTCGGTGGGCGGGTTTGGTTTTAAGTTTTTGAGGGCGGGTTCAACCCGCACCCGCCTGCCTATATATTTTTTTTAAAAAACTTATCTTTTATTTGATTTTGTTCTTATTTTAGAGATGATTGAACAATCCAATACTTCAAGCATGGGTTTGGCTGCCTCTTGACATATTAGAAACTGAAAATTCTCCTATTATTTTGTGAAGTGATCAAAATTCAAATCAAGTAAGTTAGTAGAAAAAGCCCTAAAAGAAAAAGAACGCTTGACTTTGTTCATCATTTCATTTGTAGCATTTTATTATTTTCGAACCCAGTGAATAGGCTTTAATCTTTATGGACTCTTGCCTTTGTTCATCACTTTATATGTAGTTGATGTTTCTTGTTGCAATGAATGATTATGTTTCTTAATTTGTACTTTTAAATATAGTCACTGTTTTTAAGCATCAAACTTGTTGGGAATGTTTTATGTATTATCATCTTATATTTTCTACAAACTTTCTTCACTTTCTAAAAAAAAGGTCCAAAAAATTATATTGGGCAATAGCATAGGTCTAAACCGCCTCAACCCGCCCGTAACCACCCAAAATCAAACCAAAACTGCCCGCCATGTGGTGGGTGGTTTGCGGGTTGGTTAATCGCCAACCCGCCATCCAAAAAAATCGTACCTCACCCGCCCAAAAACCATCAAACAGCCCGCCGTTCACCCCTAGCAGCGGACTCAATACCCAATCTGCACACCATCCACCCCTCCGTCAGCTCACCATTTGAACTTATTCTGACCTTCTCATCGGAATACCTACAGTATGAAATACTTAATGAGCTAACGCCTAGCAAGTCCCATAAATCCCACATAGATATTCAAATAAATGCATGAATCAATTATGCTTTCTTATAAACTTTCCTTATCCTCATCATTTCTTATCTTTACTAGGGCCCAAGTATCGTACCATTGTGCAATTTCATTTAGGTCTACATAACACCGTGACCATATATATCCTTTAAACTCCTCTTGAGTCAGGAGTCGGTACGACTCTCTTTTTACTTTCTAGTGTTACATTTACCAGTCCATTTATTATAGTTGACATACCATGCATGAAGTCAATATCACATATTATCCTTGAAACATAAATTCTCTTGCATAGCGTAGTACACACAGATACCTACTTTATACATACTTAAGTATTTATCATTGTACACACAGGTACGAAATCATGGTACACATGCTCATTTTCATTATTGTACACATAGGTACATAACATATTATACACACAGGTATCCATTCAAATACTCACAGTTATTCATACATGACTATACCCCTAGGTATTCATATCATGGCAAACATACAAGTTTACACTTTATTATACGCACAGGTATACATATTCATACATTTCTTTCTAAACCTACATTTTATACTATAGGTGGGAAGGGTACTTACTTGTTTTTAAGTACCACCAAATCAATTTCGGTTCTCCTTTCTCCTAGACTCCTAGGATCCTATTGGCCAATTTTAAAACTATTAGCCAAACTTCATTACATTTCGTTACAAAACGTTCGTTGCTTAATTAATCGAGTTGCATAACTATATACAACTCTGAAAGTTACTGTCTTTCCTTATTCTTATCTTATCCTATACCATTATCGTTATCGAAAAGCGAAACTACTTCTTTTTCCCTTTTTGGGGTCGTTTTCAAACAATTCAGACTACTCAAGAAAAATGACGATTTTGCCCTCGGCAGGCTAACTAACTTCTCGAGCTTGGTTTCGCTTTCTGGCAGAAACAATCATGTTATTATTTCAAATAATGCCCTAATGGGTCGGGCCTCTCCATTTCCTCTGAAAACCCCTTTTTCGTAAAAATTTGCAGTTTGGCCTTTAACTGAAAATTTTGACAATTTTGCCCCTGGGGCTAAAATTTTCCTCTTTATACCAAAATTTTCTATTTTTTATAAATAACATTTTTACTTAAGGTATCATACCTTAAATCATTTTGAAAAATAAAATTTTTGCCATTTAACACTTTTCCACTCTTAGCAAATTCTTGAAAAATCAAAAACTCACAAACGGTTGAGTTTTTCGACAAACCGTCTTTTATGTCTAACAGTTTCATCGAGATCTACAACTTTAATGTTTTAACTTTTTCTAAAATCTCACTGTACAGGGATGTTTTTAGCAATTTTTCAAATCTGCCGAGAAAGAACTTTTTATTGCAATTTAGTCCTTAGGGGATTTTTGTAAAAATCCATTTCAAAGTTACAAATCTACCCCTGTAGAAACCGCTCCATGCCTTATTCAAATCATCCTCATGCTCAAACATCATTTTTACTTAAACTAACCTCAAAATTACAAAAGTATCACTTTTGCAAAAAGTAACATTTTGCATCATAAACCAAGTTTCACAACTTAAACATGTCATACTTCACATATACATGAAATTTCATCAAATATGTGCTCAAGAACTCACATGGGTTTTAAGAAATAAAAATCAAAACAAAATTCAAAACTTTGAACTTTAAAACTTACCCAAATAGCACTTTTTTTAAATTTCTATCCTTCCAAGGCTTCTTGAACTTCTTCTTGGGCTTCCTTTTCATGCAAAAACACCATGAATTAATTTTCCCTTCAACCCATGAAAAATCCCTTGAAAACTTGCTAAAAAGTTTAGGATTTAACCTTAAAACTTGTGAAAAATCCTTGGGCTTTGCTTGTAAAACTTATTTGGGGTCATTTTTGCAAAGCATGGGGTTGAAAATTTTTTTGAAGGGCTGCAACTATGGCTGCCGAAGCTAAGGATGAAGAAAGCAAAGATTTTTTTGCTAAAATCACATTAATTTCACACTTATCCAAATGGGTGACTCATGGGGTAATCAAGTGGGTTACCCTAGGTGTCATCATGCTATTGGGCCACATTGCATGGCTTGTTGGCCCAATAGAATTCAAGCAAGTGTCCACTTTGTGGAGCTAAAAATTTATACTGTGTAATTTTTCACCACATAGTATATTTTCTAAACAGCCGTAGTTAAATCAGTGTACTTTCTATCCTTAGACTGTATAAAAATATTTAACTTACTTTTCGTTCACTTTTGGAGGCCAATCGTGACATTTTTTGTATCTGCGTTTTTATTTAGCAGTATTCTTATACTGCTCTGACCTCCTTTCTACCCTCGGTTAGGGTTTGGACAACCTCTATGTCCTATTTACATTATAATCATCCATTCGTTTATACCACAATTTCACAATTAATTGTGATATAAAATTCATTTTATGGATATTATGCATAAATCTCTGAGTCATCAAACTCATAAAATTTGTATTTTATAATATTCACCATTGCATTACATATGCCATAAAATTTGCAATCAATGCCGCTCATTCATATTTTATTATAATTTTCACAAAAATTACAATTTTTACAACAATTTACATTTTTTAAAAGTAAATTTATTAATTAAACCTAATTAAATATTAAGTTTTATCGATGACATTTCCTTGGTCATTACAATACTGGTGATTATTGACACCTACTATTTTACTTTTCATACACCTTATTTAATAAGATTACTTATTATTGGGTTACCCCTTAATGAAATTACTTTTAAGGATAGAAGTAGTTTAAAACATACCCATTACACACCCTATCTTAAGAAAAAATCCCATTGAAAAACTATTATGCTCTGCATTTTTCAAAATAATAAAGATAGATTCCAATATGAAAGAGTCACCACAAAAAGTATATAAGTGGTTTTTTTCGCAATTTTTTATTTTTATTTAGTTTTCATTGTTTCATAAATACTAATTATGATTATATAAATCATTGCAAATTATTTGATTCGTAAATAATTATAAATTGTGTTTCAGTAAAGAAACTGTAGTTTGGTGATATAAACAAAAAATACGACAAAAAAAAAACTATGTTTTAGTTCTTCTTGTTTTTAAGTGGAGGAAATACAATTTGTTCTATTTATGTATAAACCTTTACAATTCGCCACCTATTATAGTTTCTTGTCATAAAATCTAGAGTTTGGTTTGTTTTTTGAAAAAGAAAAAAATAATATCAAGAAAAAACTATCACTTAATATATAAATTGAAAAAGAAAAACGTTTAGAAAAATGTAAGTTTATTTGGTGGGAGAGTAGAAAAAGGAAAAACAATAATACTATATAAGTATAGATACATTTTGGGATTTTAAGAATGGTGTAAGAAGTAAAATGAGAGATGGTTCAAGAAAAGATGTGTGAAAAGAAAAATTAATGGTGTCAATACACGCACCTTTTAAAAAAAAAATCTATAAGAGAGATCAATAAAGTTGAGATGGAGAGAGAACGAAAGAAGGACCAAAAAAGAAACCATTGAAGAATATTAGATGTAAAAAGATAATGGTAGATAAATAGAATAAAAAAGAAAAATAAAAAAAAAGTGAGATAGAAAGAAAAAGAGAAAAAAGTAGATGGCGAGAAAGAGAGAAAGAAAGAAAGAAAAAAAAGAAAGAAAGAAAGAGAGAGAGAGAGAGAAAGCAGAGGTAAATTATAAAAAAAAAATTTAAAAATAATAATAAAACACTCTCTGTAAAAGACAATGATAAATAAATAGAGTTTAAAAAAAAGAAAAAAAAAGTAAAGTTTTAAAACAATATATTTGAAAGGAATAAAAAATTTAAGTATGAGATAATGGCAGACAAATAAAACCTCAAAAAAAAAGTAAAAAAAAAGATAAAAAAATATTGATACAAAATTGAAGGGAAAAAAAGGTAGAGTATCAAATGGTGAGGAAAAACAAAAATAAATCAGTAAAGAAGCAAATATAAAAAAGAAGGATAGAAAAAACAAAGGAAAGAAAAGGAAAAAATGAGGATGAAAAAGTCAGAAAAAGCCAAACGGGATAAAAAAAAAAAGAAAAAGGTCAAAAAAACAAAAACGTTAAAAAAACCCAAAACATTCCGTTTTGGACCATCAAAATTTGAAAAGTGGAAGTCATCCATTCTTTTAATATATTTATTAAAGATTTAAGGGCGGGGGACTTATTGGGGAAAAAGAAAGAAAGCAAACCTTGAAATGCACCGTTTTAGACAGCCAATATTTGAACAGTAACTTTTATATTATTTAAGGGTACAGATGAAATACCATATTTCTCTTGAATTTAATTGGAAAAATTAACCTCTCTCTCTGTTTCTTCCCTGTTTCTGTCTTTTGTTGGGAAGTGTTGGTTGGGGATGGAGATGGTATACCTCAAGATTTAATTTAATTGGTTTTTTTTTATTCTTTGATAGTTTCACATTTTGAAGCTTGACTTCCGAGAAGCTTGAGTTCCAAAAAAGCCAGCCGGTCAGAAATAAATAATATTTTCTAGTACTTTTCTCTTCTATTTTTATTTGACTAGAATATTTGAAATTTCTTTTTCTAAAATCTTATACCCACTGTTGATCTCATATATATGCCATACAACCTCACACTTGTTACTTGTCCTCTGCCCCTATAAGGCGCGCTCTCGACGACGAAAAATAATAATAATAATAACAAACCTTTCTTGTTGGTGCACAACTCTTAGAAGCTTTTCATAAGATATACCAGGCACACCGGCGTGAACTCTCAAGTTTAAACCAATATAAAGTTTTTTACCGTCATAATATAAAGTAAAAAATAATTACAGTGTAAATAATTCAATTTTTAAACTTATTTTTTCGATTCAAATTGATTTTCTATACCGGCTAATAAATTCTTAATTGCAACATAATTACAGAAGTACCCTTTTCAAATGAACTAGGAAAGTAGTTTCAGATCAAGAAATTTTCCACTTCATTTAAGGGACAAAATAATATTATTACTCTGTTTCTAAGAAATAAGACCATATTTATTAGTCCACAGTCAGACAAGGACAGGTAGAAATTTAACAATTAATGAAATTTCTCCATTGCGAAATCCATATCAATGAAAATACTATGCGCTTTCGTTCATCTAAATAGTCAAAGCCTAAAATGGTCATCAAATCCTGCATCCCTTATAGAAAATTTCTTTCCAGAATTCAAAAGATTTTGGTGTATTTTTCAATATATTGACGCACATGATCTGCTGGTTTTTTGGCCATTTGCAGTGAAAGCTACAGCATTACAAGATATTGGTTTTTGTTCAATGTATTCAAGCTACATGTCAATTACGCACTTTTTTTAACATCCTCAATAAGTAATAAGTACGCTTTGATTGCAATACTGACATACTAATAGTAGACTTAAAATCTAGTCATGGGCTCAAGTCATCTAATCTGCCGACCAATATAGAATAGTAAATTCCCATGTTATTTCTTAAGTGCCTGTTTTATGCCTATGATTAAGGAGGATAAAAAGGACAAGAAGAATTTAATCTTCATATTTTATTTGGTGAAAAATTTTAAAAAATTGGACCATGGACAGGATATACTCATATCTAGTCGATGCTCAGAACTCCTCCTAAGGAGATGCAACTATCACTTGCTGAAACATTGGATTAAACACAACATACTATCAACTTGAGCAAACCGAAAAAAAAAAGTAAATAAATAAAAATTAAGGACCTATTTGCAAAGATTTAATAAATTTGAGGTTAAACAAAATTTCCTGAAAATTGATACTGAGATGCAATTTTTATGCGATTTAAATGTTTAGGAAAGTTAAATTTCTCCCCTCAAATTTTGAAGAATTACAGTTTGATCACAGTTTTTATAAAACTTTACAAAATGGCCCTTGTTCTAATGCCATAATACCAAATATAGAATTGGATTAACAAAATTTGATGCAATCATTTCCTATATGTACACTCTAATCCAAGACTATCTTACCAAACAGGCACTAAAAGTAATCTCTATGAATAGTGAGTGTGAGAATACATATATATATATATATATATATTTTTTTTTTTTTTTCCTTTTCGTTCTCGGATATGATCTTGAACTTGGTCATGTATCAAGATGGATGCACACGTCGGTAGCGTTTGTTAAAGCTAGACGTAGCTTCTTAGCAGCCAATATGGAAATTAATATTGTTACATGTTGGCTTGTGTTTGTTGGGTGGCGAAATTAAAGTAATTATTAATCTAATTTTAATAATTGATATGTACTATTATTCTAAGTTATCATGCTCAATATGAAGGGCCATCTGCAACTAAAACATTACTTCCCCCATTTTTTAATACCATGTTCACTTTATTTTGCTAAGTAATACTTACCTATAGATGCTTAAAGTATACTCCTTTAATTTGGAATATTACCTTCACCAACGTCTCCTCTCACTATCAATAGACATAATAAAAGTTAAATGTGTATCTCTTGAGTAATACTATTTAATCTCACGTTGTTATAATCTTGTTGTCAACAACATAGTAGAGTGTAGTCTAAAAAATACATTACATATTAAACTAGAGGTTATAGTTTTATGAGTAAAATGATTTTTCATTGTTTGATATGTAGGATATTATATAAATCTGAATTATGGGATAACTTTGTGAACAGGTTCCTGGGAGTAGACTGCTCTCTCTCTCTCTCTCTCTCTTTCTCCTCATGTGCAGGTCACATTTTTGGCCAATTTTTTGCTTCCTAGTTTTGATCATATCATATTCACTTTTCTAAGTGCAGTTTTTTCAAAATATGTTTGATTGTGCAGTATTAAATTACATATTACAGATCAGTAACAGATCTCGGATTTTATTTTAGTAGGACACAGATAAAATAGAAGATAAAATTACATGTTACGTGACATTTTCAACAACGTGATTATTCATTCCATGCTTTTAACGGATGTCATTTATGAAGATTTCTAATAAAGCAAGGAAAATAACATACTAAAACATAAAAAGAAAGTTTCTTACTATGATCAGTAATAAAATTTTCTTGAAGCAGCGTGTTATAATCGTCTCCTAACGGGTTCACATTATTATTATTATCATCATCATTGCCGTCGTCATCGTCAAAGATGTGATAATAGAAAAAAGTAAAAAATAAATGTGAAACAAAAATGGGGGATAATACAGATCAAACAAAAGAATTATACTAATACAAGATATATCTTCAGTATATTATTAATAACAAAGCAAAAATTGATTCTGAAACATTTCAAGACAAGCAGTAATATCACAACTCCACACTCTTATTCGCAAACCTGTGAAGTGTAGGACACTAAAAACAACATGAAAGCCACAACAGCTTCTTGCTTGAAAAAAAAAAAAAAAAAAGTAATTTGACAAGCAGATATATAGTTCAACTGATTTAGTTGTAAGCGTCGGGGTTTGCGTGGAGGTAGCCTTCAACGAGCTTGAACAAACCAGTGGCCTTCTCTTTTCCTTCCTTAGCCTTCTCTTCATCAACCTTGGCATCTCCAACGGTATAGAACGTGGTACTGACCTTAACTATGCTTCCACCGCCTGGGGCTGCCCCAAACTTGGTCTCGTGAGAGACTTTCTCAAGTTCGGCGGACAAAACGTCTCCTTCGATCAAGCTGTGGCCGTGGGCCAAGTTATTGTGGTCAAGTGAATCAATCTTGTGCTTCACGTATTTGCCTGCAAAAGAAATATCACATGATCAAAATTTTAATTTCGTTCAACATTTCTATATATAGGCTTTAATTTTATTTTTTTTTTCAAGAGGGCATCTTACGGCCGTAATAAGAAAAGAAAGCGCTTCAATTGATTTGAAAGTGTTTAACAGGGTAGTTAGAACCGTTAGTTAGAAATTTTTGTACTGTAGCGTATGAGAACTTTACACTGTAACGATTTTTTTATTATTACTGTAGCACGTGAAAACTTTACACCATTTATAACTTAGAAAGTGGTATAGACCACAAGTGCCAAACACCTCTGGTTTACTATGTGGGACCTATGACTGATGGTTTATATTTAATAAGAAATAAACCTATCGGGAAGCGAATCTTGATGGACACACGAGCCTAGCTTAATTAGCGAAAGAAGCATCTTTTATTTAAAGACAGATTACTTGTTAAGAATTCATCAAATTCTTAAATACATATGATCATGGAGATTTAAAAAAAAAAATTACTTGCCATCATTGAAGGTGATCTTCTTGATGGTTCCAGGCCCTCCATTTCCTTGGAGGATCTCGACACTTTGAGCAGCTTGGGGCGCAATCTTAGGGATAAGGTTGTCAGCATCAAGGACGAAGGCCTTGAACAACCTAGTGGGAGCAATGGGGGAGGTGAACTCATCGTTGTAAGTGAAAACACCCATGATGATTTGAGGTTTCAAAAGGGATCAAAAAGGAAAAGATAAGGAGTGTTGTTTTGAACTTTGACGTGTTTTATAATGAAGGGATCCGCATATAAACGTGCTATTTATAGGCCAAGGGTGAGAATTTCCTCTTCATTTTTTTAATTTATTAGGTGGATATTTGTAATTGGATTCTTACATTGGTAGGAAACTGTTATTATGTTAGTCCTGTTAAGAAATTGTATTGTTCAATATGTAGTTCTTTAGTCAAAGAAAGGCGCCCAAGTTATTGATTTTTGCATGGTTCTTTCGTAACTAGGAAAAGAAAATGTCGTCTTCTAGATGATGTGATGGTTTTTCAAAGCCATCCTAAAGTTGAAAAGGTTTGTTTGCAGGGAAAAACAATTTTTTTTTAATTTTATAATTTGAGTTAGCTGCATAAAAATTCAAAAAATGGAAAGTTGTAGGGGAAAAAAATTATCCATCACTCTTTTGTAAATTTTTTCTTTGCTTTTACTGGAGATCTAATTCTGACCATCGGAAGATCTCCTTTGACATTGCACTAAAGATGCGGAACCTGAAGTCATGGGTTTTTTTTTTTTTTTTTTATGTCATTGTCTTTTTAATTGATGTCCCTGGGAAATAACACGAAGTAATAAATTTTTCAGGATATGCTTTAAAATTACTCTCCAAGCTTAATGTGATTACTAGTTATTTTAATTCCTAAACAGATGAAATATTATAATTCCTTTTACAGTGTGTTTACTTATCGCAAATTTTAATTCAAGGAAGGGAATTAATTTCCTTTTTTAAAAATTCTAGTGTTTATTTTTATATTTAGGAATTTATGAGGTTGGTCCTACCTATGAATAAGGAATTAAATTCTTTAACATTGTGCAACTTATCTCTCACGTCTTGCCTACGGAATTTAATTCTTTCCTCTAAAAAATAGGAAAAAAAGGTGACAAACTGGTCCCCAAAATTAACGATTTAACCTTTAAATTGGTCTCTCGGTAACTAAAATAAAAAATTGAGGACTGATACATTAAAAATGAAAGGTTAAAGAGTAAAATCATACTTCTGTGAAAGGTTAGAGACTAACGTAGTAATATACCCTAAGAATTAATAGAGATGTGCATACAATGCGTTTTCAGTCATTTCAGTATGTAGTTCAAAATCAAGCACAACAGGTATAGTCTAAATCAGTTATAAAATCTCCCCCTAGAATTCAATGGATGATTTTGGCATTGGAAATGGCTGTCCAAATTTTAGCGTATCAGTGGTGTCATCCCTCTCCTCATCCCATTTCTCTCTTTCGAAGTCCCTGATCCCAGCAACAAAATAGAAAGGACCTGATCGAATTTTATTCGAATTTTTTAACTAATTTTGCTATCCTTATGTGTTATTTCGACCTATGATCATTTCACGAGATCACTAGCTGTTGCCAAAGTTGTTACAATATTTAGTGGATTCCATAGAATGTGACGCCACATATGGAAACTGAAAATGAAATATAGATATTCTAAAATAGTGCTCCGGAGTCTTAAAAAAATTAAAGATAACGTAACAAATTAAGTTCATGCTGAAATGAAATAAAAATTGCAACTTTCGTTAAGCAACAAAAGGATAAGCTGAAACAAAAGGATTTATAGAAGTTCATATGCAGCAGATAGAGACTTTTGACGATATTTTCTTCATCTTAAAGATTTTGAAGACAGGCCACTGGGATCGGATCCATCCAAAGAGGTTCAAAGAATGAACTCAAAGTACAAATGTTGACAGTATGAAAAAAATGTAAATTTATTAAGTTACACACAATTTAAAAAAATTACATAACACATCCCTATCCAAAATATTAGCTTGTTTTGCATCTACAAAAAATGTGATTTGCTTCCGTTTTAACAGGGCATTGAATATTCTCCAGAATAATACCTTGATTATCATTGCTTCTTTTATCACTTAGGAGCCGTGCGAGGTGCGACTTGCCCATTCAGTGACTTTGGCGCTAGATGTTTATTTGCCGGGATGTCGACCTAAACCGGCAACACTTGTAGATGCTATGACAAAACTTTGTAAGAAAATATCTCGAGAAATCTTGCTATCCTCTTGCCTAGCTCGCATTCTTATATTTCTATATCTAGGAGATGCTGTTGTTATTCCCAATAATATAGCTCGGTAACAAATCGCTTCTTTCAAACCACGCCCCGTTCGTTCCACTCGAAACAATCCAATTAATTCTTCAAGTAAAACTCATTCGAATATGAAATCCAATCCTGGAAATATAGAAGCACCCCTTGTTTTTACTACCCAAGGTTTCAATGCATTTCGAAATCAAGAAATTTCTTCTGGAACACGCGCTATCCGAGAACAATTATATTGAAAAATTTTAAATTGATCAAGATTAAGATTAAAAAATGCCCCCTTTTGCGGGTTACTTCTTTGGCAATTTTTTTCGCTTCCATATTTAGGTGATCATATGGTAAGACTGCGTGAAATCTTTTCAAAAGATTTGAAAGGTAGTACGTAAGTTAAATCTTAAAGATGTGCTACAATATGCGCAGGCTAAAAATTTTAGAAAGATTTAAATTAAAAAAAAGATGGATGACGTAGATCACTCACAAGAACTTTTTCTTCTTTTCAAGAAGCAAGGGCTCTTTTAATAGAACATCTATTCTCTTTATATTATTTCAAAGAACACAATACATTCTTAAAGATTTCAATACAAAGTGGAGTATAACAGCTCCACACTCTTATTGGCAAGCCTAGGAAGTCTAGGACCAAAAAAAAAAAAACAACTTTATAGCCACTAAACATAAAGAAAAACAATTAATTTGACAAGCATATAGTTCATCATATTTAGTTGTAAGCATCGGGATTTGCATGGAGGTAGGCTTCGACGAGCTTGAATAGACCTGCGGCCTTTTCTTTCCCTTCCTTAGCCTTCGCTTCATCAACTTGGGCATCTCCAATGGTATAAAACGTGGTAGTAGCCTTAATGATACTTCCACCATCTGGGGATGCCACCACCTTTGTCTCATGAGAGATTTTCTCAATTTCAGCGGACAAAACAGTTCCTTCAATCAAGCTGTGGTTGTAGGTCAAGTTGTCTTGGTCAATTGCATCAATTCTATGCTTCACGTACTGGTTGCCTGCAAATAAAATATCAAATGACGGTTTTTAATTCGTTCAATTTCCATATCCTTTCTTTAATGTAATTTAGATTTATTGTAATCAGACCGGAAAGAAGGATCATTTTATTTAAGGTTAAACTTACCAATTAATTGCTAGATATTAAGAATTGGAATTACATTCCTAGTTTAATCAGTAATTAAATATATGAACGTTAAGGAAAACAAAATTATTCACCAATTCTCTTTTAGTCGAAGATATGTAAAATATGTGACTGGAATCTTAAGTAACAAGATCTTGGAAATGATTAAAAAAAAAAATGTTAACTTACTGCCTAAGGTGATCTTTTTAATGGTTCCAGGCCCTCCATTTCCTTCGAGGATCTCGGCTTGTTGAGCTGCTTCGGGTGCAACCTTAGGCATAAGGTTGTCGGCGTCAAGGACAAAGGCCTTGAACAACCTAGCGGGAGCAATGGTGGAGGTGAACTCGTCTTGGTAAGTGAAAACACCCATGATGATCTAAGTTTATAGAAGGGATCAAAGGGGAAATATAAAGCAGGGTTGTTTTGAACTTTGATGTGTTTTGCGTTTTGTGATGAAGAAATATGCATATAGAGGTGCTTTTTATAGGCTAAGGCTGCAGCAGGTTGCCCTGCATGAAGAATCCACTGTTTATTGAATAATTTATTTAGTGGATGTATGTTTTTTTAGATTTACATTGGTGGGAAAATTATTGTCATTTTTGGCCTGTTAGGAATCTTACTATTCAATAAGCAGAATTTTAGTCAAAGAAGGCGCCCTAATTTATTGATTTTGGCAGATTCTAGATGATGTGACGATTAGTCAAATTTCTTCAAAATGTCTAGAAAGGTTCATGTCCATGGGAAAAAATGCAAGATTACATTATCCAAAAACGTGCAAATTAGTAGGAAATTAAGAAAACATTATCCGTCAGTAATTGGTAAATCTTTTCCTTGCGTTTTCTATTGCTGTAGATACCTTCATCTGAATTCCTTTAACACCGTACTTAAGAAAGATGAGGAGCACATTCTGAGAACTTAATTTAAATTGAAAATAATGTAGCAATTAGAAGTTTTATAAAAGAAAACAATATCATGACAAAATTTGTTTGAACCACAAATTATGTTTGAATCGTGACTTCTAGGCATTCTGGAAGTCATTATTTTTTTACGCTACTGTCTTTTTTATGGACATGCTTAGGAAACAAATTAGTTCTAGCACCTTTTTCAAAAACATACCAACTTTATCAAACATAAATCACTGTCCGAGCTTTATACGTTCCAGTTTTGATTACTGGTTGTTTTATTTCTTATACAGATGAAATATCATAATACACTTAAATTTAGTTCACGTAAATCTTCAGAAAAACGGTATTTTCAAATTTTCAGAAATAATATTCCTCGTAAAAGCTTTTTTTGTCCGCTTTTCTTCTTTAGCTGGGAAGAGTTGGCCGGGAATGGGAACGGTATGCCACATGATTTTATTATCATATCTTTTTTTTGGAGGGTGACACGTGATTTCAAGTGTTTGACATTTTCTTTAATAATTAAAAGTTTTGAAGGTTGGCTTCTAAAATGCCAGCCCGTCAGTAATCAAAAATATTTTTCCACTTCTTCTTTATTTGATGACCAGAAATCTAGAATATTTGAACACCCTTTTTTTATTTTTTTCTAAAATCTAATTTCCATTACCCATATCTCCTATCCGACATGCCCCACGACTTGACAGTTGTCACTTGTCCTCTCCACCAACTTTGGCACGATCTATAGAAAAAGCTTTCTCTTGTTGTAGTTGCTAATGCTCCATTTGGTATAGGAGTTCAGAATAACGTAGTTTAGAAACTTAATAGTTTAAAATGTAGGTATTAAACTTTATAATTTAAATAGTAATTTTGAATTAATGTTTAAAATGTAAAGTTTAAAATGAAAATAAAACATCACATCAAGTATATAATAAGAACTAATATTTAGAAAATTATTATATATGAAAGAAAAACGAGAATAATAATGGTTTTACTGTTTAAAATGATTCAAATCGTGTAAACTTGAGAGGAGACAAAGTTTAGATTTTGAGAGTTTTGGTCGTTTCAAAACTGCCTCTATGATTTCAACTAGTCTTAGCTGTTACTCTATCAGATGCTAATTTAAACCGTTTTTAAGGTTTGAACTACAGTTTTCAACCTACATACCAAACGGCCTATAAGTTGTTTAGTTTCATTAACTTGATGTCAATACACAGGACGGAATAAAAAAAATTAGTTAAAAGAGACAAATAAACAAACTAACAAGTTGACGCAATTAATAAAGATGTAAATTTTTTCTTTTCTTTTGTAAATTTTTTCTTTGCTTTTACTGGAGATCTAATTCTTACCATCGGAAGATCTCCTTTGACAAAGTACTAAAGATGTGGAACCTGAAGTCATGGGTTTTCTTCTTCTTTTTTTTTTTTTTTTAATGTCATTGTCTTTTTAATTGATGTCCCTAGGAAAAAACAAGAAGTAACAAATTTTTCAGGATATGCTTTAAAATTACTCTCCAAGCTTAATGTGATTACTAGTTATTTTAATTCCTAAACAGATGAAATATCATAATTCCTTTTACAGCGTGTTTACTTATCGCAAATTTTAATTCAAGGAAGGGAATTAAGTTCCTTTTTTTAAATTCTAGTTTTTATTGTTATATTTAGGAATTTATGAGGTTGGTCCTACCTATGAATAAGGAATTAAATTCTTTAACATGGTGCAACTTATCTCTCACGTCTTGTCTACGAAATTTAATTCCTTCCTCTAAAAAATAAGAAAAAAGATGACAAACTGGCCCCCAAAATTAACGATTTAACAGTTAAATTGGTCTTTTGGTAACTAAAATGAAAGATTGGGGACTGATATATTAAAAATAAAAGGTTAGCGAGTAAAATCATACTTTTGTGAAAGGTTAGGGACTAACGTAGCAATATATCCTAAAAATTAATAGAGATGTGCATACAATGCGTTTTCAGTCATTTCAGTATGTAGTTCAAAATCAAGCACAACAGGTATAGTCTAAATCAGTTATAAAATCTCCCCCTAGAATTCAATGGATGATTTTGGCACTGGAAATGGCTGTCCAAATTTTAGCGTATCAGTGGTGTCATCCCTCTCTTCATCCCATTTCTCTCTTTCGAAGTCCCTGATCCCAGCAACAAAATAGAAAGGACCTGATCGAATTCTATTCGAATTTTTTAACTAATTTTGCTATCCTTATGTGTTATTTCGACCTATGATCATTTCACGAGATCACTAGCTGTTGCCAAAGTTGTTACAATATTTAGTGGATTCCATAGAATGTGACGCCACATATAGAAACTGAAAATGAATTATAGATATTTTAAAATAGTGCTCCGGAGTCTGAAAAAAATTAAAGATAAGGTAACAAATTAAGTTCATGCTGAAATGAAATAAAAATTGTAACTTTCGTTAAGCAACAAAAGGATTTATAGAAGTTCATATGCAGCAGATAGAGACTTTGACGATATTTTCTTCATCTTAAAGATTTTGAAGACAGGCCACTGGGATCGGATCCATCCAAAGAGGTTCAAAGAATGAACTCAAAGTACAAATGTTGACAGTATGAAAAAATGTACATTTATTATTTTACACACAATTTTAAAAAATTACATAACACATTCCTATCGAAAATATTAGCTTGTTTTGCATCTACAAAAAATGTGATTTACAAAAAATGTACATCTCCAGAATGATACCTTGATTATCATTGCTTCTTTTATCACTTAGGAGCCGTGCGAGGTGCGACTTGCCCATTCAGTGACTTTGGAGCTGGATGTTTATTTGCCAGGATGTCGATCTAAACCAGCGGCAATTATAGATGCTATAACAGAACTTTGTAAGAAAATATCTCGAGAAATCTTGCTATCCTCTTGCCTAGCTCGCATTCTTATATTTCTATATCTAGGAGATGCTTTTGTTATTCCCAATAATATAGCTGGGTAGCAAATTGCTTCTTTCAAAGCACGCCCCGTTCGTTCCACTCGAAACAATCCAATTAGTTCTTTGAGTAAAACTCATTCGAATATGAAATCCAATCCTGACAATATAGAAGCATCCTTTTTTTTACTACCCATGGCTTCAATGCATTTCGAAATTGAGAAATTTCTAATGGAGCATGCGCTATCCGAGAATAATTATGTTGACAAATTTTAGATTGATCAAGATTAAGATTAAAAAATGCCCCGTTTGCAGGTTACTTCTTTGGCAATTTTTTTGGCTTCCATATTTAGGTGATCATATGGTAAGACTGCGTGAAATCTTTTCAAAAGATTTGAAAGGTAGTACGTAAGTTACATCTTAAAGATGTGCTACAATACGCACAGGCTAAAATTTTTAGAAAGATTTAAATAAAAAAAAAAAGATGGATGACGTAGATCACTCACAAGAACTTTTTCTTCTTTTCAAGAAGCAAGGGCTCTTTTAATAGAACATCTATTCTCTTTATATTATTTCAAAGAACACAATACATTCTTAAAGATTTCAATACAAAGTGGAGTGTAACAGCTCCACACTCTTATTGGCAAGCCTAGGAAGTCTAGGACACAAAAAACAACTTTATAGCCCCTAGACATAAAGAAAAACATATAATTTGACAAGCATATAGTTCATCATATTAGTTGTAAGCATCGGGATTTGCATGGAGGTAGGCTTCGACGAGCTTGAATAGACCTGCGGCCTTTTCTTTCCCTTCCTTAGCCTTCGCTTCATCAACTTGGGAATCTCCAATGGTATAAAACGTGGTAGTAGCCTTAATGATACTTCCACCATCTGGGGATGCCACCACCTTTGTCTCATGAGAGATTTTATCAATTTCAGCGGACAAAACAGTTCCTTCAATCAAGCTGTGGTTGTAGGTCAAGTTGTCTTGGTCAATTGCATCAATTCTATGCTTCACGTACTGGTTGCCTGCAAATAAAATATCAAATGACGGTTTTTAATTCGTTCAATTTCCATATCCTTTCTTTAATGTAATTTAGATTTATTGTAATCAGACCGGAAAGAAGGATCATTTTATTTAAGGTTAAACTTGCCTATTAATTACTAGATATTAAGAATTGGAATTACATTCCTAGTTTAATTAGTAATTAAATATATGAACGTTAAGGAAAACAAAATTATTCACCAATTCTCTTTTAGTCGAAGATATGTAAAATATGTGACTGGAATCTTAAGTAACAAGATCTTGGAAATGATAAAATAAAAAAAAATGTTAACTTACCGCCTAAGGTGATCTTTTTAATGGTTCCAGGCCCTCCATTTCCTTCGAGGATCTCGGCTTGTTGAGCTGCTTCAGGTGCAACCTTAGGCATAAGGTTGTCGGCGTCAAGGACAAAGGCTTTGAACAACCTAGCGGGAGCAATGGTGGATTTGAACGGTAGCTGTTTTTTTAGATTTACATTGGTGGGAAAATTATTGTCATTTTTGGCCTGTTAGGAATCTTACTATTCAATAAGCAGAGTTTTAGTCAAAGAAGGCGCCCTAATTTATTGATTTTGGCATATTCTAGATGATGTGACGAGTAGTCAAATTTCTTCAAAATGTCTAGAAAGGTTCATGTCCATGGGAAAAAATGCAAGATTACATTATCCAAAAACGTGCAAATTAGTAGGAAATTAAGAAAACATTATCTGTCAGTAATTGGTAAATCTTTTCCTTGCGTTTTCTATTGCTGTAGATACCTTCATCTGAATTCCTTTAACACCGTACTTAAGAAAGATGAGGAACACAAGTATGAGAACTCAATTTGAATTGAAAATAATGTAGCAATTAGAAATTTTATAAAAGAAAACAATATCATAGTAAAATTTGTTTGAATGACAAATTGCAATTTGAACCGTGACTTCTAAGCATCCTAGAAGTCATTATTTTTTACGTCATCGTCTTTTTTATGGACATGCTTAGGAAACAAACTAGTTCTAACACCTTTTTCAAAAACATACCAACTTTATCAAACGTAAATCACTGTCCGAGCTTTATACATTCCAGTATTGATTACCGGTTGTTTTATTTCATATACAGATGAAATATCATAATACACTTAAACTTAGTTCACGTAAATCTTCAGAAAAAGGGTACTTTCAAATTTTCAGAAATAACATTCCTCGTAAAAGCTTTTTTGTCCCCCTTTTCGTCTTTTGATGGGAAGAGTTGATCGGAATGGGAACGGTATGCCTCGTGATTTTATTGTCTTCATTTTTTTTTTTTTTTTGGAGTGACACGTGATTTTAAGTGTTTGACTTTTTCTTTAATAATTAAAAGTTTTGAAGGTTGGCTTCTAAAAATGCCAGCCCGTCAGAAATCAAAAATATTTTTCCATTTCGTTTTTATTTGATGACTAGAAACCTAGAATATTTGAACTCCTTTTTTTTCCTTTTTTTCTAAAATTTGATTTGCATTGGCCATATCTCATATCCGACACACCCCACGACTTAACACTTGTTACTTGTCCTCTTCTCCTACTTTTAAAAAGCTTTCTCTTGTTGTAGTTGCCAGTAGTTTGTTTGGTGCGTAGATTTAGAATAATATGATTTAAGAATTTAATAGTTTGAATTATAGATTTTAAACAATATAATTTAAATAGTAATTTTAAACTAACATTTGAAACCTTAGAATGTAAGATTTAAAATAAGAATAAAACATCAAATCAAGTTTACAACGAGAACTGGTGTTTGAAAAATTATGGTTTATGAAAGAAAAACGAGAATGAGAATTGTTTTTACTATAGAAAATGGTTTAAACGGTGTGAACTTGATAGGAGGCAAAGTTTGGATTTTAGAGGTTTTGATCGTTTTAAAACCGTCTCTATGGTTTGAATTGGCCTAAGTTGTTACTCCACTAAATGCCAGTTTAAACCGCTTTTATGGTTTAAATTTCCTAAACGATTCTGAACTTACGTACCAAATGGCTTATAAGTTGTTTAGTTTCATTAACCCGATGCCCATACGCAGCGACGGAGTCAGAAAAAATTAATCAGAAGAGACAAATCCATGGTTGAACTAGTGAGTTGGCGCAATTAATAAAGATATATAGAATTTAGGGTGTAAAATGCTATTTTAGGTAGGCGGATAAGGGATGGCAAAATACAATGTTAAAAAAGACAAAATACAAGTTCTATAAAATTTTACATACAAAATTTAAAAAAAAAAAAAAAAAAAGGTTTACAGAACAGCTGCCTACTCTTCTCCATAAGTAGCTCTGTCCCTTGTATCTCTTCCTATACAACAAGTAGTTGGGAACGGCAGGAAGCCCTCCTCTCTCCTGGGTGCTGAGATTTGGTAATATGATTTGTATATTTGTATATTTTTTAATTTCGTGTGTGAACTCTCATCCTCGTAATGGGTTGACCATTAAAGACAATGAAGATAATGTTCCATCTTTAAATATGATACATGGGTTGAAGACAATGAAGATAATGGGTTGAATATTTTTCTTAAAATATGATACATGAGGGTAGTGATATACGATTGGGTGAATTTTTTACCAAAAAGACACTGACATCGACATGGGTCGACCCCTTGTCGACCCAAGATTTACAGTGACCCCCCACTTGACGTGTCCATCTCCCATATTATATCTGTACATTTGTTAATTTCATATGTGAACTCTCATACTCGTAATGGGTTAAACATTAAAGAAGGTCGATACCATGGAGACCCATGTCGACCCTGTTCTTTTGTACTTATATATGTCACTCAATAGCCTTATAAGGATGTCGATACCATGTAGACCCATATAGATCCCATTAAATTTTTTAGTTTTGTAAATTCCGGCAGCATAACGACTTAATTTAGTCATACTCTAAGGAAAGCCTATATAAAACAACAACGTTACAAGACAATATTGATATTAAACAGAACAACTAACAATTACTTCATTGAAAACATAAAAAGTCATTAACTCTTGGCAACAATCGAAATCAAGAAATTGGCGCATTCCTACAAGTCTTTTGATAATGCCCGTATTGTCTGCATCTTGCGCACTTGTTTCTTCTTTGGTTGGTGCTCTCACCTGTACTTGGAATTCTTTTGTGTTTTGACCTACAGCGTCTTCGTTTAACAATAGGCGGTAAAATACGCATTTCCCTAACAACATCGGGAATCTCCCATTGGGAAGAATCTGGTATAGGATAAATTGTCTCTGCATATGCATTAACCAATGTATCCGTCTTGTAATAATGTGAGCATAATTCATAAACGGATGTTTCTGCCTTCCCACAAGCTGCAATTGCATGTTCACATGGCATCTGATCTACGTCAAACATGCGACAAGTACAAGTCCTCAATCTAATGTTCACTGTTGCACAAACCTCTCCACCTACAATGTAGTACTCATCAATATTGAGCCTATTGACTGATAAAAATCCAGCTTTGTCATACCTATTATGGAGTATTTTCTCATTCGTCGGTGTCAAAACTGAGGTACTAACAATGGCGTTGGTCCGCCTTTCATTAAACCACGTAGACATCTTTCCTAACACATAATCTAACAAGGCAACAACAGGGTAATCTCTTACATCTTCGAGCATTGCATCCAATGATTCAGCAAGGTTTGAGGTCATAATATCGTATCTATTTCCTTTAAAATGAGCACAAGACCAGCTCTCAAAGGGGAAGAGAGAAGAGAACAAAATATATATATATATAATATGATTTGGTAATGTTAAAGTTGATATTCAATTGTTCTTTGGCACAAGCATTGAATCAGGTTGGTTATATTGCTTAAGTGGTGCAATCTGTCGTTAAATTATTCCAATGTCCTTCACGTGATAGTTCTCCTTTTTCAGTTCACTGTTTGATGATTTTTTTTTTCGCGTCGTTCGGATATCATTATGACATTGTTTTCTCCCTTCAGCGATGTTTACTTTTATTTAAGTTTCGATCATTTGTTTCATTGTCATTTAACTTTGTTGTCGTTTATTCGTTTTGGTGTTGCCCTTTTTCTCCGTCGTTTATGCATACCGCCGCTTGCTAATTTTGGTGTTATTATCCACCTCTATTGTCGGATTCCACTTTTTCCCTCTTTGGATGTCGTTGTTGCCCTCGCTTTCATTTCTTGTTTTACTTAATCGTTGTTTCTATTTTGTTGTCGTTTTCATTTCGCTTCCCTATCTCCCAACACCAAAGAGCCAAATTCCAAACGGCAGCAAAGGGGTTTACACCTCCAAAGCAACAAACGGACCACATTTCTCTATTCCTTGTCATGCATATAATGTTGGAGAGTTTGAGTGTTTGGAAAAGAGAATGAAGATTGAATTTCGGAACACTTTTCTTAAAGGTTTTATTGCTCTCACTTTTCAAAATTTGTTAACAAGTTTTGTGGCAAATTACCCTTAACAAACACTTGAACATAATATCTAGCAATAATATTGTGTTCTAGAACAAGATATGAATTTGTAAAATTCTAAAGATTTAATAATAGACAGGGGTGTTATTTCATGGATGGACACAGTCAGTTTAACCCATACAACCTTTACTTAAACGTATCTCTTCAATTGTGAAGGTATCTCTTTATTTGTAAAGGAATCTATTCGTATATCAATGCAACTATTACAACGGATATGTCTGTTGCTAATAGTTGTTCAAGTTTGTATGAAGCATACAACAAACAAAAGCATCGGTTCAAAATATCTTTAAAGACACAAAATTTCAATACGAATCAACACAAAATGGTGCCACAGGCCCTCGTTGTTTTGCCTCTCGAGTGGCGCTGCAGCACCCAGGCGCTGGGTATTTTTCCCATAGCGCTGCGGCCCCAAGTTTGAGCACTAGAGTCAAATACATCTACAAACATGTATTTTCATATTTTTTTTTATGTGTCTTTTGATCTTACAACATATGAAATATATATTACAATCTCTTCAACATATAATTCCACAACAAAAATTGTAGTATTTTTATTGTGCCTTAATCCTTGAGAAAATAAAAAATAAAAAGTAGGAACCCGATTCGGACAACAATTTCCAATGGCAAAATCTTGGAATTCTAGAAGAAAAATCAATAACTGACATATGATTTGTTGACCTGCTAGGCCTAAACTATTCAGATGAACGAAAGTGCATGGTATTTTCATCAATATAGAATTTCTTATTTGTTTGTGGAGTAAGCATGCATCACATAGCGGGCCTTGCATTTTTAGAAACATAGTAACAACGACATTATTGTGTCCCAGACTTGACTGAAGTGGAAGATTTATTAATATCAAGGTACTTTCATAATTCCTGTCTTCAAAAATAAAAAACCTTTTGTGATTACCTTTCTATTCAGAACTCATATCTTTTGAACAGCCTCAAATAGTGTCATTGTTAATAACTAGACGCTGTAATTTTATACCATCAAATGCAATAAAATCAAAACTATAAAAAAAGAACACATAATATTTATATAGTTTCACACCTTAATATGACTTATATCTACTTTCAGCAGATTTAAAATTCACTATAATTAAAAAGAAGATTATAAAAAAATCACATACTTCTCAGACATTGAATTTTTCTCTAATTTCTATAGTTAACCCCAAAAACGATGCCTCCTTTTTTTTTTTTGGAAGAAAAACGTAGATTAAATTCGATCCGTGTCTTCTTTTTTTTTTTAGGGCAATAACAACTAATTATTGCAAACAACATTGCCAACACATAAAACGTTTTATTTCTTTATTTATTATTTGTTTGTTTATTAGTTCTTTTAATCAAGAACGTGTGTAACAAAGGATTTTCTGTTTTAACGTGGAAAAGCCCATATCAATAATTATAATTTGAGCTTTATTCGCTCAACCTCCTTTTTTTTATAAAGAAAAAGAATATTAGGGCAGAGGGTAGCTAACAAGTGTGAAGTTGTGTGTCATGTCAGGTATAAGATGAAAAATGGGAATGAGACTTTAGGGGGAAAAAATCAAACATTCTAATCACCAAATAAAAGGAAAAAGACAGAAGTAAAGTTGGAAATTTTTTACTGGTTGGAAATTCTTTCTAGTCGGATCCTTCCAAAGAGGTTCAAAGAATGAACTCAAAGTACAAATGTTGACAGTATGAAAAAATGTAAATTTATTATTTTACACACAATTTAAAAAAATTACATAACACATCCCTATCGGAAATATTAGCTTGTTTTGCATCTACAAAAAATGTGATTTGCTTCCGTTTCAACAGGGCATTGAATATTCTCCAGAATGATACCTTGATTATCATTGCTTCTTTTATCACTTAGGAGCCGTGCGAGGTGCGACTTGCCCATTCAGTGACTTTGGAGCTGGATGTTTATTTGCCGGGATGTCGACCTAAACCGACAGCATTTATAGATGCTATAACAAAACTTTGTAAGAAAATATCTTAAGAAATCTTGCTATCCTCTTGCCTAGCTAGCTTGCATTCTTATATTTCTATATATAAGAGATGCTTTTGTTATTCCCAATAATATAGCTCGGTAACAAATCGCTTCTTTCAAAGCACGCGCCCGTTCGTTCCACTCGAAACAATCCAATTAGTTTTTCGAGTAAAACTCATTCGAACAAGAAATCCAATCCTGAAAATATTGAAGCATCCCTTTTTTTTACTACCCAAGGTTTCAATGCATTTTGAAATCGAGAAATATCTACCAGAGCAGGCACTATCCGAGAACAATTATATGGACAAGATTTATAAATTGATCAGGATTAAGATTAAAAAATGCCCCCGTTTGCAGGTTACTTCTTTGGCAATTTTTTTCGCTTCCATATTTAGGTGATCATATGGTAAGACTGCGTGAAATCTTTTCAAAAGATTTGAAAGGTAGTACGTAAGTTACATCTTAAAGATGTGCTACAATACGCACAGGCTAAAATTTTTAGAAAGATTTAAATAAAACAAAAAAGATGGATGACGTAGATCACTCACAAGAACTTTTTCTTCTTTTCAAGAGGCAAGGGCTCTTTTCATAGAACATCTATTCTCTTTATATTATTTCAAAGAACACAATACATTCTTAAAGATTTCAATACAAAGTGGAGTATAACAGCTCCACACTCTTATTGGCAAGCCTAGGAAGTCTAGGACACAAAAAACAACTTTATAGCCCCTAGACATAAAGAAAAACATATAATTTGACAAGCATATATTTCATCATATTTAGTTGTAAGCATCGGGATTTGCATGAAGGTAGGCTTCGACGAGCTTGAATAGACCTGCGGCCTTTTCTTTCCCTTCCTTAGCCTTCGCTTCATCAACTTGGGCATCTCCAATGGTATAAAACGTGGTAGTAGACTTAATGATACTTCCACCATCTGGGGATGCCACCACCTTTGTCTCATGAGAGATTTTCTCAATTTCAGCGGACAAAACAGTTCCTTCAATCAAGCTGTGGTTGTAGGTCAAGTTGTCCTGGTCAATTGCATCAATTCTATGCTTCACGTACTGGTTGCCTGCAAATAAAATATCAAATGACGGTTTTTAATTCGTTCAAAATTTCCATATCCTTTCTTTAATGCAATTTAGATTTATTGTAATCAGACTAGAAAGAAGTGTCATTTTATTTAAGGTTAAACTTGCCTATTAATTACTAGATATTAAGAATTGGAATTACATTCCTAGTTTAATTAGTAATTAAATATATGAACGTTAAAGAAAACAAAATTATTCACCAATTCTCTTTTAGTCGAAGATATGTAAATTATGTGACTGGAATCTTAAGTAACAAGATCTTGGAGATGATAAAAAAAAAATGTTAACTTACCACCTAAGGTGATCTTTTTAATGGTTCCAGGCCCTCCATTTCCTTCGAGGATCTCGACTTGTTGAGCTGCTTCGGGTGCAACCTTGGGCATCAGGTTGTCGGCATCAAGGACAAAGGCCTTGAACAACCTAGCGGGAGCAATGGTGGAGGTGAACTCGTCTTGGTAAGTGAAAACACCCATGATGATCTAAGTTAATAGAAGGGATCAAAGAGGAAATATAAAGCAGGGTTGTTTTGAACTTTGATGTGTTTTGCGTTTTGTGGTGAAGAAATATGCATATAGAGGTGCTTTTTATAGGCTAAGGCTGCAGCAGGTTGCCCTGCATGAAGAATCCACTGTTTATTGAATAATTTATTTAGTGGATGTATGTTTTTTTAGATTTACATTGGTGGGAAAATTATTGTCATTTTTGGCCTGTTAGGAATCTTACTATTCAATAAGCAGAATTTTAGTCAAAGAAGGCGCCCTAATTTATTGATTTTGGCAGATTCTAGATGATGTGACGATTAGTCAAATTTCTTCAAAATGTCTAGAAAGGTTCATGTCCATGGGAAAAAATGCAAGATTACATTATCCAAAAAAGTTCAAATTAGTAGGAAATTAAGAAAACATTATCTGTCAGTAATTGGTAAATCTTTTCCTTGCGTTTTCTATTGCTGTAGATACCTTCATCTGAAATCCTTTAACACCGTACTTAAGAAAGATGAGGAGCACATGTCTGAGAACTTAATTTAAATTGAAAATAATGTAGCAATTAGAAGTTTTATAAAAGAAAACAATATAATAACAAAATTTGTTTGAACCACAAATTATCGTTTGAATCGTGACTTCTAGGCATTCTGGAAGTCATTATTTTTTTACGTTATTGTCTTTTCTATGGACATGCTTAGGAAACAAATTAGTTCTAGCACCTTTTTCAAAAACATACCAACTTTATCAAACATAAATCACTGTCCGAGCTTTATACGTTCCAGTTTTGATTACTGGTTGTTTTATTTCTTATACAGATGAAATATCATAATACACTTAAATTTAGTTCACGTAAATCTTCAGAAAAACGGTACTTTCAAATTTTCAGAAATAATATTCCTCGTAAAAGCTTTTTTGTCCCCTTTTCTTCTTCAGCTGGGAAGAGTTGGCCGGGAATGGGAACGGTATGCCTCATGATTTTATTATCATTTCTTTTTTTTGGAGGGTGACACGTGATTTCAAGTGTTGGACATTTTATTTAATAATTAAAAGTTTTGAAGGTTGGCTTCTAAAATTCCAGCCCGTCAGTAGTCAAAAATATTTTTCCACTTCTTTTTTATTTGATGACCAGAAATCTAGAATATTTGAACACCCTTTTTTTTTATTTTTTTCTAAAATCTAATTTCCATTACCCATATCTCCTATCCGACATGCCCCACGACTTGACAGTTGTCACTTGTCCTCTTCACCAACTTTGGCACGATCTATAGAAAAAGCTTTCTCTTGTTGTAGTTGCTAATGCTCCATTAGGTATAGGAGTTCAGAATAACGTAGTTTAGAAACTTAATAGTTTAAAATGTTGGTATTAAACTTCATAATTTAAATAGTAATTTTGAATTAACGTTTAAAATATAAAGTTTAAAACGAAAATAAAACATCACATCAAGTATATAATAAGAACTAATATTTAAAAAATTATTATATATGAAAGAAAAACGAGAATAAGAATAATTTTACTGTTTAAAATGATTCAAATCGTGTAAACTTGAAAAGAGACAAAGTTTAGATTTTGAGAGTTTTGGTCTTTTCAAAACTGCCTCTATGATTTCAACTAGTCTTAGCTATTACTCTATCAAATGTTAATTTAAACCGTCTTTAAGGTTTGAACTACAGTTTTCAACCTACGTATCAAATGGTCTATAAGTTGTTTAGTTTCATTAACTTGATGCCAATACAGAGGACGGAATGAAAAAAATTAGTTAAAAGAGACAAATATATAAACTAACAAGTTGACGCAATTAATAAAGATGTATAGAATTTTAAGAGGAGAAATGCGATTTCTAAGTAGTGAGGCAAAGGATGGCAAATACAATTTTAAAAGAGAAAAAATATAAGTTTTATAAAATTTTGCCTACAAAATTAAAAAAAAAAAAATTACAGGACGGCAGGACGAAAACGACGTCAACAAAATATGAACAATGAAAAGAAGCACGAAATAAAAAGGACAACGACAAGAATTGAAAAGCACACCAACAATGACATCAAAACAGGCAAAAAAAGAAAAATAAAAGATAACAATAAGAGAAAAAGAAACAGTAAAGCCAACAAGCGACAATATGCATTAAGGACCAAAAAAAAAAAGATAAAACGACTGTGACATAATTGAAGGACACCAAAAGTGATAAGGGACAAAATAGTATAAACGACCCTGAATTAAGAGAAAAAGAAAAGAAACATCAAAAACAACAAGCGACAATACGCATTAGGGACAAAAAAACATAAAACGACCGTGACATAATTGAACGACATCAAAAATGATAAACGACAAAATAGTATAAATGACCTTGAATTAAGTGAACGACCTTGAAAAGAATAAACGACGCCAAAGGTAGAAAACGATAATGATATCTGAACGATACCATTATTTATTATTTGTTTTATTTCTTTATTTATTATTTATTTGTTTATTATTTCTTTTAACCAAGAACATATGTAACAAAGGATTTTCTTTTTTAATGTGGAAAAGCCCATATCAATAATTATAATTTGAGCTTCATTGGCTCAACCTCCTTTTTTTTTTAAATAAAGAAAAAGAATATTAGGGCCGAGGACAGCTAACAAGTGTGAAGTTGTGTGTCATGTCAGGTATAAGATGAAAAATGGGAATGAGACTTTAGGGGGAAAAAATCAAACATTCTAATCACCAAATAAAAGGAAAAAGACAGAAGTAAAGTTGGAAATTTTTTACTGGTTGGTAATATAAGAAGTCAAATTTTCACTACTTGAAACTATCTACGAAAAAAAAAAACCCCTGAAATTTTGGAGGTAAATAACTTGTGCCAGGAATCCCATTTCTGAAATTAACCGTTTCTTCAAGATTGACATGACATAAACCATAGATAATTATGATATTCCCTAATTATCAACGTAAATTTAAAAAAGGAAAAAGTTCACGAATTATAATCGGGTAATGTTATTCTACTACTACTATGTGTATCTCAATTACCAAGTAGTTATTAAAAAAAGTTATCCGTATCTTTTATCTTTCGAGACTTCTTTAGTGAAAATCTATTGTTAATAGTATATGTTTTGAAATCGCAAAATTTAATCAAAGTCATTTTTCTTTTTGCAAATTTGATACACGAAAGACAGATAGCCACATATAGTAATCTTTTTCGATTCTGGAGGAATTGTCTTTTTTTTCCTTCTGACCCTGCACCTCCACACCAAGCTCTTTTCACATTTGGGATAAGAGAAATCGTCAGGTGACTTTGATCATCTAGAATCCAACGACCTTTTTATATAATTTCCCAAGGAGGACCTCAACAAAGAGGTGCTTTCTTTGACTAACACGTTAGTTATTGAAAATTACAACCTCCTAACAAGACTAAAATAATAATAAATTTTTCTCACCAATGCACAAGTCCAATAAGCAGGGGATTCATCATACGCAGCAACCTGCTGGCTTAGCCTATAAATAGCACCTCTATATTCATATTTCTTCATCACAAAACACATCAAAGTTCAACAAAACCCTTATACATATTTCCTCTTTTTCATCCCTTTCGAGATCTCAGATCATCATGGGTGTTTTCACTTACCAAGACGAGTTCACCACCGCCATTTCTCCCTCAAGGTTGTTCAAGGCCTTTGTCCTTGACGCCGACAACCTTATGCCAAAGGTTGCGCCCCAAGCAGCTCAACATGTAGAGATCCTCGAAGGGAATGGAGGGCCTGGAACCATCAAAAAGATCACTTTAGGCGAAGGCAAGTTAACATTTTTTTTGTTTTTCCATCTCCATGATTTTTTTATTTAAGATTTTGATGACACATTTTACATGTCTTCAATTGAGCGAGAATACGAGAATAATTTCTTTTTTCCTATCATTCCATGTGTTTAAGTACTAATTAAACTAGGAATATAATTCTAATTCTTAATATCTAGTAATTAATTATTTAAGTTAATAAAATGACACTTCTTTCCTTTTCTGATTCCAACAGACCTATAAGTACATTAAAAAAAAAAGGTATAACGAAATTTCAAACGAACTAAAAAGTGTAATATGATATTTCATTTGCAGGCAACCAGTATGTGAAGCATAGAATTGATGCAATTGACCAAGACAACTTGACCTACAACCACAGCTTGATTGAAGGAACCGTTCTGTCTGCCGAACTTGAGAAAATCTCTCACGAGACAAAGGTAGTGGCATCCCCCGACGGCGGAAGCATCGTTAAGGCTACCACCACGTTCTACACTGTTGGAGATGCCCAGGTGGACGAAGCGAAGGCCAAGGAAGGGAAAGAAAAGGCCGCTGGTCTGTTCAAGCTCGTCGAAGGCTACCTCCACGCAAACCCCGACGCTTACAACTGATTTTGCTGAACCATATGATTGTCAAGTTACTTGTTTTTCTTTAAGCTTAGTGGCTTTCATGTTGTGTTTTGTCTCCTACACTTCCTAGGCTTGCCAATAAGAGCGTGAAGCAGTGATATTTCGCTTTGTATTGAATTCTCTTTATATATATCTTTTAGAATAATATAAAGAGAATATATTTTCTATTAAAATAGTTCTTGTTTCCTTATAAAAAAAAGTTCTCATAAGTGATCTTTGTCATCCATCTTTTTTTTTAACTTTCTAATTTTTTTCCTTGTTCTTAGTTTTTCGAATCGCTTGAAAAGACTTCGCTCAGAAAAATCTTCCCGTATGATCACTGAAAAATGGAAGCGAAAAATTTTTCCAAAAGAAGTGATATTATTTAAATGAGGGAATTTTTTAATCTTACTCCAAATTAATTTACAGAGCCTTGGATTGGACTGATTCTTCTAAGCTGTGAATATCTTCAAAATTAATCCTATTAGAAGTGATTTTTTCAACATATCAGTTGTTGTCCACTTTTTTTCCTTTGTTTGTTTGTTTTCTGCTTTGTTCTTGTGTTTTTGAAAAATTGTATTTTTTGTTTGGTTCGTTATTTTTGGTGTCGTTTATGCAGTACTTTTCTTTTCGGTTTTCTCAAGTTGATGTCATCTCTTTTCTTGGTGTCGTTCAGACATCATTTTTGTTTTCTCCCTTCAGCGTCGTTTATTGTGTGCCATGTCGTTCACTTATTTCAGTGTAATTTCTTTTTTTGTCGTTTATTACTTTTGATGTCGTTCGATAATGTCACAGCCGTTTTATACTTTTGGTCCTTCATGCATATTGTCGCTTGTTGGTCTTGACGCGGTTATTTCTCTTATTAGTATCTTTTGATTTTTTTCCGGTTTTGATGTCATTTCGTTGGTGTGCCTTTCAATTCTTGCAGTGGTCGTTCTTATTTCTTTTCCTTTTCCGTGTTCATATTTTGTTGATGTCGTGTGCATCCTACGCCCCCTCCCGATGTCTAAGAGTTATATTCCAATTCCAAATGGCAGCAAGCTGAAAAGGAGGGCTTCCTCTTAGAGTTTCGATGTCATGGGCGGAGCCACTCACAAACGGCGACAGACTTTTTCTTATATGAAATTTTGCTTAACTTATATTTTGTTCCTCTAAAATCATATTTCATTCTTTTAAAATTCTAGATCTTTTTATTACACCAGCATCGTTTTGACTAATTTTTCTTGCTCTGTCCGCGTGCATAAGCATCAGATTATATTTTAGAAATACAAAAAGTTGGTAGAGAGGACACACAAAAAGTGCAATAGAAATTAGAATTTTTTTTTTTTAAAAAAAGTATTCAAATAATCTAGTCTCAAATAAAAAGAAATGGAAAATATTGCTGAATTCTGACTGGCTGGCATTTTTAGAAGCCAACCTTCAAAAATTTTAATTATCAAAGAAAAAGACAAACACTTAAAATCATGTGTCATGCTCCAAATAAAAAATAATAATAATAATAATAATAAAATCACGAGGCATACCATTCCCATTAGCGACCAACACTTCCCAACTAAAGAAGAAAAGGGGGCAAAAAAGCTTTTACGAGGAATATTATTTCTGAAATTTAAAATTAACCATTTTTTACATGAACTAAAGTTTATTATGGTATTTCATCTGTATATGAAATAAAATAACCAGCTTCGACAGTGATTTATGTTTCATAAAATTAGTATGTTGTTAAAACTAGTTGTTTCCTAACCACGCCCACAAAAAAGACAATAACGTAAAAAATAATGACTTCTAGGGTGCTTAAAAAGATCCACGATTCAAACTTCAGTTTAAGGTTTTAACCAATTTTACTACAATTTTTTTTTATAAAATTAGAAATATTATAATATTTTTAATTCAAATTATTTTTAGTTGCTTAACGAGCTATTCATGTTTCACATTTTTCTCTGGTATGGTGTCAAAGGAATTCAGCTGAAGGTAAGATTGGATCGACAGTACTGAAAAAACAAGGAAAAGATTTACCAATTACTGATGGATAATGTTCTTTATTTTTATTTTTCTTATTTTCTCACTAATTTGCGCTTTTTTGGATAAAATAAACTTAACTATTTATACACCTTTTTCTCCTGTACATGAACCTTTCTAGACATATTGAAGAAATTTTGACCAATGTTTTTTGGTAATTAGAAATTTTGACGAATGTTACATCATCTAGAATCTGACAAAAATCACCATTGTACATCCAATAAAACATACATTTAAATAATTCAATAAAGTGGATTCTTCATGCAGGGCAACCTACAACCTTAGCCTATAGATAGAACCTCTACATACATGTTTCTTCATCACAAAACACAAAACACATCAAAGTTCAAAACAACCACCCTTCTTTATATTTCCTCTTTGATCCCTTCTATAAACTTAGATCATCATGGGTGTTTTCAGTCACCAAGAGGAGTTCACCTCCACCATTGCTCCCACCACGTTGTTCAAGGCCTTCGTCCTTGACGCCGACGACCTTATGCCAAAGGTTGCATCCCAGGCAGCTCAACAAGTCGAGATCCTTCAAGGAAATGGAGGGTTGGGAACCATCAAAAAGATCACCTTAGGCGAATAGAGGACGGTTTCTGTAAAATTGTCTCCTAGTCCTTGGCGTATATTTTTTACGCGTCCGTTTTTCTGATTCACCATTAGATGGGTATGGTTTTTGTGGTCTATCTACTTCTGCCTAAAGCCATTTTTTTGGCACTAAACTCTTTAAATCATCTTTTAATAGAACATCTATTCTCTTTATATTATTTCAAAGAACACAATACATTCTTAAAGATTTCAATACAAAGTGGAGTATAACAGCTCCACACTCTTATTGGCAAGCCTAGGAAGTCTAGGACACAAAAAAAAACTTTATAGCCCCTAGACATAAAGAAAAACATATAATTTGACAAGCATATAGTTCATCATGTTTAGTTGTAAGCATCGGGATTTGCATGGAGGTAGGCTTCGACGAGCTTGAATAGACCTGCGGCCTTTTCTTTCCCTTCCTTAGCCTTCGCTTCATCAACTTGGGCATCTCCAATGGTATAAAACGTGGTAGTAGACTTAATGATACTTCCACCATCTGGGGATGCCACCACCTTTGTCTCATGAGAGATTTTCTCAATTTCAGCGGACAAAACAGTTCCTTCAATCAAGCTGTGGTTGTAGGTCAAGTTGTCCTGGTCAATTGCATCAATTCTATGCTTCACGTACTGGTTGCCTGCAAATAAAATATCAAATGACGGTTTTTAATTCGTTCAAAATTTCCATATCCTTTCTTTAATGCAATTTAGATTTATTGTAATCAGACTAGAAAGTGTCATTTTATTTAAGGTTAAACTTACCTATTAATTACTAGATATTAAGAACTGGAATTACATTTCTAGTTTAATTAGTAATTAAATATATGAACGTTAAGGAAAACAAAATTATTCACCAATTCTCTTTCAGTCGAAGATATGTAAAATATGTGACTGGAATCTTAAGTAACAAGATCTTGGAGATGATAAAAAAAAAAATGTCAACTTACCGCCTAAGGTGATCTTTTTAATGGTTCCAGGCCCTCCACTTCCTTCGAGGATCTCGACTTGTTGAGCTGCTTCGGGTGCAACCTTAGGCATAAGGTTGTCGGCGTCAAGGACAAAGGCCTTGAACAACCTAGCGGGAGCAATGGTGGAGGTGAACTCGTCTTGGTAAGTGAAAACACCCATGATGATCTAAGTTTATAGAAGGGATCAAAGGGGAAATATAAAGCAGGGTTGTTTTGAACTTTGATGTGTTTTGCGTTTTGTGATGAAGAAATATGCATATAGAGGTGCTTTTTATAGGCTAAGGCTGCAGCAGGTTGCCCTGCATGAAGAATCCACTGTTTATTGAATAATTTATTTAGTGGATGTATGTTTTTTTAGATTTACATTGGTGGGAAAATTATTGTCATTTTTGGCCTGTTAGGAATCTTACTATTCAATAAGCAGAATTTTAGTCAAAGAAGGCGCCCTAATTTATTGATTTTGGCAGATTCTAGATGATGTGACGATTAGTCAAATTTCTTCAAAATGTCTAGAAAGGTTCATGTCCATGGGAAAAAATGTAAGATTACATTGTCCAAAAAAGTGCAAATTAGTAGGAAATTAAGAAAACATTATACGTCAGTAATTGGTAAATCTTTTCCTTGCGTTTTCTATTGCTGTAGATACCTTCATCTGAAATCCTTTAACACCGTACTTAAGAAAGATGAGGAGCACATGTCTGAGAACTTAATTTAAATTGAAAACAATGTAGCAATTAGAAGTTTTATAAAAGAAAACAATATATTAACAAAATTTGTTTGAACCACAAATTATCGTTTGAATCGTGACTTCTAGGCATTCTGGAAGTCATTATTTTTTTACGTTATTGTCTTTTTTATGGACATGCTTAGGAAACAAATTAGTTCTAGCACCTTTTTCAAAAACATACCAACTTTATCAAACATAAATCACTGTCCGAGCTTTATACGTTCCAGTTTTGATTACTGGTTGTTTTATTTCTTATACAGATGAAATATCATAATACACTTAAATTTAGTTCACGTAAATCTTCAGAAAAACGGTACTTTCAAATTTTCAGAAATAATATTCCTCGTAAAAGCTTTTTTTGTCCCCTTTTCTTCTTTAGCTGGGAAGAGTTGGCCGGGAATGGGAACGGTATGCCTCATGATTTTATTATCATTTCTTTTTTTTGGAGGGTGACACGTGATTTCAAGTGTTTGACATTTTCTTTAATAATTAAAAGTTTTGAAGGTTGGCTTCTAAAATGCCAGCCCGTCAGTAATCAAAAATATTTTTCCACTTCTTCTTTATTTGATGACCAGAAATCTAGAATATTTGAACACCCTTTTTTTATTTTTTTCTAAAATCTAATTTCCATTACCCATATCTCCTATCCGACATGCCCCGTGACTTGACAGTTGTCATTTGTCCTCTCCACCAACTTTGGCGCGATCTATAGAAAAAGCTTTCTCTTGTTGTAGTTGCTAATGCTCCATTTGGTATAGGAGTTCAGAATAACGTAGTTTAGAAACTTAATAGTTTAAAATGTAGGTATTAAACTTTATAATTTAAATAGTAATTTTGAATTAATGTTTAAAATGAAAATAAAACATCACATCAAGTATATAATAAGAACTAATATTTAGAAAATTATTATATATGAAAGAAAAACGAGAAAAAAAATGGTTTTACTGTTTAAAATGATTCAAATCGTGTAAACTTGAGAGGAGACAAAGTTTAGATTTTGAGAGTTTTGGTCATTTCAAAATTGCCTCTATGATTCCAACTAGTCTTAGCAATTACTCTATCAGATGCTAATTTAAACCGTTTTTAAGGTTTGAACTACAGTTTTCAACCTACATACCAAACGGCCTATAAGTTGTTTAGTTTCATTAACTTGATGTCAATACACAGGACGGAATAAAAAAAATTAGTTAAAAGAGACAAATAAACAAACTAACAAGTTGACGCAATTAATAAAGATGTAAATTTTTTCTTTTCTTTTGTAAATTTTTTCTTTGCTTTTACTGGAGATCTAATTCTTACCATCGGAAGATCTCCTTTGACAAAGTACTAAAGATGTGGAACCTGAAGTCATGGGTTTTCTTCTTCTTTTTTTTTTTTTAATGTCATTGTCTTTTTAATTGATGTCCCTAGGAAAAAACAAGAAGTAACAAATTTTTCAGGATATGCTTTAAAATTACTCTCCAAGCTTAATGTGATTACTAGTTATTTTAATTCCTAAACAGATGAAATATCATAATTCCTTTTACAGCGTGTTTACTTATCGCAAATTTTAATTCAAGGAAGGGAATTAAGTTCCTTTTTTTAAATTCTAGTTTTTATTGTTATATTTAGGAATTTATGAGGTTGGTCCTACCTATGAATAAGGAATTAAATTCTTTAACATGGTGCAACTTGTCTCTCACGTCTTGTCTACGAAATTTAATTCCTTCCTCTAAAAAATAAGAAAAAAGATGATAAACTGGCCCCCAAAATTAACGATTTAACAGTTAAATTGGTCTTTTGGTAACTAAAATGAAAGATTGGGGACTGATATATTAAAAATAAAAGGTTACGGAGTAAAATCATGCTTTTGTGAAAGGTTAGGGACTAACGTAGCAATATATCCTAAAAATTAATAGAGATGTGCATACAATGCGTTTTCAGTCATTTCAGTATGTAGTTCAAAATCAAGCACAACAGGTATAGTCTAAATCAGTTATAAAATCTCCCCCTAGAATTCAATGGATGATTTTGGCACTGGAAATGGCTGTCCAAATTTTAGCGTATCAGTGGTGTCATCCCTCTCTTCATCCCATTTCTCTCTTTCGAAGTCCCTGATCCCAGCAACAAAATAGAAAGGACCTGATCGAATTCTATTCGAATTTTTTAACTAATTTTGCTATCCTTATGTGTTATTTCGACCTATGATCATTTCACGAGATCACTAGCTGTTGCCAAAGTTGTTACAATATTTAGTGGATTCCATAGAATGTGACGCCACATATAGAAACTGAAAATGAATTATAGATATTTTAAAATAGTGCTCCGGAGTCTGAAAAAAATTAAAGATAACGTAACAAATTAAGTTCATGCTGAAATGAAATAAAAATTGTAACTTTCGTTAAGCAACAAAAGGATAAGCTGAAACAAAAGGATTTATAGAAGTTCATATGCAGCAGATAGAGACTTTGACGATATTTTCTTCATCTTAAAGATTTTGAAGACAGGCCACTGGGATCGGATCCATGCAAAGAGGTTCAAAGAATGAACTCAAAGTACAAATGTTGACAGTATGAAAATTTGTACATTTATTATTTTACACACAATTTAAAAAAATTACATAACACATTCCTATCGGAAATATTAGCTTGTTTTGCATCTACAAAAAATGTGATTTGCTTCCGTTTCAACAGGGCATTGAATATTCTCCAGAATGATACCTTGATTATCATTGCTTCTTTTATCACTTAGGAGCCGTGCGAGGTGCGACTTGCCCATTCAGTGACTTTGGAGCTGGATGTTTATTTGCCAGGATGTCGATCTAAACCAGCGGCAATTATAGATGCTATAACAGAACTTTGTAAGAAAATATCTCGAGAAATCTTGCTATCCTCTTGCCTAGCTCGCATTCTTATATTTCTATATCTAGGAGATGCTTTTGTTATTCCCAATAATATAGCTGGGTAGCAAATTGCTTCTTTCAAAGCACGCCCCGTTCGTTCCACTCGAAACAATCCAATTAGTTCTTTGAGTAAAACTCATTCGAATATGAAATCCAATCCTGACAATATAGAAGCATCCTTTTTTTTACTACCCATGGCTTCAATGAATTTCGAAATTGAGAAATTTCTAATGGAGCATGCGCTATCCGAGAATAATTATGTTGACAAATTTTAGATTGATCAAGATTAAGATTAAAAAATGCCCCGTTTGCAGGTTACTTCTTTGGCAATTTTTTTCGCTTCCATATTTAGGTGATCATATGGTAAGACTTGAAAGGTAGTACGTAAGTTACATCTTAAAGATGTGCTACAATACGCACAGGCTAAAATTTTTAGAAAGATTTAAATAAAAAAAAAAAGATGGATGACGTAGATCACTCACAAGAACTTTTTCTTCTTTTCAAGAAGCAAGGGCTCTTTTAATAGAACATCTATTCTCTTTATATTATTTCAAAGAACACAATACATTCTTAAAGATTTCAATACAAAGTGGAGTGTAACAGCTCCACACTCTTATTGGCAAGCCTAGGAAGTCTAGGACACAAAAAACAACTTTATAGCCCCTAGACATAAAGAAAAACATATAATTTGACAAGCATATAGTTCATCATATTAGTTGTAAGCATCGGGATTTGCATGGAGGTAGGCTTCGACGAGCTTGAATAGACCTGCGGCCTTTTCTTTCCCTTCCTTAGCCTTCGCTTCATCAACTTGGGAATCTCCAATGGTATAAAACGTGGTAGTAGCCTTAATGATACTTCCACCATCTGGGGATGCCACCACCTTTGTCTCATGAGAGATTTTCTCAATTTCAGCGGACAAAACAGTTCCTTCAATCAAGCTGTGGTTGTAGGTCAAGTTGTCTTGGTCAATTGCATCAATTCTATGCTTCACGTACTGCAAATAAAATATCAAATGACGGTTTTTAATTCGTTCAATTTCCATATCCTTTCTTTAAGGTAATTTAGATTTATTGTAATCAGACCGGAAAGAAGGATCATTTTATTTAAGGTTAAACTTGCCGATTAATTACTAGATGTTAAGAATTGGAATTACATTCCTAGTTTAATTAGTAATTAAATATATGAACGTTAAGGAAAACAAAATTATTCACCAATTCTCTTTTAGTCGAAGATATGTAAAATATGTGACTGGAATCTTAAGTAACAAGATCTTGGAAATGATAAAATAAAAAAAAATGTTAACTTACCGCCTAAGGTGATCTTTTTAATGGTTCCAGGCCCTCCATTTCCTTCGAGGATCTCGGCTTGTTGAGCTGCTTCGGGTGCAACCTTAGGCATAAGGTTGTCGGCGTCAAGGACAAAGGCCTTGAACAACCTAGCGGGGGCAATGGTGGAGGTGAACTCGTCTTGGTAAGTGAAAACACCCATGATGATCTAAGTTTATAGAAGGGATCAAAGAGGAAATATAAAGCAGGGTTGTTTTGAACTTTGATGTGTTTTGCGTTTTGTGGTGAAGAAATATGCATATAGAGGTGCTTTTTATAGGCTAAGGCTGCAGCAGGTTGCCCTGCATGAAGAATCCACTGTTTATTGAATAATTTATTTAGTGGATGTGTGTTTTTTTAGATTTACATTGGTGGGAAAATTATTGTCATTTTTGGCCTGTTAGGAATCTTACTATTCAATAAGCAGAATTTTAGTCAAAGAAGGCGCCCTAATTTATTGATTTTGGCAGATTCTTGATGATGTGACGAGTAGTCAAATTTCTTCAAAATGTCTAGAAAGGTTCATGTCCATGGGAAAAAATATAAGATTACATTGTCCAAAAAAGTGCAAATTAGTAGGAAATTAAGAAAAGATTATCCGTCAGTAATTGGTAAATCTTTTCCTTGCGTTTTCTATTGCTGTAGATACCTTCATCTGAATTCCTTTAACACCGTACTTAAGAAAGATGAGGAACACAAGTATGAGAACTCAATTTGAATTGAAAATAATGTAGCAATTAGAAATTTTATAAAAGAAAACAATATCATAGTAAAATTTGTTTGAATGACAAATTGCAATTTGAACCGTGACTTCTAAGCATCCTAGAAGTGATTATTTTTTACGTCATCGTCTTTTTTATGGACATGCTTAGGAAACAAACTAGTTCTAACACCTTTTTCAAAAACATACCAACTTTATCAAACGTAAATCACTGTCCGAGCTTTATACATTCCAGTATTGATTACCGGTTGTTTTATTTCATATACAGATGAAATATCATAATACACTTAAACTTAGTTCACGTAAATCTTCAGAAAAAGGGTACTTTCAAATTTTCAGAAATAACATTCCTCGTAAAAGCTTTTTTGTCCCCCTTTTCGTCTTTTGATGGGAAGAGTTGATCGGAATGGGAACGGTATGCCTCGTGATTTTATTGTCTTCATTTTTTTTTTTTTTTGGAGTGACACGTGATTTTAAGTGTTTGACTTTTTCTTTAATAATTAAAAGTTTTGAAGGTTGGCTTCTAAAAATGCCAGCCCGTCAGAAATCAAAAATATTTTTCCATTTCGTTTTTATTTGATGACTAGAAACCTAGAATATTTGAACTCCTTTTTTTTCCTTTTTTTCTAAAATTTGATTTGCATTGGCCATATCTCATATCCGACACGCCCCACGACTTAACACTTGTTACTTGTCCTCTTCTCCTACTTTTAAAAAGCTTTCTCTTGTTGTAGTTGCCAGTAGTTTGTTTGGTGCGTAGATTTAGAATAATATGATTTAAGAATTTAATAGTTTGAATTATAGATTTTAAACAGTATGATTTAAATAGTAATTTTGAACTAACATTTGAAACCTTAGAATGTAAGATTTAAAATAAGAATAAAACATCAAATCAAGTTTACAACGAGAACTGGTGTTTGAAAAATTATGGTTTATAAAAGAAAAACGAGAATGAGAATTGTTTTTACTATAGAAAATGGTTCAAACGGTGTGAACTTGATAGGAGACAAAGTTTAGATTTTAGTGGTTTTGGCCGTTTTAAAACCGTCTCTATGGTTTGAACTGGCCTTAGTTATTACTCTACTAAATACTAGTTTAAACCGCTTTTATGGTTTAAATTTCCTAAACGATTCTGAACTTACGTACCAAATGGCTTATAAGTTGTTTAGTTTCATTAACCTGATGCCCATACGCAGCGACGGAGTCAGAAAAAATTAATCAGAAGAGACAAATCCATGGTTGAACTAGCGAGTTGGCGCAATTAATAAAGATATATAGAATTTAGGGTGTAAAATGCTATTTTAGGTAGGCGGATAAGGGATGGCAAAATACAATGTTAAAAAAGACAAAATACAAGTTCTATAAAATTTTACATACAAAATTAAAAAAAAAAAAAAAAGGTTTACAGAACAGCTGCCTACTCTTCTCCATAAGTAGCTCTGTCCCTTGTATCCCTTCCTATACAACAAGTAGTTGGGAACAGTAGGAAGCCCTCCTCTCTCCTGGGTGCTGAGATTTGGTAATATGATTTGTATATTTGTATATTTTTTAATTTCGTGTGTGAACTCTCATCCTCGTAATGGGTTGACCATTAAAGACAATGAAGATAATGTTCCATCTTTAAATATGATACATGGGTTGAAGACAATGAAGATAATGGGTTGAATATTTTTCTTAAAATATGATACATGGGGGTAGTGATATACGATTGGGTGAATTTTTTACCAAAAAGACACCGAGGTCGACATGGGTCGACCCCTTGTCGACCCAAGATTTACAGTGACCCCCCACTTGACGTGTCCATCTCCCATATTATATTTGTACATTTGTTAATTTCATATGTGAACTCTCATACTCGTAATGGGTTAAACATTAAAGAAGGTCGATACCATGTAGACCCATGTCGACCCTGTTCTTTTGTACTTATATATGTCACTCAATAGCCTTATAAGGAGGTCGATACCATGTAGACCTATATAGATCCCATTAAATTTTTTAGTTTTGTAAATTCCGGCAGCATAACTACTTAATTTAGTCATACTTTAAGGAAACCCTGTATAAAACAACAACATTACGAGACAATATTGATATTAAACGGAACAATTAACAATTACTTCATTGAAAACATAAAAAGTCATTAACTCTTGGCAACAATCGAAATCAAGAAATTGGCGCATTCCTACAAGTCTTTTGATAATGCCCGTATTGTCCGCATCTTGCGCACTTGTTTCTTCTTTGGTTGGTGCTCTCACCTGTACTTGGAATTCTTTTGTGTTTTGACCTACCGTGTCTTCGTTTAACAATAGGTGGTAAAATACCCATTTCCCTAACAACATCAGGAATCTCCCATTGGAATGAATCCGGTACAGGATAAATTGTCTCTGCATATGCATTAACCAATGTATCCGTCTTGTAATAATGTGAGCATATTTCATAAACGGATGTTTCTGCCTTCCCACAAGCTGCAATTGCATGTTCACATGGCATCTGATCTACGTCAAACATGCGACAAGTACAAGTCCTCAATCTAATGTTTACTGTTGCACAAACCTCTCCACCTACAACGTAGTACTTATCAATATTGAGCCTATTGACTAATAAAAATCCAGCTTTGTCATACCTATTATGGAGTATTTTTTCATTCGTCGGTGTCAAAACTAAGGTACTAACAACGGCGTTGGTCCGCCTTTCATTAAACCACGTAGACATCTTTCCTAACACATAATCTAACAAGGCAACAACAGGGTAATCTCTTACATCTTCGAGCATTGCATCCAATGATTCAGCAAGGTTTGAGGTCATAATATCGTATCTATTTCCTTTAAAATGAGCACAAGACCAGCTCTCAAAGGGGAAGAGAGAAGAGAACAAAATATATATATATATAATATGATTTGGTAATGTTAAAGTTGATATTCAATTGTTCTTTGGCACAAGCATTGAATCAGGTTGGTTATATTGCTTAAGTGGTGCAATCTGTCGTTAAATTATTCCAATGTCCTTCACGTGATAGTTCTCCTTTTTCAGTTCACTGTTTGATGATTTTTTTTTTCGCGTCGTTCGGATATCATTATGACATTGTTTTCTCCCTTCAGCGATGTTTACTTTTATTTAAGTTTCGATCATTTGTTTCATTGTCATTTAACTTTGTTGTCGTTTATTCGTTTTGGTGTTGCCTTTTTTCTCCGTCGTTTATGCATACCGCCGCTTGCTAATTTTGGTGTCATTATCCGCCTCTATTGTCGGATTCCACTTTTTCCCTCTTTGGATGTCGTTGTTGCCCTCGCTTTCATTTCTTGTTTTACTTAATCGTTGTTTCTATTTTGTTGTCGTTTTCATTTCGCTTCCCTATCTCCCAACACCAAAGAGCCAAATTCCAAACGGCAGCAAAGGGGTTTACACCTCCAAAGCAACAAACGGACCACATTTCTCTATTCCTTGTCATGCATATAATGTTGGAGAGTTTGAGTGTTTGGAAAAGAGAATGAAGATTGAATTTCGGAACACTTTTCTTAAAGGTTTTATTGCTCTCACTTTTCAAAATTTGTTAACAAGTTTTGTGGCAAATTACCCTTAACAAACACTTGAACATAATATCTAGCAATAATATTGTGTTCTAGAACAAGATATGAATTTGTAAAATTCTAAAGATTTAATAATAGACAGGGGTGTTATTTCATGGATGGACACAGTCAGTTTAATCCATACAACCTTTACTTAAACGTATCTCTTCAATTGTGAAGGTATCTCTTTATTTGTAAAGGAATCTATTCGTATATCAATGCAACTATTACAACGGATATGTCTGTTGCTAATAGTTGTTCAAGTTTGTATGAAGCATACAACAAACAAAAGCATCGGTTCAAAATATCTTTAAAGACACAAAATTTCAATACGAATCAACACAAAATGGTGCCACAGGCCCTCGTTGTTTTGCCTCTCGAGTGGCGCTGCAGCACCCAGGCGCTGGGTATTTTTCCCATAGCGCTGCGGCCCCAAGTTTGAGCACTAGAGTCAAATACATCTACAAACATGTATTTTCATATTTTTTTTTTTATGTGTCTTTTGATCTTACAACATATGAAATATATATTACAATCTCTTCAACATATAATTCCACAACAAAAATTGTAGTATTTTTATTGTGCCTTAATCCTTGAGAAAATAAAAAATAAAAAGTAGGAACCCGATTCGGACAACAATTTCCAATGGCAAAATCTTGGAATTCTAGAAGAAAAATCAATAACTGACATATGATTTGTTGACCTGCTAGGCTTAAACTATTCAGATGAACGAAAGTGCATGGTATTTTCATCAATATAGAATTTCTTATTTGTTTGTCGAGTAAGCATGCATCACATAGCGGGCCTTGCATTTTTAGAAACATAGTAACAACGACATTATTGTGTCCCAGACTTGACTGAAGTGGAAGATTTATTAATATCAAGGTACTTTCATAATTCCTGTCTTCAAAAATAAAAAACCTTTTGTGATTACCTTTCTATTCAGAACTCATATCTTTTGAACAGCCTCAAATAGTGTCATTGTTAATAACTAGACGCTGTAATTTTATACCATCAAATGCAATAAAATCAAAACTATAAAAAAAGAACACATAATATTTATATAGTTTCACACCTTAATATGACTTATATCTACTTTCAGCAGATTTAAAATTCACTATAATTAAAAAGAAGATGATAAAAAAATCACATACTTCTCAGACATTGAATTTTTCTCTAATTTCTATAGTTAACCCCAAAAACGATGCCTCCTTTTTTTTTTTTTTTTTTTGGAAGAAAAACGTAGATTAAATTCGATCCATGTCTTCTTTTTTTTTTTTAGGGCAATAACAACTAATTATTGCAAACAACATTGCCAACACATAAAACGTTTTATTTCTTTATTTATTATTTGTTTGTTTATTAGTTCTTTTAATCAAGAACGTATGTAACAAAGGATTTTCTGTTTTAACGTGGAAAAGCCCATATCAATAATTATAATTTGAGCTTTATTCGCTCAACCTCCTTTTTTTTATAAAGAAAAAGAATATTAGGGCAGAGGGTAGCTAACAAGTGTGAAGTTGTGTGTCATGTCAGGTATAAGATGAAAAATGGGAATGAGACTTTAGGGGGAAAAAATCAAACATTCTAATCACCAAATAAAAGGAAAAAGACAGAAGTAAAGTTGGAAATTTTTTACTGGTTGGAAATTCTTTCTAGTCGGATTCATCCAAAGAGGTTCAAAGAATGAACTCAAAGTACAAATGTTGACAGTATGAAAAAATGTAAATTTATTATTTTACACACAATTTAAAAAAATTACATAACACATCCCTATCGGAAATATTAGCTTGTTTTGCATCTACAAAAAATGTGATTTGCTTCCGTTTTAACAGGGCATTGAATATTCTCCAGAATGATACCTTGATTATCATTGCTTCTTTTATCACTTAGGAGCCGTGCGAGGTGCGACTTGCCCATTCAGTGACTTTGGCGCTGGATGTTTATTTGCCGGGATGTCGACCTAAACCGACAGCAGTTATAGATGCTATAACAAAACTTTGTAAGAAAATATCTTAAGAAATCTTGCTATGCTCTTGCCTAGCTAGCTTGCATTCTTATATTTCTATATCTAAGAGATGCTTTTGTTATTCCCAATAATATAGCTCGGTAACAAATCGCTTCTTTCAAAGCACGCGCCCGTTCGTTCCACTCGAAACAATCCAATTAGTTTTTCGAGTAAAACTCATTCGAACAAGAAATCCAATCCTGAAAATATTGAAGCATCCCTTTTTTTTACTACCCAAGGTTTCAATGCATTTTGAAATCGAGAAATATCTACCAGAGCAGGCACTATCCGAGAACAATTATATGGACAAGATTTATAAATTGATCAGGATTAAGATTAAAAAATGCCCCCGTTTGCAGGTTACTTCTTTGGCAATTTTTTTCGCTTCCATATTTAGGTGATCATATGGTAAGACTGCGTGAAATCTTTTCAAAAGATTTGAAAGGTAGCACGCAAGTTACATCTTAAAGATGTGCTACAATATGCACAGGCTAAAAATTTTAGAAAGATTTAGATAAAAAGAAAAAAAAAAAAGATGGATGACGTAGATCACTCACAAGAACCTTTTCTTCTTTTCAAGAGGCAAGGGCTCTTTTCATAGAACATCTATTCTCTTTATATTATTTCAAAGAACACAATACATTCTTAAAGATTTCAATACAAAGTGGAGTATAACAGCTCCACACTCTTATTGGCAAGCCTAGGAAGTCTAGGACACAAAAAACAACTTTATAGCCCCTAGACATAAAGAAAAACATATAATTTGACAAGCATATATTTCATCATATTTAGTTGTAAGCATCGGGATTTGCATGAAGGTAGGCTTCGACGAGCTTGAATAGACCTGCGGCCTTTTCTTTCCCTTCCTTAGCCTTCGCTTCATCAACTTGGGCATCTCCAATGGTATAAAACGTGGTAGTAGACTTAATGATACTTCCACCATCTGGGGATGCCACCACCTTTGTCTCATGAGAGATTTTCTCAATTTCAGCGGACAAAACAGTTCCTTCAATCAAGCTGTGGTTGTAGGTCAAGTTGTCTTGGTCAATTGCATCAATTCTATGCTTCACGTACTGGTTGCCTGCAAATAAAATATCAAATGACGGTTTTTAATTCGTTCAATTTCCATATCCTTTCTTTAATGTAATTTAGATTTATTGTAATCAGACCGGAAAGAAGGATCATTTTATTTAAGGTTAAACTTGCCGATTAATTACTAGATATTAAGAATTGGAATTACATTCCTAGTTTAATTAGTAATTAAATATATGAACGTTAAGGAAAACAAAATTATTCACCAATTCTCTTTTAGTCGAAGATATGTAAAATATGTGACTGGAATCTTAAGTAACAAGATCTTGGAGATGATAAAAAAAAAATGTTAACTTACCGCCTAAGGTGATCTTTTTAATGGTTCCAGGCCCTCCATTTCCGTCGAGGATCTCGACTTGTTGAGCTGCTTCGGGTGCAACCTTGGGCATCAGGTTGTCGGCGTCAAGGACAAAGGCCTTGAACAACCTAGCGGGAGCAATGGTGGAGGTGAACTCGTCTTGGTAAGTGAAAACACCCATGATGATCTAAGTTAATAGAAGGGATCAAAGAGGAAATATAAAGCAGGGTTGTTTTGAACTTTGATGTGTTTTGCGTTTTGTGGTGAAGAAATATGCATATAGAGGTGCTTTTTATAGGCTAAGGCTGCAGCAGGTTGCCCTGCATGAAGAATCCACTGTTTATTATTTAGTGGATGTATGTTTTTTTAGATTTACATTGGTGGGAAAATTATTGTCATTTTTGGCCTGTTAGGAATCTTACTATTCAATAAGCAGAATTTTAGTCAAAGAAGGCGCCCTAATTTATTGATTTTGGCAGATTCTAGATGATGTGACGATTCGTCAAATTTCTTCAAAATGTCTAGAAAGGTTCATGCCCACGGGAAAAAATGTAAGATTACATTGTCCAAAAAAGTGCAAATTAGTAGGAAATTAAGAAAACATTATCCGTCAGTAATTGGTAAATCTTTTCCTTGCGTTTTCTATTGCTGTAGATACCTTCATCTGAATTCCTTTAACACCGTACTTAAGAAAGATGAGGAGCACATTCTGAGAACTTAATTTAAATTGAAAATAATGTAGCAATTAGAAGTTTTATAAAAGAAAACAATATAATAACAAAATTTGTTTGAACCAAAAATTATCGTTTGAATCGTGACTTCTAGGCATTCTGGAAGTCATTATTTTTTTACGTTATTGTCTTTTTTATGGACATGCTTCGGAAACAAATTAGTTCTAGCACCTTTTTTCAAAAACATACCAACTTTATCAAACATAAATCACTGTCCGAGCTTTATACGTTCCAGTTTTGATTACTGGTTGTTTTATTTCTTATACAGATGAAATATCATAATACACTTAAATTTAGTTCACGTAAATCTTCAGAAAAACGGTACTTTCAAATTTTCAGAAATAATATTCCTCGTAAAAGCTTTTTTGTCCCCTTTTCTTCTTTAGCTGGGAAGAGTTGGCCGGGAATGGGAACGGCATGCCTCATGATTTTATTATCATTTCTTTTTTTTGGAGGGTGACACGTGATTTCAAGTGTTTGACATTTTCTTTAATAATTAAAAGTTTTGAAGGTTGGCTTCTAAAATGCCAGCCCGTCAGTAGTCAAAAATATTTTTCCACTTCTTTTTTATTTGATGACCAGAAATCTAGAATATTTGAACACCCTTTTTTTTATTTTTTTCTAAAATCTAATTTCCATTACCCATATCTTCTAGCCGACATGCCCCACGACTTGACAGTTGTCACTTGTCCTCTTCACCAACTTTGGCACGATCTATGAAAAAAGCTTTCTCTTGTTGTAGTTGCTAAAGCTCCATTTGGTATAGGAGTTCAGAATAACGTAGTTTAGAAACTTATTAGTTTAAAATGTAGGTATTAAACTTTATAATTTAAATAGTAATTTTGAATTAACGTTTAAAATGAAAAGTTTAAAACGAAAATAAAACATCACATCAAGTATATAATAAGAACTAATATTTAAAAAATTATTATATATGAAAAAAAAAAGAGAATCAGAATGGTTTTTCTGTTTAAAATGATTCAAACCGTATAAACTTGAGAGGAGACAAAGTTTAGATTTTGAGAGTTTTGGTCGTTTCAAAACTGCCTCTATGATTTCAACTAGTCTTAGCTATTACTCTATCAAATGTTAATTTAAACCGTCTTTAAGGTTTAAACTACAATTTTCAACCTACGTACCAAATGGTCTATAAGTTGTTTAGTTGCATTAACTTTGCCAATACAGAGGACGGAATAAAAAAAGAATTAGTTAAAAGAGACAAATATATAAACTAACAAGTTGAGGCAATTAATAAAGATGTATAGAATTTTATGAGGGGAAATGCGATTTCAAGTAGTGAGGCAAAAGATGGCAAATACAATTTTAAAAGAGAAAAAATATAAGTTTTATAAAATTTTGCCTACAAAATTAAAAAAAAAAAAATTACAGGACGGCTGTCCACTCCGAAAGTGGCTCCGTCCCTTCCTATACAACAAGTGTACCGACTTTATTAAGTTGCTGGGAACGGCAGGAAGCCCTTGAGGCTGCCATTTGGAATAGGACCCTTTTGTGTCGGGCGGGACGGCAGGACGAAAACGACGTCAACAAAATATGAACAACGAAAAGAAGCACGAAATAAAAAGGACAACGACGAGAATTGAAAAGCACACCAACAATGACATCAAAACAGGCAAAAAAAGAAAAAGAAAAGATAACAATAAGAGAAAAAGAAACAGTAAAGCCAACAAGCGACAGTATGCATTAAGGACCAAAACAAAAAAGATAAAACGACTGTGACATAATTGAATGACACCAAAAGTGATAAGCGACAAAATAGTATAAACGACCCTGAGTTAAGAGAAAAAGAAAAGAAACATCAAAAACAACAAGCGACAATACGCATTAGGGACAAAAAAACATAAAACGACCGTGACATAATTGAACGACATCAAAAATGATAAACGACAAAATAGTATAAATGACATTGAATTAAGTGAACGACCTTGAAAAGAATAAACGAAGCTAAAGGTAGAAAACGATAATGATATCTGAACGATACCATTATTTATTATTTGTTTTATTTCTTTATTTATTATTTATTTGTTTATTATTTCTTTTAACCAAGAACATATGTAACAAAGGATTTTCTTTTTTAATGTGGAAAAGCCCATATCAATAATTATAATTTGAGCTTTATTGGCTCAACCTCCTTTTTTTTTTAATAAAGAAAAAGAATATTAGGGCCGAGGACAGCTAACAAGTGTGAAGTTGTGTGTCATGTCAGGTATAAGATGAAAAATGGGAATGAGACTTTAGGGGGGAAAAATCAAACATTCTAATCACCAAATAAAAGGTAAAAGACAGAAGTAAAGTTGGAAATTTTTTACTGGTTGGTAATATAAGAAGTCAAATTTTCACTACTTGAAACTATCTAGGAAAAAAAAAAACCCCCTAAATTTTGGAGGTAAATAACTTGTGCCAGGAATCCCATTTCTGAAATTAACCGTTTCTTCAAGATTGACATGACATAAACCATAGATAATTATGATATTCCCTAATCAACGTAAATTTAAAAAAGGAAAAAGTTCACGAATTATAATCGGGTAATGTTATTCTACTACTACTATGTGTATCTCAATTACCAAGTAGTTATTAAAAAAAGTTATCCGTATCTTTTATCTTTCGAGGCTTCTTTAGTGCAAATCTATTATTAATAGTATATGTTTTGAAATCATAAAATTTAATCAAAGTCATTTTTCTTTTGCAAATTTGATACCCGAAAGACAGATAGCCACATATAGTAATCTTTTGCGATTCTGGAGGAATTGTCTTTTTTTTCCTTCTGACCCTGCACCTCCACACCAAGCTCTTTTCACATTTGGGATAAGAGAAATCGTCAGGTGACTTTGATCATCTAGAATCCAACGACCTTTTTATATAATTTCCCAAGGAGGACCTCAACAAAGAGGTGCTTTCTTTGACTAACACGTTAGTTATTGAAAATTACAACCTCCTAACAAGACAAAAATAATAATAAATTTTTCTCACCAATGCACAAGTCCAATAAGCAGGGGATTCATTATACGCAGCAACCTGCTGCCTTAGCCTATAAATAGCACCTCTATATTCATATTTCTTCATCACAAAACACATCAAAGTTCAACAAAACCCTTATACATATTTCCTCTTTTTCATCCCTTTCGAAATCTTAGATCATCATGGGTGTTTTCACTTACCAAGACGAGTTCACCTCCACCATTGCTCCCGCTAGGTTGTTCAAGGCCTTCGTCCTTGACGCCGACAACCTTATGCCAAAGGTTGCACCCCAAGCAGCTCAACAAGTCGAGATCCTCGAAGGAAATGGGGGGCCTGGAACCATCAAAAAGATCACCTTAGGCGGTAAGTTAACATTTTTTTTTTCCATCTCCAAGATCTTGTTACTTAAGATTCCAGTCACATATTTTGCATATCTTCGACTGAAAGAGAATTGGTGAATAATTTTGTTTTCCTTAACGTTCATATATTTAATTACTGATTAAACTAGGAATATAATTCTAATTCTTAATATCTAGTAATTAATTAGTTAAGTTAATAAAATGACACTTTTTTCCCTTTCTGATTCCAACAGACCTATAAGTACATTAAAACAAAAAGGTATAACGAAATTTCAAACGAACTAAAAAGTGTAATATGATATTTCATTTGCAGGCAACCAGTATGTGAAGCATAGAATTGATGCAATTGACCAAGACAACTTGACCTACAACCACAGCTTGATTGAAGGAACCGTTCTGTCTGCCGAACTTGAGAAAATCTCTCACGAGACAAAGGTAGTGGCATCCCCCGATGGTGGAAGCATCGTTAAGACTACCACCACGTTCTACACTGTTGGAGATGCCCAGGTGGACGAAGCGAAGGCCAAGGAAGGGAAAGAAAAGGCCGCTGGTCTGTTCAAGCTCGTCGAAGGCTACCTCCACGCAAACCCCGACGCTTACAACTGATTTTGTTGAACCATATGATTGTCAAGTTACTTGTTTTTCTTTAAGCTTAGCGGCTTTCATGTTGTGTTTTGTCTCCTACACTTCCTAGGCTTGCCAATAAGAGTGTGGAGCAGTGATATTTCGCTTTGTATTGAATTCTTTTAAGAAAACATTGTATCTTTCAGAATAATATAAAGAGAATATATCTTCTATATTAAAATAGTTCTTGTTTCCTTATAAAAAAAAGTTCTCATAAGTGATCTTTGTCATCCATCTTTTTTTTTCACTTTCTAAATTTTTTTTCTTGTTCTTATTGTATCACATCTTTAAGATGTAATTTACTGCACTGTTTTTCGAATCCCTCGAAAAGACTTCGCTCAGAAAAATCTTACCGTCTGATCACCGAAACATGGAAGCGATAAAATTTTCAAAAAGAAGTGATATTATTTAAACGAGGGAATTTTTTAATCTTAATCCGAATTAATTTACAGAGCCTTGGATTGGACTGGTTGTTCTATGCTGTGAATATCTTCAAAATTAATCCTATAAGAATTTAATTTAAGTCTCTTTATTAATTGTCCCAACTTCTTAATTCAATTACACCTCCATCCTTTTTAACTAATTTTTCTTAGTCTGTCCGTGTGTATGGGCATCAGATTAGACTTTAGAAATGCAAAAAGTAGGTGGAGAGGACATGCAAAAAACGCCAAGTCGTGGGGCATGTTGGATATGAGATATGGGCAATGGAAATTAGATTTTAGTGAAAAAAAAAAAAAAAAAAGAAGTGTTCAAATAATCTAGTCATCAAATACAAAAGAAATGGAAAATATTGTTGAATTCTGACTGGCTGGCATTTTTAGAAGCCAACCTTCCAAAATTATAATTATCAAAGAAAAAGACAAACACTTAAAATCAAGTGTCATTCTCCAAATAATAATAATAATAATAATAAAATGACGAGGCATACCATTCCCATTAGCGACCAACACTTCCCAACTACAGAAGAAAAGGGGGGCAAAAAAGCTTTTACGAGGAATATTATTTCTAAAATTTAAAATTAATTGTTTTTTCTGAAGATTTACGTGAGCTAAAGTTCATTACGGTGTTTCATCTATATATGAAATAAAATAGCCAGCAATAAAAACTGGAATATATAAAGCTTGGACAGTGATTTATGTTTCATATAATTAGTATGCTCTGAAAATGGTGTTACAACCAGTGGTTTCCTAAGCACGTCCACAAAAAAGATAATGACGTAAAAAATAATGACTTCAAGGGTGCTCAGAAAGATCCGTGATTCAAACTGCAGTTTAAGGTTCTAACCAATTTTATTACAGTGTTTTTTTATAAAATTAAAAATATTATAATATTTTAAATTCAAATTCTTTTTAGTTTCTAATTGAGCTGTTCATGTTTCACATTTTTCTCTGGTATGGTGTCAAAGGAATTCAACTGAAGGTAAGATTGGATCTACAGTACCAAAAAAAAAGGGAAAAGATTTACCAATTACTGATGGATAATATTTTTATTTTTCTTACTAATTGACGCTTTTTTGGATAAAGTAAACTTAAATTACACACCTTTTTCTCCTGTACATGAGCCTTTCTAGACATTTTGAAGAAATTTTGACGAATGTTTTTTGGTAACCAGAAATTTTGACGAATGTTACATCATCTAGAATCTGACAAAATAAATATTGAATAATACATCATCTAACAGAACACAAATGTACATCCAATAAAACATACATTTTAGGGTCCATTTGGTAAATAGATTTGAATTAATAATTAGGATATAAGTTATATAATTTGAATTAGAATTTGAGTTATGATTTGCATTGTTATCCAAATTGACGTTTGGATGTGTATTTAAGTTTTAATCTGAGTATAGAATAAAATTTAAATCTAAGTATAGAATAAAATTGAAATTTGTGTTTGGAGAGATAGTAAAAAAAGTTTTTGATTTATTAACAAATCTAAAAAGATCTTAATATTAATGATCCTAAAAAATATGTAATATAGATCTTAATTTATTCATCTCTTTACTAGGAACACAATGAAAAAAGAATCGTCTCATTTGGATATCAAATGAAGAAGTTATGATTTTTTTCCTCAAATATAAAAGAGAAAATTTCAGCTTTTATTATAGCAAAGATATCCGAGTATCAAGAGAAAGAGGTCAAAATTCTGAAAACTTATTATTCAATAAAGTGGATTCTTCATGCAGGGCAGCCTACAGCCTTAGGCAATAAATAGAACCTCTACGTACATATTTCTTCATCACAAAACACAAAACACATTGAAGTTCAGAACCACCCCTTTTTGTTATTCCTCTACAACCTTATGCCTATGGTTGCACCCCAAGCAGCTCAACAAGTCGAGATCCTCCAAGGAAATGGAGGGCCTGAAACTATCAAAAAGATCACCTTAGGTGAAGGTAAGTTGACATTTTTTTTTCCTTCTCCAAGATCTTGTTACTTAAGATTCTAGTCACATATTTTATATATCTTCAACTGAAGGAGAATTGGTGAGTAATTTTGTTTTCCTTATCGTTCATGTTTATAATTACTAATTAAACTAGGAATGTAATTCCTATTCTTAATATCTAGTAATTAATAGGTAAGTTTAACCTTAAATAACATGACACTTCTTTCCGGTGTGATTACAATAAATCTAAAAGTACATTAAAGAAAGTATACAGAAATTTTGAACGAATTAAAAACCGTCATTTGATATTTTATTTGCAGGCAACCAGTACGTGAAGCATAGACTTGATGCAATTGACCAAGACAACTTGACCTACAACCACAGCTTGATTGAAGGAATTGTTTTGTCCGCCGAACTTGAGAAAATCTCTCATGAGACAAAGGTGGTGGCATCCCCAGATGGCGGAAGTATCATTAAGGCTACTACCACGTTTTACACCATTGGAGATGCCCAGGTTGATGAAGCGAAGGCTAAAGAAGGGAAAGAAAAGGCTGCAGGTCTGTTCAAGCTCGTCGAAGGCTACCTCCACCCAAATCCTGATGCTTAGAACTAAATTTTTTTGAACTCTATGCTTGTCAAATTACTTGTTTTTCTTTAACTTTAGTGGTTATGAATTTTTTTTTTTTTTTTTCGGTCTCCTAGATTTTCTAGGCTTGCGAATAAGTGTGTAGATCTGTGATGTTCCACTTTCTATTGAACTCTTTATGAAAGCAGTATCTTTTAAAATAATATAAACAGAATAAATGTTCTATGAAAATATTTTTTATTTCCTAAAAAAGTTTTTGCCAGTGATCTATATCATTCATCTTTTTAAAAAAATAAAATAAAAAATAAAAAAAAAATCTTTCCAAATTTTTTAGCCTATACTTATTGTATCCCATCTTTGAGATGTTTAAATATGCTTAGCTATTTTAGTTCAAACCAAAACTTTTAATGTTACAATACAAAGTTTTAATATGTTATAATATTCGAACTAAAAATTTTAATTCAAATCACACTTACAAACAGACTACTACTTTATTGCACTACCTTTCAAATCTTCTGAAAATACTTCATGTAGAAAAATCTTGCCATATGATCGCCTGAACTTTGGAAGCCAAAAAAATTGTGAAAGAAGTGACCTGCAAACGACCGAGGGCATTTTTTTAAAATTTGAATCCTAATAAATTTACAAAAAGTGGCGAAGCCAGGTTCAGGTGAGCGGGGGCGGCCACCCCTATTGGCCAGGTGGCTTCTTTATAATTTAATTTTAATATTAAACTTTTTTACATTTTTTTTCTTATTTTGTCCTTATTAAAACTTATTTTTGACGATATTTATATTAAAATTTTTTAAAAAGTTTCAACTATGTCCCTTAATTTGATCTTTGGAATTTTTAAAGCGTTTAAAAATTTTAGTTTAAACCGTTTGTTTGAAAAAAAAAAAACATTGTAACAATTTAAATTTTTTAAGAAAAAACACTATAATAATTTTAGTTTGAACTAAAAGCTTTAGTTTAAATCAAGGTTTTCAAACAACGTATTATATTTCAATTTTAAAATACAAAATAAATAACAACTCAATCATAATATTATATGAATTTATAATTTTGTAAATTATAAATTTCAAAAATTAAATTAAACTTTTTTAAAATAGTAATAATATGTTTCAGTTAAAAATTTTGGTTTAATTCACACCTGTTGAAAAAATTTTCTCGCTCCGCCACTGTTTACAAATCTTTATCAATAAAGGCAATGATAATCAAGGAATCATTCCGTACAATATTTCAATGCCCCTATTAAAACCAAATCAAGTCACTTTTTTTTTTTTTAGATATGCAAAACAAGCTAACAACTCGGATAGGCAAGCGTTATGTAACTTTTAGAATTAGCATTTTTACACAGTATTAATATTTGTTCTTTGAGTTTTCAAAATCTATAAGATTTTCCAAATCAAACCCTAAACCTTAACCTTGATTGTCTTCTAAGCTTAAATTAAATCCAGAGATTATAACCCATAGTCTCTCCTTTTCTTCTCTCATTAGAAACTTTTCCCAAGCTAACTTTTCTTCTCTCATTTTTTTCGTCAATGCATATTGTCGCTTGTTTTTGACTGTTGTTTTTCTCTTATCAGTCATCTTTTTTTTTTTTTTTTTTAATAATCCCATACCAAAATATCAGACCTAAGTATGCACAAAAGACAATTATTTTTTGGCCTCTTTAGTTCTTAAACACCATCTTAGAGTAATTTCATTCCATTTTTCTTATGGGGTAGCGCGTAACGATGAAAATGTCTCCTGATGAAAATTCTTGTGAAATTTCTCGATAATTAAGAGGGTGTTTGACAGTGATAGAAACCACTCAGTTCCCACCACAATCTCAGTTATAAACAGTATAAAACTCTCACATGCTACAGTAACAATAAAAAAATATACTACAGTGTAAAACTCTCACATGCTACAGTAAAAATGGTTCCCACCACCTTTCCAAACACCCTATAAGTCTTATTAACATATTTTGATTCAACTTATCGATCTTGTTCCTTGATTGAGAGCCTGAACATAACTAACGTAACGGTAAACATGCATGTATATATAGATATATATATATATATATATTCAAATTTTTGAGAGAATAAGAGCACGAGACAAACTTCCATCTTTCCATTATGCACATAAAACTATAAATACAATAATAGTTTATAGATAGCTCCTCGGACCTAACTATTATCATTTGCCGCGAGATTAACACCGAGACCTCCTTCCAACCTTTAATGCCCTTTAATGCATCGACACCGGTTTGATTGGTTATCTGCTAGCTCATAACTCATCAAGGATGGTGGAAAACAACAATCCTTGCACGAACTCACATTTCCGAGCCGTCTCCTCCTGATCCTTGTGTGAAAGCGGCGGCTGTTGTGCGTTTCTGCACAGCATAACAGTGTTAATTTCGCTCGAACATTGTTATGAATTCACAAGAAACACATTAGATATTGCGCAACTTTGTAGCAAAAAAGCTGGAGGGAGGAAACACTAGCAGCCTAAGGTAGAAAGCTCAAACAAGCACATCAACCAACTTTCAACTGGCCTTTATAATTGGCTCGCAAAGGAAAGCCCTTTTCATCATTCTTTCAGTCTCTCAAACCAAATTAAAGCAATTGAAGAAAATTAAACTACGTATGCCAGTGCTCATACCTTTCCCTGAACTCTTCTTTTGAAACATCTTTCACTGAACATGCTTCAACTGGAGGATGAGGTTCTGCACTTGTAGGTTGATCAACAGGAGGTACGTTACACATAAACGAAGATATCAAAGGATCGGGTTCCGAATTTCCGGAATAATTAAGGGAAGAACCACCAAGGAGGGCTTGCAAATATCCTTCTCGCAATTCTTTCCTCAGTAAAGAAAATGTCAAACTAGACCCATTCCTGCGCAATTTCCTTTTGCGCTGCACGTGAGCTATAGTCAAGGAACACAATGCTCTCACTTGTAAATATATAAGAGAGATAGGAGTAGCAAACCAGTGAAAACAGAGACCTCCCGTACAGAGGTTTAAGTAAAATCTTTGACATAATTATTTGAAAAACAAGAGCTTTCAAGAAGTATCCTCATCATAGAGGCAAAATATGTTGGATGCGAGGATCAAATCAATAGAAAACAAGTCAACCAGCCGAATATGGATCAGACAATCTTAAACCAATCACTGCAGGAATAGCACAAACATGCAAAACCATATCAAAACAAGTACAGCACAATCAAAAAGCGTAACCAGAGCCAATTTTGTGTTAAGGATATCTTTAATAAACTTCGGTGTTGTGTGGTAACGTGACTAACTAGGTCAGACCCAACCCTCTTTGTGCACACCGGGCATACCTGAAATTCAAACATTAAAACAATACTAACTATGAGTAGAGAATAATGCAAGTCAAAATAAAAATTAGGTCCCCCCAAAAAAAGGAGCAGTTATATTACACGATATATACATAAATAAGAAAAAAAATAGCAAAAAGATTACTTTCCCAGTAAATTCCCAAAAAGCAACTCAAACCCTATAATTCAGTAAATACGCCAGCACACCAACTAATAGGTGCTTAAAATCTAGACAACATTTAGCATCTGCCATAGAATCGACTAAGCTACTGTGACTTCCACAAACCTTCTAAAACATTTTAACCAATGTTGTGATGGTTCCACAAACATCACTCAGTCGCTCCCACTCTACTTTCTTTTGGACCAAATTTCTTCAGCACTCGTGACCCAAAAAAGAAGAATTTCATGCCGCACAACAGCTATACTCTAAACAGTATACAGAGATTTTAATCATTCGAATATACTAAAACCTTGCAAAAATAGAGCCCAAAAAAAAAAAGGAAAGAAAAGAACACCAAAGGAACGATTTTTTACCATGGTAATAAAAAAGGAAATGCAACTAGAGATGGAAAGTAAATATTCATACTGATTCAAGCTTCATGTAATTGCCAAAATAAATGCAAACATCCAAAATTTATCCCCAGAAAAAACAAATTACACATAAATCAAGAAACTATGTCCAAAGTTAGCAACTTTATCATCCAAAACTTTTATTGAGTAAAAAATAAATAAATAAATAAACCCAACAATTACCCCATTCTTAGCTTCCACAGGATGCTCCTCATCGATGTGGCAACAGAGCCCGACGACATCGAAATCCTCGGCGCAGAACGGGCAGAGAAACTCCGCCTTCAAATCATCATCGCCGTCGGTCTCTTCATGCCGATACAGATCTGAAATTCCACAAACTCACCAGTGAGTCTCGCAGACACACGATCAACACTCGAAGCTCAAAACGAAGATCGAAATTTTACTTCAGTTTTCAGGGAAACAAACAGAAAATCAGATAATTTCGAGAAACCAAACCTGATCGGGACTGGTACCGCCTCGAGGAAGTGGAGAAACGAGTGTTCCACGAATCGGAATCCATTTTCGATTCTGAAAGAAAGAAAATTCTAGCTTCGAAAAAACTCGTCGAATGGGTTAACGCCAGTGCCCAAAGTCCGCGGCTTTATTGCAAGCTCGGTCCGAAGAAATTCAGAGCTAAAAAGAGGAAATTTGAAACCCTAGAAAGATGGATGTGAGGAAGGAACCGAGAAATTCTGTGTGAGAGAGAGAGTAGAGAAGAAACTCTCCACCGAACCTTCGGTGGGCGTTCATGTGTTATATACCAGTCCTTTTTGGACTAAAATGACCCTGCGTTTTCGGTTGAACTACGGGAGCGTCCTTACTGATAGATTTACGTCACCCGCGGGGTGTTTGCTAGGTGTTTATTTGGTCAATGGTCAATTGTAATAACTATTAGTTAAAATTATTTTTGTTGTAGCGTGTAAAAACTTCACATTTTAATAAATTTTTTTATTGTTTATAACTAAGTTTGTATTTTTGTTGTAGTATAAGAGCTTCACATTTTAATAATTTTTTCTTTTTACAGAGTTTTTTTATTGTTTATAACTAAGTTTATGTTTTTATTGTAGCATATAAAAGCTTCACCTTTAATAATTTTTTTTTACCGAGTTTTTTTATTATTTATAACTAAGTTTGTGGTTTATACCACCTTTAACAAAACACCCTTAGGTCACCCATAATGATTTGATTGGTCGGATGGCTTGTGTCTCGTGTGTCTTCTAATCGGTGGCTCTTTCACACGTGTGTTGGGGTTATTTTATTGGTTGCGTACAAATATCTTTCGGTCACTAGATCAATATAAACATGTGATTAATTATCTAAGAATGATAATAAAAATAAAATAATAATAATAATAATAATGCTTGTCCAACAATAAATTTATTTCATTGATCCGTTTAGTAAGCGCGAGGTCTTGAGTTCCACTCTCAACAAGAAAACAAAAAAAAGGGCTTGATTTTTCTTTTTCTTTTTGCTTTTTTTTTTTTTTAGCAAGAAGGAACGAAAAGAACTTACCATTCAGTTTCATCAACTAAATTGTCAATTGGCCAAACCTGAGTTTTCATTAGGAGTGACACTAATTGTGAGCAGTTTGTACCAAAGAGAACACTTATTGATATCCTTGTGTTTCTAGATGTTAGGATTTTTATCATAATCAATAAGATTTTCCGAACGGGCCTAAAACTTCCTAACAAAGAATTTAACGACATAACTTGGAACATCTACCACAATAATGTGGGCTGTTATACCATAAATACGAGAGGTTGCAACATTTTGTTTGGTGGTTTAAAGAGTGGAGGGTCTTTTTGACTTCTCTCTTGGAAGGCTTTGACGTATTTGCTCTAAAAGTGTTGAGAATTCCTTCCACACAAGTACTTTTGTGTCCAAAAACCACGAAGTAGTATAACCTTGAAAAAAATGTTATTATCATAATTTGGCCTCCGCAAGGCAAAGTATTTGCATGTTATTACCAAAAGACCACCAAATCATTCAAGAAAAGTAGTATGAATATTTTTAGGCCGTTCAAAAATATAGTTCAAACCACAAAATTATGATTTAAATCCACATTTTTACGATGGTTTCTCTCATAAAATTTAAATTTTAAACCAACTATACTTCCACTGGCAAAGCCAGCTTATGCGTGCCCCCACTCATTTTTTAAAATTTATATTTTTACCCCTATTTTCTAATTTAAAATTTTAGTTATGCTTTAATTTAAAAAAAAAATTACAGCCGTACCTCCACAAAATAATAGAAAAATGTTGTTGCACCTTCATGAAATAATTGAAATATATTGTTATATCCTTATAAAGTAATTTAAATATGTTGTTATGTCTCTTTTACACAAAAAAAAGAGAGTATAATTATACCCTACCCAATTATTGAAATATATGGTTGTTTTTTATTCAATAAAATACTATTTCTAATTTTTTTTATAAGCGCCCCTATAAGAAAAACTTCTTGCTCCACCTTTGTTTACTTCAAACTCTTGATTTAAAATGACCTTAAAATATCGTAATATACGATAAATGGAGGATCTAAGGCGACATATATAGAGATTTTAGAAAAGTGAAAAATACATATTATGGTTTTGAGAAAATAGTTCAAACTTTGTGATTGAAGTCATACACTATAACATATAAGAGCTTTATATTATTTGTGCTTGAAAACTTTATGGTTAAAACCATAACCCCAACAGCCTAATAGTTAGTTGAAAAGAAAAAAAGTACTTAATTGGTTACAGAATCTTTGTCTGATTTGGGAAAGAGAGAATGACTTTCATGTGCAGATTTGATCCAATAATTACATCCAAATCAAACGAGTTCCCTGTACAGATTTGATCAAATCATGACCTGTGGTGGACTAGAATTTGCTGGCTTTTTCTGGTGGGCTTGTTCTTTACCTATGCCCAGTCCATGGGCATGCTCCTACGACTTTAGGCCCGGCCCACTAAACAACCATCAAAATTTGATGGTGGGAGACCACCGTTTTCTTTCAACCACCCAAAAACATATTTTGATCCCACTATGTGCTTCCTGGAAAAGCCATGAGAAGAATATCCCTGTTTTAGAACCATGCGCAATAATATATATTGCCTATCCTATAAAATAAAATTAATGTGTACTTGATTTTGTGTGTTAACCAACTAACGCCTGCTTAATTTTGTCTTTCAATCACTAATCAAAAGCATAAGAACTGAAGATATATATATATATATATATATATAAAACACCTGACAAATATAAATCACAGAAAACCACAGTAACTTTGATTACAATGATAACCAAAAATTATTGCATTAAATAAATATGTACAAAAATAAATACAAGGATACGGTTATTTAACGTGTTCATAAACTTTTTTGGGAAAAAACACAGTGCTAATCATACCAGATGAAAAAAAGAAAAAAAAAACTTGACAATATATAGGTATGTATGTATAGATATATATGTGTAGATAAGGAAACAAGATATAAATTATTCTTCTCAATAGTTGCTGCTTCACTTTATGATGCTGACTCCAATAAGGTTGCAACTTGCGGATTGCACAAAGTTGGCAAGAGCAAGGAACTTCATTCCAACACCTTCTGCCTCAAGAAAGTGTCAACTTGCACCGTTTTACATGTCTATATTACACTATCAACACGTGTAGAGAAACCCCAATCCTATATGTACATTGAAACTACTCTTTTTTTTTTTTTCTTTTTCAACTCAAAAGGGTTACATAATATAAAATAATAAGCTAGTTGAATTCATTTCCATGTGTTTAAGAAGGAAGACAGAGACATAAATGAGTAGAAAAAACAAATCTTCCATTTCATTAAGCTTCACAATGAGAACCATTTTGTCTTCTTTTTTTTTTTCTTTTTTTAATGAAATGCCCATGTGAGAAAATTAAAATTTCTGCCGTCCAAGTGTATTATAGACATGGACACATGGTGGAAACGTTACTCCCATAATTCACATGATTTCTAGTTGTCAACTTTGAGGAAATTTCATGCTTAGAGCACGTCCATATAATTTTTCACCTCTTTCGTGAAAATACATCTCTTTGACCCAATATCCCATGCATAGGTATACACACACACATATGACATATCATCTTTTTAGATATCAATCAATCTAGAAAGGGTATTTGAAAGAGTGGGAACAATTTGTTAGAATCACTTTTATTATAACATATGAGAGCTTTTATACTGTAGCAATTTTTTTATTGTTACTATAGCATAGAGAGCTTTATACTGTTTATAATTGAGTTTATGATAGAACCGTAGTTTCCATCACTTCGTCAAACCGCCATTGAATACTCAAATCACAATTTTGGTTTTTTTTTTTTTTTTGGGTGTTGACACAATTCTACTTGGACCAAATCGGAGTACTTGGTTGTCATCATGGTCAACAATATTGGACAACATGTCAAAGGGTAAAATTGAAAAGAACAATTCAATCAACCGACGAAAACAAAAAAAAAAAGATTGACAAGAATAAGTAGTGCTTGTGGCCTAGGGAGGTGTGCATGGAGGGACTTTGACATCAAGACAGTTTTAGCCCTTCCACAGGACTATGGCTGTGTTTGGTTGAGGGGAAGAGAATGGAAAGGAAATGAATGAAGGTTTATTTTGATGTTTGGTTAGTTTTTAGAAAAAGAATAGTCATTCAAAATAGAATGACTTTTTTATCAAACAGGTAAATCATCATTCTTTTCTCACATAAAAGGAATAGCCATTTCAAGCTTCTTTTTTTTTTTCCATAGTTACCCTAGAATTTTATAATTATAATATAATATAGTTGTAATATTATAATTAGTAATTGTAATTTTAGTTTAGTATAAATATATATTATTAAGAAAATATGATAATATGATATAATATAATATAGTTGTAATATTACAATTAATAATACCATAATTATATTAATAATTGCAATATTATTTTATTATGATCATAATAATACAAATTATTACATAATTATGATATATTATATCAATAATATAATTAAATATTAGTATGACATTATAATTTCAAAATTATCATCTAATATATTGTATTATAGTCCATAATTACATATTGTATTACATTATTATTATTATTAAAATATAATATAATATATCATTAGATTAGTATAATATAATCTATTTCTAATATTGTAATTAGATTATAATTGAATATTATTATTTCTTATGTGATATTATATTTTATATTTTATAACACTAAAAATATTATTAATATAATTATAATATTATAACTACATTTTATAATTTTATATATTAACTATTATCATAATATTATAATTATATTTTAGTTGGTAACTATAAAATATATTATATCATAATAGTTTTATCATATTATATTACATTTTATATACTATATTAATATATAAAATATTAGTTTTATAATATAAAGGTAATTTTGTCAACATGGAAGTATTCATATTCCATTTCATAATATTCCTAAAATTACAACCAAACAAATGATTCAATTTTCCTTTCTATTCTATTCCAATATCATTCCTATTTTTATTATCATTATTATTCTACCATTGCAATCAAACGCAGCCTAAAGAAGTACCATACATAGTGTGGATGCATGCATGGGTGTAGTTATGTGGATATGATTGGTAAAAAAAATCTCAAGCTGTAAAATTATTTTATTTTTTATTTTTTACTTTCTGATCAGATAAACATTCTTGGGCTGTACCCTCTTGAAACTGAGATCTAATTTCATTCTCAGACGATCAAATTGGCTGGACCTAGTTGCTTGCAAGCCTGGCAAAGGTACTCATGGATCCATAAGCCTCACCTCTTTTTTTCTTTTTTTTATTTATTTATTATTATTATTATTATTATTATTTTGGGGCTAGAATGATCCACAAGTCTGAGTTGTACCATGGGATACCACCCTTTACTTTCTTGACAAGTAGTTCCCTATCTTCACATCAATAATTCTTTGAAGTAGTGAAAAAAAGAAAAAGAAAAAAAACAAAAAATTTCGATTCCTGAAGAAGAAGCTGGACGACGGGGAGCAGAAATTCTATTACCACGTGCACAATTTTCTTTTCTCTCTTATATGTGTGTAAACAAAAAACAAATGTAAACAAAAAATACTTACGGTGGAGAAGGTTATCATACCATATTAATGATTATCGGATTAATTTTTTAATGTTTTGATTTGCAACTAAAACAATTTTATGTTGCATATTGTAAATTTTTAATATAAACAGTCATAAATTTTATCTTTAAAATCCTAATCCAATGTATAAAACGTCATGCTTTACCGAAAAAACAAAATTACTTTCTTCACTATATATATAAGAATTCTCAATAGTAAGAAGAAGATAATAGAACAACCCACTAACAAGAAGATTGTATTAAAATCTAGTTAAAACTATAAATTCAAATTATAGATATTGTAACATAGAAATGTCTTACATTATAACATATGATAATTTTATACTATTTATGATTAGAATTATGATTGGAACTATAACTTACATCGTTGCGTGAACATTTTATACCCCACATTTGGCTTCTGTACTTCTTCATTGTGGAAGGAAAAAATCTTTCATGAGAACAAGAATTTTACAACCGCTCCTCTTATGTAATTAATAATGATCAACAGTTTATCGCACTTAAGTAGAAGTATATACTGTTGTTGTCAAACATTTGACTAAAATGTTAGACACAGTCTTTGTCATTGTTGTATCTAGAAATAAAAACAGTTATGAAAATTAAGAAATGTTTAGATCTTGCACTATTACAAAGTAATATTGAATTATATTACATCAACATTTATATATATATATATATATATGGAAAATTTGAGGAAAAATTGTGTTAATAATAGCTGTGTGAAGACTGATGCGATTGTTAAACTTTTAATTTGAAAGGTATATATTTCTGAATAAAATCTCTATCAATTTTTATATCAACCAACAAAACGATTATTTCAACTGAGTGCCTAAGATTTTTACTCATTACTAAAGACCCATCAAGATTTTTAGGCCAAAAAATATAAGAAAAGACGTATCAAGTTCTTAGTTTTTACTTGAAAAGATATACAATATAATGATTGATTTATATTTATATATTAGTTAATAACTCAAGAAAAACTCGTGCACTATATAGTTGTGCTGATTAATGATAGGAGCAATTAATATGATTATCTATATTTCACAGTTAGATCAACACAAATCTCACATTAAAGATTCATGTGATTTTCCACATAATATTATTCCCATCAATACATTGAAGTAACATGACAAAAAATTGTACCTAATATTTACCATAAAAGATTTTCAAGCCCAACACACACACAAAAAACAAAAGACCTATCAAGTACTACTTGATTTTCACTTGGAAAGCCATAAATACACTACAATGATTGATCTATATGCAAGAATTGAAAGGGAATTCATGCATGATGCATATAGACTATATTATATACATATAATATATATACATATATACATCTATATATATGGTTTGGAATTACCCACCCCACAAAATGACTCACAACCTACTCTCGGCCGCCACCTACTCTGTTTGCACCCCTTAAAAGCTAAAAAGCCCCCCACCAAAACTCCCCCTCTCTCTTTCTCTCACCCTCCTTTGTGTGTTGTGATTTTTCATCTTCTGTGGTTTAATTGATGGGGACCTGTATGAGACGCGCACGTACGTTTTGAGGTGGGCCCACACGAGCTCCGGTTTCTTTTCGCAAACCGGTGAGGTGTTGATGGGCCCGGCCCAATCTCCCCTTCCCGCGTTGGTCCACTGACGCTTCAGATGGGGCCCACCTTAGCACTACGGACACCACCACGTGTCAATTCGATTTCTTGAGTTTGAAGATGGTCCAACACGTCACGTCTGTTGTTTCCTTTTCTCTCTCCCGCCTTTATAACTGCTGACGTGGAGGTTGCAAGTGGGGTCCAATTTCTTCCCCAAGCTGAGTGAGGCCCCTCCCTTCTTGTGTGGGTCCCCTGATTTCCCCGGTTGTAGTATGGCTAGCTGGATCCTGCTGTAAACAGAGCGATTAAAATATTTGAAATTTTTTATTTATCTGATTTTGTATTTTGCTCAAATACAAAATAAATAAGAAATCATTTTTGATGTTTATGATTAATGATTTAATAGATAGAGACGATATTAACTGCCATATCTTTTATTTAATTTTACTAAATTATTGTATTATTTTAATTTAATACAACTTTAGTGTAATTTGACAATTTAAAATTTTAAAAATGTCTTTTTTTTGCATCCTATGACATGATCATATAAAAAAAAAAGAAAGGAATGAAAATTAAAATACAATTAATTTTGTTTGGAAATGTTTTGAAAAAAATAAACATATAAAAAAGATTTCAACAACGCTTGTTATATACACACACATATATAATGCTTGCTATACATTCATGTTTGTCCTGTTTAATGCACCATGAGTTATGTTTTTTAAGGTCTCTGCAAGTACTCCTACTTGGCACCGTGTGACAATTTGGCTAATAGGCGTAAATTAACATTTACTAGTTTTGTTTTATTGCAAAAGGACAAAAATGGGAAACAAAGCTCTCTCTCTCTCTCTCTCTCTCTCTCTCTCTCTCTTCCCTGAAAATTTATATATGCCTTTCGTTTTCATAATCAATACTGTGTGGGCATTTATATACATATATGTGTGTGTGTGTGTGTTTGTAAAGCAAAGCATCTTTTTCTTCTAGAAATTTTGCGTTAATTATGCACAATTAAATCTGTAATTGTGGTGACAATAATGGTAATTTCTTAACAATGAATGAAGTCCTAGGACTAAGGCAATGATGCTGAAATGGGTATGATCACAATGATTTTGATGTTAGTGATCATATGGTTGTATCATGGGAGAATATTATTGTGAAAATAAGTGAATATATGGTGCAATGGACGAGTAACAAGTAAGCCTTTTTTATATCACTTTCAACTAAGGGGAAAAGAAAATAATTATGATTTTTAAAAGAAGGAAAAAAAATGGAGAAAATATTTCCACATACATTGCCCGGAAAGAAATCTTAAGGTGTCGGTGAGATAGTGATAGCAACTTCAACGCCTTATTTACCAATTGGTCGATAGTAATAACAGAGACTTACCTTAAGATTTTTGTAAAAGGTGGGGATATTTTTTAAAGGCAGATAGAGAGGTAAAAAATGTAGATGAATATAAGGTTTTTTTAACGGTCAAAATCAACTATTATCTAAAAAAAAAAAAAAATAAGTTTAAAACATTAACACATAAATTGATAACAATCTAAAATAAATTTATGCTTAATTTTTCTATATAATTAAAATGTAGGGTTTAAAAATATAAAATCTCATTGTGAATCTCAATATGGCTTAATGCTACCATTTTAGGCAAAAAAAAATTAAAGCAATATATAGTTTTCTGAGTCAAAAAGCCAAATAATTCATATATATATGTGTGTGTGTGTGTGTGTATATATATATCTAAAAGGAGGAGCCTATATGTTTAGGTAGATTGTTGAAAGTTTACTATCAAGCACTATTTTTTGATAAGGAGTGTGTCATTCGGGTCACATTGACTGTGCTAGCACCGAGAATATATACGGGTATGGTAATTATATTGAATACACTAGCAGTAAGAATATATGGGGTATGGGCTTATGCACTTTAAGACGAGTAAAATATTGGCAGGGGTAACTTTTACATTTAATAAGATTTTTAAAAAGGACCACCCAATTTAAATTTTTTTATTAAAAATTCTCAACGATAGTGAGTCCATTACTGTTAAACAACTTCATTCAACGGTGATTGCTTCAAAATTTTAAAAGATTTATAAACTTTATAAGTCACGTTGTCTCATTCCTGAATGTCATTCATTAGAATGAAGAAAAAATCAAACCTTTCATTCATTCACATCCGACACACTTCAAAATTTTCTTGCTAGATAATTTTCCGGGAAAGTGAGAATGCAGAATGACTGGTTAGGCTTATCCGACATCTCCTCTTGTTGGAAAAGTGACTAGTTTTAGCTTGGGGAATGGAAATGGCATTCGGCACATGTCATGCAAAAGTTTGTTTGGACTTTTCTCCAACCTCCACGAGGTGCCACATGGCACTCCTATTATAGCTAGCTCCAATAGAGCCATAAATCAGACACCAAAAACAAAAACAAACAAATAAATAAATAGTTAAAAGAACCCCTCTAGTTGAGTGTCTTTTTGCAAAGCAATTTCAACTGTTAAGGTTTCTTATAGTTTTGATATAATGGTTAAAATTATTAATTAAAATTATTTTTATTATAATATATTAAAGTTTTAAAATATAGTAATTTTTTTATTGTAATATTAAGAGTTTTATATTATTTATAATTAAGTTAGTGGTTAGGATCGTTTTTAACAAACATCCTTTTAGAATTTAAAATGAGGTGCTTTAAAATTTTATGGTTTTAACTGTAAGTTTTAAATTATATAGTTTAAATAGTAGTTTTAAACTTAGTTTAGAATATAAAAATTTAAAACGAGAATAAAACATCACATTAAATTTAAAATGAGAACTTTGTTTAGAAAACTATGGTTTAAAAAAGAAAAACAATAATGTGAATGGTTTTTTTGTAAAAAATGATTCAAACTGTGTAAACTTGAGGGAATAAAGTTTAAATTTTAAGTGTTTTGACCTGTTTAAAATCGTTTCTTAAAATTACCTCAGTTATTACTTCACAAAACATAAATTTAAACTATCTTTATAATTTGAATTAGTTTAAAATATTTTAAACCTACTTACCAAACAAGTTATCACATGTTACAATTCACAATCTGTCACAATGTCTCGACAGTAAAACAAAAGTTTTAGTTAAAGTATAAAACTATTACGTGTTAAAATGTTTTGGTTTTAACGACAGTGAAGCTATTCTCTAACCGCTCTTTGAATTCACCCACAAAAATAAACACATTCAAAAAAGCAAGCCCTTGTATTAATGATTATTAATAACGCGCGTGAAAACACAAACACACGCTACAACAAATTCCATACCAAAGATTTTTGCCCTTTTTTACCTCAAAAGAATTACCCGCCAAAGAACAAACCAATCACCATCAAAAGCTAAAAACCAAGAACCCAAAAATACAATAAACAATTATTAAAAAATCATTAACCTCTGAAAACTGAGGCGTTTCTAAGCCCTCTTTTTCACTTTGCTTGGGGCTCGGGAAGCCAAAACTCAAAAGCCAAAAGCCAAAGCTGCTATAAAAACAAAAACAAGAAACAAGAAACAAAAAACAAAAACAAAAGAAAAGAAAAGCAAATCTCTCTTCTCTCTCTCTATCTCAACACACCCTTTTGGTCTTATGTGCGGTTTTGATATTGTTTTTGTTTTTTTTTGGTTATTGGTTTTTGCTTGGGTTTTTCTTGTACTTTGTGCTTTCTTTTCTCAGGCGTAGAGGTGTGGTGACGGTGGCCTAGCTCAATATCTCTCTCTCTATATCTATATAAATATAGGTCATGCAGATATGTGTGTGTATATACATCTCTCTCTCTCTCTCTCTCTCTCTCCAAGACACGATTTTTGACAACGAAAGGCTTCTATATTTTCATCGTAAGAGAGAAAAGGTCACAGGGGAATATACGGTCTCAGTATGCTACTCTACTTTAGCAAGGTCACGGCTTTTCTTGCGGTGGAAAAGCAACACCAATTTTTTTTTTTTTTTCCTTTACTCTTCTCGAGAGCAAAATAAAAAAAAGAAAAAAAAAAGAAAAGGTTTATTCTTGTGGATGGCGGAATATTATCCTTTGAGAATTGAGATTTTGTTCATTTCCTATTTTAGAAAGTGCATGCATTTTTTTTTTTTGTAGAATCAGATTTAAAAAAAAAAAATTAGGTTAAATTTTCTTATGATTATTTGTAGTGTAAAAAGGTAGTTCCGTTTTGCCTCTCAAACAATGATTTCTAATGTTTGTCATCTCTAATAGTCTAAGTTTAAATAAAAAGTTTAAACAAATTTTTAAATTAGATTAATTTTACTAATTCCTCTTTGCCTTCCTAACAATAATTTATAATATTCATTATCTCTAATAGCCCCTTTCATTTATAGGTTCGAATACAAAGTTTGAACAAATTTTTAAATATTTGTAAAATAAAATGTTATATTTATGATTGAATTTATTAAAAAAATTGGGCATAAGTTTAATATAATTGAATAAGTTTGGACATTTCATTACGTATCTCAATCATCCACGTCTAGTTTAGTTGATAAATTCAAACACAATTCAAAATTTTTTTACTGCCATATTTTTCTCATAAAAATTAGCATGTTTATTTAAATCTATATACCAAACGTCTCCTAATAATAAATAAAATAAACGTTTATCATGTGTCGCATAATCTGAAAACATAAAGCATGGTTTAAAGTTTTTTTTTACGGTGCCCTTGACGTGGTCAATTAATAAGAGTAAAAATTAATGCATATAAATAGAATTGAATAATGTCTTTTTTTTATTACTAGGAGGTCCTAAATTACCGCTATAAATAGAGAGAATAAGAGTAAAAAAAAATAAAATTTTGCATAAACAATTTAAAGAAGAAAAAGAAATTCTCACAAAAATAATCCAATAAAGATTGCTCCAGATAATTGATACATTAAAAATCTTTTTTTTTTACTTCCATTAGGCGTGAAAATTAAGGGGGAAAAGAAAAGAAAAATGAAGAAAAGAAAAAAGGTAAGAGTTACAGGCCAAGGAGACCTTATCCTGTGATGCGGCGGCAAACGACATGTGTCGGCTGAGGGGACTGGGGAGATGACGTGGCACCCAAAAACAAAAATCTGGTCAGAACGCAAAGACAAAAGAGAGAGAAAGCAACCTTTGACGGAGTACGTTTAACGCCGTTAGATTCTCTTCAAATGAAGGGCTGAAGATTCACGTCGCTAGCTGTCAACGGTTGTCCGTTTCCGTTTGGCCAAGGCCGTTCCGTCACGTGCGGAATCACGTTAACACTTCTTTTTTCCTTTTTCTAATTAATTGTATTTGTTCAGGTTCTTCCTAAATAAATGTTTATCCAGTGTTTAATATTAAAGAGATTTTTCTAAGCACTAAAAGAAAAAGTAATCTATAGGTAATTATTTAAATTTTAGCCCTCAAATGAACGACAAAAATGAAGTAATTTTAATTCTATCTAATGAATAAAAAACGTACACTATTAATAAAAATACTCATCAGAAAAAACCCTAATATTAATACCAAGTAACTTAAAGTTTTATTTTTATTATTTTGGAGTGTTCTTTGCTGTTTTTATTTTTCCCTTGATCATCTGAAAGTGGAAATCAAGACCACCCCCACGGTGGAAGTGGCTGTTGCTTTGGCAATATTTATCCTAAAAGCATATATTTATATTTACAAATATATAGGAACAATATTGCTCAAAGTAGTCAAATTATTCTCAACTGATTTTGGGAAAAATAGACTTTTTTATGGTTACATTTTTTGCTTTGTTCTCGTTTTTGTTTTTTAAACTTGGAGGTAAGAGATTGAAACTCTTCACTTTTAGGTAAAATCAGGAATAATTTTATCTCTAGGCTGTGTCTGCAACTATTTTTGTTCATTTCTAGCTTATACGTTTCCAATAAATTTATTTCTTAAGTTTTTTTTTTTTTTTAAGATAATAAAGAAGGTGCTTCTTTGGCCTAAAACTCCCCTATGCCTATAACTCTCACATCAACATGTTCTAATTGTTCCCTCCAGTAAACAGAATATTAACCCAAAAAAAAAATTATATAAGGGCATGTAAGACATATTAACAAAAGAAAATTAGCATGCAAGAGCTATTAATGGAAATAATTTTCAATCTAATTAACTTTTGGCTTTAGAGAGAATGAAATTACTAAAATATCCTCAAATTATGTACCACATGATAACTATGTATCGATTTTTGTTAAAAATTTTATCACATTGAGGTTTTCATCAATATTTTATATATTGTAAAACATCAATATTTTATATATTGTAAAAAATAAATGTTACGTTTTAAAAATTAAAGACATGTCGATAGAAATGCTACAATTGAAGTATAACTTTTGTAAGTAATATATGAATATACATATGTATGTATATCACTTAATACATTGCGTGCTACACCATCTTTCATTACGGCATACTATTTAAATTTGCCATAGTGGCTTCAAAGGGGGAAAAAAGGACAAAATGACATCCAATTAATTTGGGCTATTGTTTGGTTGGCTTTAAATGATGTTTACATAATTAGTCAACTAAGTAAAAGTGGAAAATGACCAAATATTGAAAATAGACCACGCACAAATAATAAAATTCTAAGCAGATTGATTTGAAATTGAAAAACCAATGAAATTATATGAAAACGGTTTTTAAAAAAAATGAAAAACAGCTTCAAATATTTAATATCTTATCAACCACATAGTTCAATTATAATTTAACAATTCTCTTGATTTGAGAAGTTATGGGAAGAGTTCACTTTTTAGTACACAAATTAAGTCTCTTATTTATTTATTTTTTTTTCACAGAAAACTAAACAAGTTGTCTCTTAAGTACTTTAGTAAATTATCAAAGAAAAAAGTGCATTGTGGATCGCCATTTGCTAAAATATTTAATTGGATTAATCCATAGATCATGCTCTCTGATCTACTATGCAATATCGTCTTAATTTTGTTTTATCCAAGGAAAAAATTTTCATTGTGAAAGGACAACATCTTTCCACGGCTTTCTCACTTTATGGATTATTATTATTATTATTATTATTATTGTTTTTGTTGTTGTTGTTGTTATTTGCAAGATCTTTTAGTGAAATGAAATGTGCATGTGTAATGAAACGTTAACCATAAATTGAAAACAGATTTTTAAATCCCTTAAAAAAAAGATTTATAAATAGATAAGGCGGTTAATGTCAACAGAAGGAAATAATAAATAAGTTCAGAAATCCAAAAAGTTCCTTGAAACTTTGAAGCTTACACCTTTTATTAATAATAAATAAATAAAACATTTAAAGTTTGAAATACAACAATAAAATTCCCCTGGACCCCTTTTGTTCATGCATACTAGGAATCAAAATTTTACTAAAAAATTCAGCCACTTTAATATTATTTTTAAAATAAGTGAAAATTATTTTATTTTAAAAAATGATAATTTTTGAGAATTGTATTGAGAGTGTTTTTAAAATTTTTGTCTCAAAAAACGTGTAAAAATATTTACAAAAATTCTCAAAACAAAACCAAATGAGAGGTAATACACCAATTCAGTTTCAATTGTTAAATTTATATGTAAAAAAGTTTCCTTAAATTTACATAATCATGTATCATTTAATTTAAAACTTATTGTCATAGTCCATATACTTATAAAATAGTAAATGCATATGACGAGGTGCAATAGAAGAGATACACTACACGAGGCTGTGTTCGCATCCAACTTTTTGAAATTCTAATATAAAAAATATAAAACTTGTCTGAGATTTTAGAGGTGTCCAAATTTAACAAGAAGTAAATACAATTACGCCTCATCTAAATTTATAAGTCTATTTTGTTTTAGTTTAAAGATTATCTTTTTATCTTATGAGGAACTATTAACTATATTAATTATATTAAAAATGTGTTTAAAACACAACTATAATTAATAAGTCAAAATCAAAATATTATAATAGGTTAAAATTTTATATCACGATATACTTAAAATTTTTAGAGTATTTGAAAAGGTGGTGGTAACCAACGGTGAGAACCATTTTTACTGTAGTATGTGAGAGTTTTATATTATAGCATATTTTTTTATTGTTATTATAGCATGTGAGAGATTTACACTGTTTATAATTAAGATTATGGTAAAAATTAAGTGATTTTTATCACTGTCAAACACCCTCTTTATATCTAATTGTAACTGTTAAAACTTTGATAGGACATTTTTAAGTACACCCTAAATAACAGATCATACTTTTACTAGGAAAAAAAAAAAAAAAGAGAAGAAGAAGAAGAATGGAACATATCATTGGTCCAATCCTCAGAAATTTTATTAAAAAAAATTTCAGCGACAAACTGAAAAAAGAAAATACGTACAATTATGGTTGAGCAGAAAAGATTACGTACAGTTATGATTAATTATTTTTTTTTTTCAGAAAGAGAGAAGGATAGTGTGTAGTAAACAGTAAATTCGGAACACAAACTGAAGTAAACGTTGGACTAACTTTAGAGTAGATTTAGATAGATGCTTCCTGGGGTTAGTTAAATCCTATGTCTTAGCTGGATCCACTCTTTCAGGCTCTGTCCCACTTTTCATTTTTTATTTTATTATTATTATTATTTCCCAAATCAAATTAAAAATAGAAAACCCAATTAAAAAAATATAAAACTCATCTGCAATAAGTTATAAAAATAAATAAAAAATTAATTAAAACAGAGAAATTCAGCTCGAAGCAGAGAGAGAGAAGGGAAAAGGGGCAAACTCTCAAACAAAACAAGCAGAGCTTTTTTTGTTCTTCTTCTTCGACTTCAAATCTCTCAAGCTTAAAAACATTTATTATTTAAGCCAAAGGGATTGTACAAAGAAAAGAAAATTCAAAAAAAGAAAGCAAAGAAAGAAAGAAAGTAAGAAAGCGAAATCTTCTTCATGCTTCGCAATCCTGAGCTGGGGTCGTTGAATTTTAAGCCCGGTTTAAGCATGTACTTCCATTCTTCGCATCTGGGTTCTTCGCAAAAACCACAGAGATAAAAGATTTCTTTGGGAATTTTTTTTTAAATTGTCTTCTGGGCATGAATCTGAGTAACGGGAAGGGATCGATGGCGACTTCGACTTCGGGAGGAGCAGGCTGGAAATCAGGCGACGTCGTTTCGGACCAGTTCCCGGCGGGTCTGAGAGTTCTCGTCGTCGACGACGATCCCACTTGCTTAATGATCTTGGAGAAGATGCTTCGAACATGTCTTTATGAAGGTTAGTTTTTTTTTTTCCTCAAAAAAAAAAGTAATAATTTTTTCTGTTCTGGGTTTGTTTCTTTTTCTTTTTCTTTTCTGTTTTTCAGTTGGGTGTTTTTCTATTTTTCTGTAGTGTTTTTGAAGTAATTGTTTGATGGGTTTTGATTTTTTTTTTTTTCGTTTTGGGGTAGAGAAGAGAAAAACCCAGATAAGAGAAACAACGAAATTTTGACCCCTCTTTTTTTTCTTTTTTTAAATAAGATTTTGCCTTAACACTTCCCCTGCGAAATTTCAAATCTTGTGTAATTTCTGAATTTCCTCAAAGTCAAAATCGCGTTAATTCTTTTCTTTTCTGCAAAGTTGGAGTTTTTATTTTTATTTTTTCACTTATGCCCTTTTGTAGATTCAGAATCCTCTGCCTTAAATTCAGTTTCTTAGCCTGCTTAAACAGTTGATTTTCTTTTTTCTTTTCTTTTTTTTTTTGAATTAATTCGTTTTCTTGGGTAATATCAGTAACAAAATGCAACCGAGCAGAACACGCTTTGTCGTTGCTTAGAGAGAACAAAAATGGTTTTGACATAGTTATAAGTGATGTTCACATGCCTGACATGGACGGATTCAAGCTTTTAGAGTGCATTGGACTTGAAATGGACCTTCCTGTAATCAGTGAGTACCAATTTCTAATCGTGATTTTATACAGATTTGATCAATAAATCTATTACATTAGGTCTGATTTGTTTTAAACAATTTGGACATATAGTGATGTCTGCGGATGATGGGAAGAATGTGGTGATGAAGGGTGTCACCCATGGCGCCTGCGATTACTTAATCAAGCCGGTGCGGATTGAGGCGCTGAAGAACATATGGCAGCATGTGGTGAGGAAGAAGAAGAACGAATGGAGGGAGTTGGAGCAATCGGGGAGCGTCGAGGAAGGAGATCGCACTGCTAAGCCATCCGACGATGTGGACTACTCTTCCTCAGCCAACGAGGGGAATTGGAAGTCCTCGAAGAAGAGGAAGGACGAGGATGAGGAGGCTGAGGAGAGGGACGATACATCCACGCTTAAGAAGCCTCGTGTGGTTTGGTCCGTTGAGCTCCATCAACAGTTTGTGGCGGCTGTTAATCAGTTGGGCATTGATAGTATGTACCATATCTTATACATGTCCTCATTTTCTTTCATTTATGTCCTTGTATCCTTGAGTGATCTAGTTTTTAGCTGTGGAGTGTTTTACTGATCTTTTGTTGGGAGTTAGAATTGGTTGAAGTGCGTCTTTGCTGATGGATCTTTTGGATTTTGTTCTTGTTTTCATTTTCATATGACCCCAAAAATTTGCATTTGGAGTCGAATAAATTGTCTTCAAAAGAAAGTCATGCTTGTTATGTCTCTCTCTCTCCTCTTCATATTCTTCAAGGGGGATGGGAGTAACAAAATGTATAGGCAAGGAAGGAGGGAGAATGTGAGTGATGGATTATAGTATTCCTTCATGTCATAAGGGAGAGGTGAAATGATGGATGAATAATTTTTTGTCTAATACTATGTTCCTGATTTTACCATTTTTTAATATTTTTTAGAGGGTAAAATAGTCGTCTTCTAGCTTTCGTTGATGTATTTCTTAATCTATGGATTTCTATTTGTGCCCATTCAAAAAGGGATGTTACTTTATATTGTATATTTCTCTCTTAAGTTACTCAAAAGTTAACATTTTGATACAGAGGCTGTTCCAAAGAAAATCCTGGAGTTGATGAATGTTCCTGGGCTTACTAGAGAAAACGTTGCTAGCCATCTTCAGGTATTTTTAGAATCTATTGGATTGATTTAATTATTTTTCCCCTTTTAAAATAAATATTAAGAAAATTCTATGCCACGTGCAATCAATCTTTTCCATTTTCTTGATGAAACTCCAATTCAATCTCCGGGGACAGAAATATCGGTTGTACCTTAGAAGGCTAAGTGGGCAACACCAAACAAGTATGAATAATTCCTTCATCAATCCCCAGGACGCATCTTTTGGCCCAATGACCTCGCTAAATGGCATTGATCTTCAGACTCTAGCTGTAGCGGGTCAACTTTCTGCACAAAGCCTTGCCACTCTTCAAGCAGCCGGACTTGGTAGGTCGACAGCAAAATCCGGTATCCCTTTGCCTCTCATTGATCAGAGGAACCTATTTAGCTTTGAAAATCCAAAGTTGAGGTTTGGAGAGGGGCAATTACAACAACAGCAACATGTGAGCAGTAATAAACCGGTGAACTTACTCCATGGAATCCCAACAAGTATGGAGCCGAAGCAACTAACCAACTTGCACCAGTCTGCCCAAACTCTCGGGATGAACATGCAAGTCAACGCCCATGGGACCCAGAATAGCTCTTTGCTTATGCAGATGGCTCAACCGCAGTCAAGAGGGCAAATTCTGAACGACACTACGAGTGGTAATGTTCCTAGGCTTCCAACAACCATGAAGCAGCCTGTTGTGTTGACCAGTGTTGCTACTGGAGTTTTAGGGAGGAATGGTATTGCTGATAACGGCAGGGGAGCGGGGTACAACCTGGCTTTGCAAAACTCCTCCATGTTGAATTTTCCCATCAACCAGGCCTCAGAATTGTCGGGAAATGGTTTCCCTCTTGGAAGTGCTTCGACCATGTCCAGTCTCCCATCTAAAGCATCATTTCAAGAAGAGGTTACCTCGGCGGTTAAGGGATCTGTCGCTTTTGTGCCGAGCTATGATATATTCAATGACTTGAACCAACATAAAGCCAATGATTGGGACATACAGAACGTGGGATTGACATTTGATGCCCCGCAAACGTCAAACTCCATTCCAAGTGGTAGTTTAGACTTAATTCATCTTTCTAGTAGCCAAAGAAATATGCCGGTTAGGAATCAATCTAATGTTGGCAAGCCGATGTACTCAATTGGGGACAGTGATCATGGGAGGTCACAGAACATTAACCCACATCTTAATACTCTTCTCGGCGACAATTCGGTAAGGGTTAAAACTGAAAGTAGTACTGATGTGCTCGTTGATACTGGCTTCTTTCCCGATCAATTCGGTCAAGACGATTTAATGAGTGCACTCCTCAAACAGGTCAGTTTCCTTTTTATCCCTTCATTTTAGGTCGACTATTATTATTTTTTTTTGGAACCTTAAAAAAAAATAATTTCGTGTTTCCTAGCAGCAAGAAGGCATTACACCTGCTGAAAATCAGTTTGATTTTGATGGGTATTCCATGGACAACATTCCTGTTTAGGGGATGCCGTAGTTCGGGGCGTGTATAGTTGCTGTAACAGATTGCACTTGTTTCTTCTGCAACCAAAAATGTATGTCTAATTCAAGAATGCAGAAATTCTTGAATTTACTTCAGCTTCATCCTCCTATGTGAATGGCATGCTGCAGGATTGAATTGGGACATTAAAAGGACCAGGCTAATGGTGCTTTGACAGATCGATCATGTCATCGATCATGCCTCAATTAGACGCTACTACTGCATGATAAGTGAAGGCGTCGTTTCGAAATTTTTGTCCACCTTTGGTGGTAAAATTTCTATCAAGTAGCTAGCTGCTACATTTATATCTGGATTGCTGGCATTAATAGCTTTGTCCCTTGGTTTTTGGGTAAATCTCTCCGATTGTGGGTTAAGTAGGTTTGATACATTTGCAGACTATTTAGGGAGCTTTTCTAACTCTAATAACACATGAAGTTTGCCATCTCTCTTTTCTTTTTCTTTTCTTTTGCTGTATTGTTCGCTTCCATTTTTTTTCTTTCTTTGCTCTTTCACAAGGAATTGACATTTGATGTATGTACATACTGTATTTGATTGCTCAAGACACAAGTCTGAGTATTCTTTTTTCTGTCTTTGCTTTGTTGTACTTAAAAGTTTCAGCTAGTTTCTTATTTATGCTAGCTTTTTCGTACTCTCAACCATGTTCTGGACTAGCTATATTTTTCTTCATGTTGTTTTACAATTCAATGTCACATCGGCTCTTGTTCTATTTATTGAATGGACTGAGTTCCTCTTTGACGGAGTGTTGTTTAAATGGATTATTGTAGAAGCAAATATTGACACTTTTGTCCGTTTTCTCAATATTTTGGTGAATACAAGTTATTTACGAATAATTAAGACAAACACATGCTTGTAAGATATACAGACAGTTTAAACAATAGGGTCACAAGTTAAAGTGTAGCTTAGACCTTAAAAAGTAAACGCCCAGAGTCAAAGTGAAACAAACAATTGAACGAGTAGGGAAAAAAGGTCGTGTATTTTGCTAATGTTATGGTAGTGCTGTCAATTTGGGCTAGGTACAGCCGGTTGGCTCATAATTCATCTCTTTTGGCTCGGGTTAAGCCAAGCCGGGTTAGTCCGATTAGATATATATATTTTAAATTCCTTTGTGAAAAATCGGGCCAAGTTAGCCTAATTAGATATTAATTGGGCCAGGCTGGCTTAGCCCGAATTTTTCTTTTAGCCCCATAGGTCGGGCTGGATGGTCCAAATTTACACCACTATGTCATGGTAGTTAGACTACTAAATGTAAATTTTGAGAATTAAAGTAAAACAAGTGATTAAAGGAGTGGCGAAAAGAGGCCAAAACTTATTATATCATGAATATCATAATAATACTTTTAAAAGTAAATATTGAGGGTTAAAGTAAGGAAAGAGATTGAACAAGTGAGAAAAGAGGCAAAACTTGTATATTCCATAAACTTTATGTGGCTAAACTTTTAATAGTAAATATTAAGAGTCAAAGCGAGACAAGTGATCTGATGAGTAGATTGCCTGCACAAGTCATTAAATAGGACCATGGTCTTTTGTTTTGTGAAAGTAGTTAGAGCATCTATTAATTGTAATTGGATAACTCCATGTTAAAGACTGAAAATGAAATGCTTAATAAACCGTGCTAATAATAATAGAGAGTAATATTAAGGGTGGCACTAATTTTTGGGGAATGAAGTGGTCCAGTTCAGATGTTCTCAGATTGTAGAGAATCATTTAAGTTGACAGTCAAAAAGGACAGACAGGATTTCATGTCAAACCAATTCAAATTTGTAATTATGCAAAGCATTAGGATTGAAATCTAAGTTTCAGATTTCAGACAGGGAAGCTATTTGGCAATTTTTAACAAGGCTGCTTGACCGGTCAAAGCCATGTGGGTCAGTGTAAAAATTTGTAATGTATTGAAGAATAAGGCAAAACTGCAGAAGCCAACTGTAAGTAGCTCGCACCCCATTTAAAACACAAGGTTTTTTGGTAGTACTATAATTGTCTTTTAAACTTCTCAATAATTTGGTTCCTGATTGTTTTTAGCTAATTAGTCCCTCATTACTTGTATATTTATATTGCATTTGTCAAACCAGTTAAAACTAAAAACTTTGGTTTAAAAATTATAATGTAAGAATTTTACGGTCTAATCACAGTATGATATTTCAAGGAGCGAATGAGTGCTTCATGGTTGTGGAGCACGAACGATATGAATCGGGCTTGAAGTGGGGTGTAACTGAGAGGGTTTAGGGGGAGACTTTTTCCTAAAACAGGTGTAACCCAAGGGGCATGAGCTCAAAGAAGAAAGAGCAAGTAGTTGGTTGGTGACTTGCCAAACGCCGTCATAATGATAGGGTTTCAAAATTTTAGGGAAATAATTGTAGAATAACTGAAATTTTGCAAAAATAACCATGTGGTACTGCTGATGTTCTACTTTTTTAAAAAACTCAAACTTGTGCTTATCATAATCATGGACTTTTAAATTTAACGGAAATTAACGCGTAATTTTCTTGAAATTTTACAAAAATAATTGCACAAAATGCTAAGCGTTCTACTTTAAAAAAAATTATTCATTTGCTAATCGTAATGATAGACTTTTAAAATTTTATGGAAACAATGGTGCATTCATTGCGCAATAACTGAAATTTTATAAAACAATTATTTAAAATCCAAATCTTCTATTTATTTATTTATTATTTTAAAGAAGGAAAGAAATTAATGGCGACAACATTTTGCAGTCCACGTGACTTTTTTTTCTTTTTCTTTTTAATAAAATACCGCAATGCACATAATTAATTGATAAGATTATTACAAGTTTTATGAGTATAGAATAAAATTTTTTTAAGGAAAAAAAAGTAATAAGTTAAAAAACAAATAAACAAAAAAGACAAAATCATCATAGTAAGGATGCCAAAAACTCTAGAAACCAAAGCAAAGAGAACATGGTGAGAGAGAGTATTTTCCATTACTCTAGAAACCATGCTAAAAATTGGACATTGAACACAAAAATGGTTCAACAAAACATCCACTACCCATTAAAAAAAAAAAGAGAGAGAAAAGATTAACCATAAACAATCAAACCTTAAGTAGCTAGGCTTATCAATCTTTCAACACATAATATTGTACACTGACTCTACATATATATAATACGATTTCTCTGTCCCTTGTTATAGTCTAAATCCCCTTTCCTTCCAATTCCAAACCACAGTAAGTCTGACAATCAAAGATTCCGGCAAGCTCCCCCCCACCACGGTGCTCTCCGACGCCGATCGAATCGCCGAAAAGAATGAAAAAATCAACAGCAATTACAAAGTATGGTGTCACTAAATCAATAGCAAGACCGCCAAGCCTAACAATATAAGTGAAGAAAATGATTTGGCTGAGGATTTTCTAACGCCTTTGCTTGGAAGAACTGATGGAAGTGAGCATTCGTCGCCATTGAAGAAAACTTTTGTGGGAAACCCATCTCCATTTGGCACATTGATTCCTGGGGTGTGCTTTTTTGTGAATGAAATCACTGTCTGCTGCTTCCCTGGAACCCTAGGATCCTTCGCCGGGTTGGCACCGTTGGTCTCCGCCACGAGGTAGTTCAATCCCTCGAGCCCCTGCATGAAAAGGGTGTTGTTGAAACCGTCCAATTCGAGGGTGCTCCCGTTGAATGAGTACATTTTCTCGAAACCAGGGACCGCCTTCTTCATCTGCACGGCTGCAAACCAATCGGCGAAGCTAGTCTCGCCCCAGTTGAAGATTGTGATCCTCGCACTCCACCCTCGGGAGTAGTCCGTGGCAACGTGCCAGTTGATGCTGACGCCACAGTTGTCGCCACACGGCATAGGGTTTGGATTTGGTAAGTGTTTGAGCTCGGCCCAAGCCTTCGCCTTGACGCTTCTGTTTTCAAACGGAACGAGGAGGGCCTCTGGTGGGAGGAGCATGGCAGGAGCTGTGGTGCTGCAGGTGCGGTCAGTAGCACGCGAGCAGCCACAAGCGCAAGTGTTGCACGGGATAACGGAGTCATTGTAGTAGGCAGAGAATGATACGCAGCACCTCGGGGACGCTCCTTTAATCTGCGTTATGTTACACACAACCTGCCAGCTAGCCACAGCAGTCGAATTTGAGGGCAGGCCACTAGGGTCTGGGAATTCGCTAGGACTAACGCGAACAGGTGGGCCACATTTGTAATCGGGGTTGAGCGTGCCGTGGATCCTCCAGTTCTGAGGCGGGGTGAGGTCAGATCGGTTAACGTCTGGGGGCATTTTGAACACCTGAAGCTGGAATGAGGAAATCGACTTGCTTGCGTCCATCAATGGCGGCAAAATAGTACCGTTCCGGCAACAATAGGGCTTGAATCCGAGATTCGAGTCGTTGTACTTTGTTGGAGGGAGATCAATGAGGGTGGGCCTCCTCTCACAATTCAACACATTGGAGAAGTCTAAGTCACTGTAATACGTTCCTTGAGGGCCAAAAATGCAATCAGACGAGTCGACAATGGATGGATAAGCGCCTTTCATTGTGTAGATGAACTCGTCCCGCATCCAGTCCCAACTCAATTTCCAATTGTCAAGGCGCCCCAGAGAGTTGTGGTTGGAGATTGTAACTTGCGCCCAGTAAGACGAGTCGTATGTTCGGATAACGTCGTACATGATCAAAAGATCGCCGGATTGGCGGGGCAGGAACTGTTCATCCACCGTGATGTTTGTTTTGACGTTAGGGTCTACTGTGCAACAGATGTACATCACACTCTTCCCTGAAAATGAAGAAAAGAACAATATCATTGTAGGCAATAAGCCAAAGAACCTATACTTATATAGTCACAAAATAAAGAAAAAAAAAATCCCAACCTGGTTTCATTCTTTTGTGATTTATGCTTATTGTCTAACACCCATTTACTTATGTTTCAATTTGAGACTAACAAGCACATAGTCAATTTGATATGATCAACCTCATTTTGAAGGTGAATGTCCTGTTCAAGCAATTAATTTCCGCTAATTTCAAATAAATCAAGGCACATGCTTAAAATTCATCCTAATTTGACTTATATATGATTTATTGTCAACAGCCTGGTCCACAAAGTTACTATTTTTGTGAATGACTCAAAAGAACATCATTTTCATAATTTTTTTTTTTAAAAAAAAATTAAGAAGTTCATATGTGACTTTGATATGGTCAACCAAAAAAACTCAATCTTTAGGACAATGTTATGTCGGACTATTAATTTCCGATAATTTAGAAAACAAATTAAGATCCATTATTCTCATACTACAAAAAAATTTCCAAAAAATAAAATAAAATAAAGACAAGCAAAAATATAATCTTGATTCAAAACAACAAACAATCAAACCAAGTCAAAACCAAAACAAAGAAAAGCTTTTACCTTGGAAAGTGGGTTTTGGGCAAACAAAGCCATCATTGGCGAGAGAGATATTATCCGGCATCGGAACATCCGGCGGCGCGACGCCGAACTGAGTCCCGACGAGCTTGACCTGAACCTGCATCTGGGTCAAGTCTCCGGCGGTCTCCACCGCCGTCTTGAGATCGCTCATCGGGTATCCGGCGAAAACGGTGCCGTTCTCGACGCTGGCGGGGAGGCTTGAGCCGTCGGCGAGGACGGCGCCGGAGGCCGAGACGAGGAGCTCTCCATGGCGGAATCCGACGAAGGCCTGCCACGACTTGAGGTCGTCGAGGCCGTTGTTGAGGACCGTGAGGGTGGATTCGAAGCGGTACGGCTGGTGGGTTGGGTCGGTCTTCTTCAGATCCGGAGGGAGCTGGGATCCGGCGGTGTAGGCGTATGATAAAAAGATGCCGTTGCAGGAGTCCGACGGAGGGGGCGCCGGAGAAGGGGCGTCGGCGGCTGAGGGGGACTGGGAGGTACCGAGAGCAATGAGGTTGAAGATGACGAAAAGGATGGAGAGGACGTTTGAGTTGGCGGCCATGTTTGAGAAGAGCTTTCGAAAGTTTGGAGTTTGGCGTTTTGAATATTTGAGAGAGAGAGAGAGAGAGAGAGAGTGGGTATATGTAAGAAGGAAGTGTGACGTGTTTTTTTAGAGAGAGAAACAAAGACGAAGCAGACCAATTAAACGCGTTGAGGAAGTGTTTTTCTTTCGTGTTATGTACAGCTTAGCGGAAGCTGTATTTGGGAATTTTGGACTTCTTGAATCATTCTCTCTATTTGTGCTTCGAAGACTATTTTCCGATGACATTAACGTAAAGATTACTTTTTTCAACCAAAAAAAAAAAGGAAAAGATTAACATTTTTTTAGACACATATTTAAGATGTTTAGAGTTGTAATTTTAACCACACAGTCTTATATGTAAAGAGCTTAAAGCTTTCATATATTAAAATGTAAAGAATATAATTATTATAATATAAATCTCTCACATATTACATTACGAGCTTTCAACCATAAAATTTTAACTATTCTCTTAAATATCACAAATGTTTCTATTTCTTTGTCGTGATAAGTAGTGATAAAAAACACATAATATTAATGTTGAAAAGATATAACATAGTTTTACTACGATTGTCCTCTTACGTTTTACGCCTTTTATGTTATTATAATAAAGGGACCTTCTACCAAAGGAACAATAGATATAAACAATGTCAATTTTTATGTTAAATGTTTTTAAAAAAATAATAATAACCTCGAGATGAGGATTCAAACTCTATGTCAGGAGCCCAGTGTAAAATTATCATCAAGCAATGCTAGTTTTAATACAAAGACAATCCAAAAATATACACAATGTTTTTTATATATAAAAATAAGGTTATTAATACTAATAGTTCATAAACTTTAAACAAAGTGAGAAGCTTTGAAAGTTTAGGAGGTAAAAGCAATGATTTTTAAAATTTATGAGACAAAGTAAAGAGTTTTGAAAGTTTAAAAAGTAAAATGATAATTTTAAAAGTTTTAAAGAGTAAAATGAAAAGACCTTAAAGTTTAAGAGCTATTGGTGTCAATAACATTTTTTTAAAAAAAAAGTTGTAACGAATTTGAACTCTTAACATCAAAATTAAAGATTGTGTTATAAAACGAAGCAATATATATATATATATATATATATATATATATATATATATATATAAACTTAAGAGAACAGGAGAGAAAGCTTAAGAGAAAATGAAAGACAATATAATTTTTTATACTTTCACTTGTGAAGGATGATCATACATGCTTAGCACAACATCTATTTATAGGTCAAGAATCATGACTAGAGATAATAGAAATAGACATAACTTATATAGCTTATATATATAATTAAGAGAGAAATAATACACAATATTAATAAGGATTAAATAGTAAGATAATAAGGTCTAAATATGTATTGTAAATTTATAATAAAATCTTTACATGTAACTTATGAAATACCTAGAGATGACATTCATACACACTGGATTCACAACATTATGGTATAAATTTAGTATTAAACTATACATATAACCACTTGTAAAGATTTATCCTGCAATACAATATGTTTGCATTTGTATTTGTGTTTTTTGTCTTTGGATTCATATTTATTTTATTTTGTTGTGTTGAGTTGGGCCGTCTTTGAGTGATTCAAAGCAGTTTTCTTAGGTTGGTGAGTGACATTTGATTGGCGGAATCAAAGGGGAAAATATGTTTTTTATGTTGAAAACACTTCCAATCAACTATCAATGTTAAAGGGAAAGAATATATTCATTAGAGCTTTTACATTAAACAAGACAAGAGGCTTCGACACGCTCGGACCCTCTCCTGCCCTTTTAATTATGAACAATTATTCTAAGCATACATATTCTTGGTTCATTCATATGTCACTTCATCCATGGGTGTAATTACGTTGTCTTGAAGTCAGCAATTAATTGGAGTCGTTTATAGTTTTTTTTTTTTTTGAAAAAAAAGGAGATTTATGCAGTAGGTATTGAAATGGTAAACCCACCGGTTGGAATGAATATTGAAAGAAAATGAAGAAGATATAAAAGATCAGAAGGCATAGAATATAATTTTAAAAGATACGTTCTGTAATTTTTATAAATTTTATATATAATATTAAAAAAAAGTTAAAAAAATAGCTGCCAATATAATTTTTGTTCAAAAATATTTATCTTTTTTAATCGTTTGGATTATCAATAAAATAATTTTGAATAGACTCAATGAAAAAAAAATAATATGATATTTGATAAAATAATTAAAATTATTAATTAAAATTATTTTTATTAAAATATATAAGAGTTTTATACTATAATATTTTTTATATAACATATAAAGATTTTATATTGCTCCCGACAAAAAAAAAATAGTTCGAATTGACCTGCCCAGTACTCCTGAATCTCTCTCTTTGAGGCCTCCAACGGAGAAATATGTTTTTAAAAGAAAAAATACAAAGTGCTATTAATGACATCATGACAGCTGTGAATATGTGAATTCTATGCAAGCCGCCATTTTTTAAGGGGAACACATTGAAAAGGGGAAAAAAAATAAATTGGAAGTTATTTGTGTGTTCCATGGCATTTTCTTTTTTCCCAGTTTGGAGAAACATAAGCTTGCATTCCTTTTAGCCCATGAGTTATTTTTCTTCTTTAATTTATGCAATTTTGTGGAATATATTTTGAATCATAACATTATACATTAAAACTTCATCTGACTAATAATGAATTATGTAATGGACAGGTTTGGTATGAGTTGACAAGGCGAACATGCGGCTTATGTTGCGGGCACGTCTTTTGTGCCAAAAAAAAAAAAAAAAGGAAAACCAAACAAACAGAACACTCGCAAAACGTGTGCCCGTCTTGTTTAAAATCTAGTGATCTAGATGCCATCAAACCAAACTCATCAATTTTAGTGTCTGTTTACGTTTCAGTTTCAACTCATTCTATAAACAGTGTAAAATTCAACCGAGTCGATATAATATAAAGCTCTCATATATTACATTTATTAAACTTTAAAAGTTATTAAACTTTGAATCTTTGGTTATATAAATAGTGTAAAATTCAACCGAGTCGATATAATATAAAGCTCTCATATATTACATTTATTAAATTTTAAAAGTTATTAAACTTTGAATCTTTGGTTCTAACTGAAGTGCCAAACAACCTATTAAAGTGTTTCTAAACATAATTAGGAATCATAAATTAAAACAAAAAATACTGTAAAATATAAAAGAAAATATTATAAAAAAATTTGTTTCGGTTCTAACGGTGTTCCCGTAACAACCCTTCGCATAGCATTACCGTTAGTCGTGCCTATACTTGTATTGGAATTTTCTTTTTTTTTTTTTGTTCAAAAAATAAAAGGTTATGTATAACAAAGGTTTGGGGGGTTATTTTCAAGGTCTAACTATTATCTTCTTTATTTTTCTTTTGGGCCTACCAATATGAAAGGGATTGTTGTAGTTGTTTGTCAACGGTCTGATGTAAACGAGATGACCGCCAAAAATATTTCAAAACGAGGGGTTACATCTCCGCAAAGCTTATGGCTTTTATTGCCTCTATATAGTTTATGCCAATATTTATAAACCTCTATTTAATATCTTGGTTGAAACTGTTACAAACAGTGTAAAGTTCTCAATAGTTACAAATCAAAAAATTAATATAGTGTAGAACTCTTATATGTTACAGTTTTCAAACTAATATTTTTAGTTTAAACACTTTTTCAATCACCTTTTTAGTTTCAAGCATAGTCCAACAATGATTTCACATCCAATTTCACTCAGCAAGTGTAAGTTGAAAAGAAAAAAAGAAACTGCAATAGAGTAATTCCATTCTTATCTCTAACTTGAGGTGTAGATATATTTCCCATTTTTAATTTTCTCAATTAGAATAAAAGAACAAAAAAAAGTCTGGGGGGAGTCTGCTTGAAAGACAATTGGACTGTTTTTATTTTTTATTTTTTTGGTTAATCTGAATTATTAATTTGTTTTGTTGTAGATGTTGTATTTTTGTTGCTTTTCTTTTAAGACGGGGCTGTCGTTGGCTTTAGGTGTCGTCTTTTTTCCCCTCAGATGCTCTGGTGCTTTGCCCGCAAGCAAATAATCAAACAAAGTATTAATAGGATAAGGCATAACCCCCATGTGAAGCAGGAGATACCAGGCCCCCATTTCTGACCATTAGTCAGTGAATTGGTCCATTGGGTCCATTGAGGCTTGGAAATAGCAGCTTGAGAACTTCATTTTTCCTTCACCATAAATGGGCCTATATTGGCCCATTCTACTTTGAGCTTCTCATAAAGCAGCCCACCTTCTTCGTGGACCTTCTGTTTCTAATCCTATGGAGATTACCAATAGCTTCTTTGGCCGTGTAGTTGGAGCTTTACTTTCGATTACTATAGTATAAAGCTTTCACATACTATAATATAAAATAAAAATTTATTACTGTATAAAACTCTTACATGATATAATGTTTTGGCTCCAACTTATAGGGCTTTGTTTAACAATGAAGTTGGAACTTATTAGTTCCAACTACTACAATGTAAAATTCTAATATTTTACACTATAAAATAAAGTATGCTATAGTATAAAGCTTTCACGTGCAATAGTATTTAAGTTTCAACTACATTCCTTAATACGCTCTAGTTTTAACCAGGTTTTTAAACACTCTTAATATCGTTAGAACTTAATATTGAGTTTGAACCATAGTTTATACTTGAACTTGTATTTTGTAAGTTCGTCAAAATATTAGTTTTAGTTGGTTTGAATTAAAAAATGAGTTTAAACTGTGAATAGGCCAAACAATAGTTCTGGTTTGAACTAAAAATAACAGTTGGAATTGACTCACCAAACAGACTAAACCATTTCCAAACCAAACTGTTGCTCTCCTTTTTTATTTTTAATTAATTATTTCCCTATTATTTATTAGGTATAAGTCTAGGTCGTAAAAGAAAAAAAAAATCTTGGAAAGACTTCTTGAACTTGAAACTTCAAGGAAAAGTTTTAGTCTAATTATGCTAATCGGGTATTTGGAAGTATTAGTCCAAATCAATTGGTTAAAAATACTGTAGCATATGAGAGTTTTACATTCTAGCATATTTTATTAGCGATGTAGCATATGAGTGCATTACACTGTAGATACTAAAAGTTTTGGTTGAAACTGATTTTATTAAACAAGGGATAAGTTTAATTAGGATAATATGCATCACCTAGAACTAGCTGACTACATATCAAGACCTTACCCCGCGACATAATTGACATCTCTAGAAACAATTTTCAACTATAGACACAAATTTAGAGAGTCACACAAAATAGAGACTGCTTAAAAAAAGCAGTCAAATTTTGATGAGCAACATTCTTTGAGATCTTCACTCGCTCGTTATAATGACATTGTTTAGATTGCATGTCGTTTAACAATGCAACTTTTATGCATTTCCATTTGATGTGTATTATTTTGTATGGGGATAAGAAAGAATAGGGGGGCGTAGCAAAAATTTGTTTGCTGTCACATTAATGAGTTTGATGTGGTAACTTGTTTGAAATTCTTCTTAAGAGAGCTATCTAGAGATGGGCTTCTTGCATTGAGTATGACCTCTAACGGCCTCAAACTTCACACTAAGGGCTTGTTTGGTTGGAATATTTTCGATACTCGAATCACGGTTTGAATAATTTTGCTACAGTATTTTCTCTCATAAAAATTTAAACCTTCGTTCAAATACTCTATTCAAATACTCGAACCAAACAGGCCCTTAGGGTAATTTGCATGGAAAACCACTAAGTATTTAAGAGAGAGTAATTTAAATTATTAGTTTAGATTTGAGATTTATAATATATAAAAACTTTATACTATAATTTTTTTATTATAATAAATAAAAATTTTATATTATTTATAATTTCAATAATTAATTTAAACAACACTTTTAAACATCTTGTTCCTGATGAATTGCTTGAACATTGGAAAAAGTCCCAATCAGTCATTGTAACTGACTAAAGCTGACATCTGCTTGGAAAAGCGCCATGGCAAATTTTGATTTAATTTTAATATCAAATTTTTATTTTTTGGATGAAAATTCTTTGATAGAATACAACAAAGAATATTCCATGGAAAAGCTTAAATCTTTTGTTTTATTTTTCTATCTTGCTACCAATCATTCTAATTAAATTTTGACACTTTTAACTAATTAATCACTTGAATATTTTTTATATTTATTTCCTATTTGTGTAATCAGACTACTATAGACGACATGAAAAGACACAAAAATGAGACAATATAAATGTACTTTTTACTAATATTGTAAATTTTAGATTGCAAGAATTTATTAAGTTTTGCTTATTTTTATATTGTAGTTCGTAGGTTTGTTTATTTTTAATTGCAAGACTAATCACAACACCTCATGCACCACCCCCCCAAAAAAAAGTAATAAAAAGGAAAAAAATGAAGAAAGAAATATCCCACTATATACAAGTATGATTGATAAAAAAAGTCATTTTCTTTAAAGAAATAACGGTCCTTGAAACAAGCTAAATCTATTTCTTTTTTATGATTTTGATATTTGTTGCAATTTCAAGTCTCTAGAATCAATTTATGTACGTGTAGTCAATATAACATAACGGTCAGATAAGTTGACAAAGACTTTTGTTTTTTACTATAGCTATTGAGAGCTTTACACTATTGTTGGTTTGAATCAATTGGTTCGAATCGACTTATCAAAAGTAATGTAAACTTTCGGGCATTTGGGAATGTAAATTAGAACTATAAAATGTACTTTTAACCAACTTACTAAGAATAAGGTAAAATTTAAGACGTTTGGGAACACAATTATAGCTATAAAATATAGTTCCAGTAACACCCTAAAATGATTGTTCATTCCTGGAAAGAAAAATTGAAAAGGGTATGCATCATGAAGTGTGGAAGCTACCTTGGATAGCAAATAAAGGGAAAAAGTAGCAAAAAGAACGAGTAAAGTCCAAGATTCTCACAACTTTGGTAAAATATTTTTTAAACTTTTGAAGTTAATTATGCATATTGCTATAATATTGCTTCATCTATAGCAATATATACTAATAAAATGGTGATTGAAAGCCCCTTTTGTAAAAAGCATGCATATACTAATTAACTAACATTCCACTAGTTGTAGCTCACATTAGGGGTAAAAAAATTACAGTTTATTGACATTTATTTGTTTTCAAAGTTGCCCTTGAAGGAAAAAAAAAAAAAAAATCGGTAACTTGTTATGCCCCGAAAGAAATGTACTTTGGAAGAATGGATCTTGTGAGATTTCCTTGACGCATAAAGTTTGATAGCGTTTGTTTAGATCCATATTTGAGGATTTATAACATAATGTGATTATATTCACTTGCTTATTAAAAGAGAAAAATAAAATGAAGAAAAAAGACAAATCAATGCCTTTCTTTGTTCTTTTTGGACACTCATTAGCCTGAAAAAGAGCAATTTTGACATTGGGAGATGTGTAATATTGTATTGTTTAGCATCACAAGAACCCCACACTTGAGAGGCCTATATTGAGATTTTCTTTGCTTGCTTGTCTTCTTTTTAAAACAGCCTGGAAAGTTCTCTTTTTCTGTGGTCGGAGGTTTGCCGTGGAATAAATCCAGTTTTGTGCTTGCTGTGGAGATTTTCTTCTTGAGTTGGGAGGTTTAAGGCCTAAATTGAGCTCTGCTTGCGAGAGCGTTTGGAACTGTAAATTTTGATTTGAAAATTACAAAATATGAGAATTTGAAAACTACAAGCAAAAAATTTTGATTTCAAATAATACATATATATAAGATCGAGAGCGGACCATCATCACATACTCTTAAAAATTTTCATAATTATAATTTTATCACAAACGTTTCATCGCGAATTTTTTGGGTGGATCAAATAAAATTTAAGTTATCGTACTCTAATATACATATATATATGTATAGTATGTTTGATTACTTCAATTCAAATCACAAGTTCTTGTTGCTACAGTAAAAAGCTCTCATTATGCTACGGGGTAAACTAAAAAGAAGATAACAAGCGAACTTGATTATATAATGCAACTCGTGGACATGGAATGAGAGTTCCAAACCTGAACTGATCTTGATAAAAGATAAAAATTATGGATAGAAAAAAGATTATAAGATTAATAAACAATTAATTAAGATGATTACCTACCATGGACAAACCCACACAAAGATCCATAAACGACTTGTCCTCCACCTCTCCACGGCAACCAATCCAAGTGATAAATCATTAAGAAAATTCATCCATAGATGGTAAAATTAAAGACAATGTACTTTCAAAATCAACTCGTTTGGAACATCAATTCTAACCATTAGTTATAGCTATGAACAATATAAACCTTTCAACAACTATAGTAAAAAGCAAAAAATTGTTATAGTATAAAGCTCTCACATGCTATAGTTCTTAAACTTAAAATATATATTCTAACTAATTCTCCAAACGGAAGCTAATCAACCCCTGTAGTATTATTATTAGCTGCCGCAGTCGTAGGTTGTATCAATACAGCTCCAACAAGCTTGTTTGATCATTTCTTCCGTCACGGATCATATTTAGTTCATCTGTGACCAAAACATTTTTTTTCCAAAAAATGAAAAAAATTAACACTAATTCTAAATTTACTTTCATCTCATGAACAATTAGAATTTCAGAGAGCCATATATAAAATAATACCTTAAAAGGAAGAGCATTGCAAGTTTTCTTTTTGATTTCCGATTTAAGGCTCTGAAACATGCATACATAAGGAACAACGAGAGAGACAAAATCTGAGGCAAAGATAAGACTTAATTTGTTTGAAACCAATAATTTAATCAAAAGTTCTTTAATCAACGATTAAGAACATATTCAAGCAAGCATATAAAGTGCGTACCATCATCTTAGGTACTTGTATGATCTCTACTAGTTTTTGTCAAACTACACTTGATAGTTTGGAGTCAAGGTCTAAGTCATCTCGATCAAATGAATCTTTAATCGACGTGTGACATGATACCTCACTAGCATTGTTCATTTGTCTGTCAACCATGTCAGATATAAATTCAGCAAAATCCACTCCAATGAGAACCTAAATTAACAAGGATGTGTAAGGCAATTTTGTACACCTTTAAATCTCTTCTCTAGTTATATTTGTTATTCCGAAAAGATTTAAAAAATAATAATTACATAAAGAAAAAGTACGGACTAACCTTGCCAGTGTGTCCCACATCATGAAGGGCAGTGTTGATCAACTCAAGAGCTTTCTTCATGTCCTAAATTCCAAACAAAAAGTCTATGTGCTTAGTCAAGAAAGATAAAGAAATATCATATGAACAACCTTAATTTTATCTGCAAGCACACATTCAATTTGACACTCTGCGAACGCTAATGCATCCGGATCATATTTGGTTATATATAAATACTGAAAGAGGGAAATAAAATAAAAGAAATGTTAGTCAGCAGGCTAAATAAAAAAAAAAAAAAGGCATGACATTATATGACACCACTTAAATGAATTATGTCTGAAATATTTTAGAAGAAAAAAAGATAATCCACCACTTACACAAGAAAAAATACTTGCTTATTACTCATTTTCAGAACATCATCCTACGAGGATGCCCCGACAGGAAGAACAAAGTATTGCTGTAACCAAAACACAAAAACCAAAATGGAATTGGAGGAATGAACCAAACAAGGCAAGATCTTTAATGTATTGACAAGTTTTGTTATTATCTAGGGTAAATTGCTACGATGGTCTCCAACCTTTTATGAAAGTGTGATTTTAGTCTCTAACTTCTTATTTTTGATTTACTAGTCCTCAACTTTTTATTTTAGTTGTTGAGGGACTAATTTAACGATTAAACCATCAATTCTGGGACCATTTTGTCATCTTTTTTTGTTCAAAATTAATTGTTTGACCGTTAAATTGATCTCTCGGCAACTGAAATCAAAAGTTGATGACTGATAAATCAAAAATAAAATACCAGGGACAAATGTTTACCTTCATAAAAAATTGAGAACTACCGGAGCAATTTACTGCACCATTTAATATTTATAGACAGGATTACCCGCAAAGCAAGTTGGTTGGTTGGATGCATGGGAGTCTTCATGACATTGTAAGCGGGAATTGGCAAGACGACGTCCTCTTTGCCGGCAAGCTTTGCAATGTACTGCAACCAAAAGGGAAGAATGTATTATTATTCACAATCTGCCGTTGTCTTGGTGATAACTACAATTCTAGTAAGTAGTAACATACTCTGAAGAGATGGAGATTCTCGACTTTGGCACCCGCTTTGCAAACAGCAAGAGACACTGCAAACATCGCATTGCAGATTAGAAAGAAAGAAAGAAAGCAAGACAGAATTGCGAATGTGATTATGCATATAGCAATACCAATACAAATATGAACTAAATTATAGGGTGTTTACGAGATGCGTGAATCCGTGAGATCCGTCAAATCTAATTCAATCTTAAGGTCTTAGATTAGATTATGGGTCGAGCAATTCTTAATTCGTCTAACCATCAATCCGAAATCCTATATATGTTTATATATTTTTTATTTTAACTATATATATAAATAAAACTTTTCCTTTATCTAAATAAAAGAAAACTTTCCCAACCTTTTTTGCTGCCCCTCCCCCATTGGATCTCCATCCACAACTCGAAGATTCTAAGACGTGTATACTACAAGATTAATAATTACAAATTGAAATATTTTGATGTTTTAAGTGTTGTCAATGAATCAACAATAATTTTTTTTGAGTTTTTTTAAAAAGACTTGATTTTAAGTTTTCTTAAGACTAGTTTGTTTTAATATTGGCTGCAATAAATTTAATTTTATTAAGCTACTTTATATTATGAATTATTTATTTTAATTTTTAATGAAAAAATTGGCCTTCAATATTCTTATTTAAAATATCAAAGCACAATCTACGAATCCATCAATCAAATCCGAAATCCCAAAGTTTTGAGTCGGATTGTGCATTAAAATTTTTTCAATCCGAAGGTTTTAGATTGGATTATAAATTGAACTTAAATCTACAAAATCCAATATGTAAACACCCCTATTAAATAATAGTACTAAATGTTCAGTCCATACATAATGTTTGGCTTCTTATTTACATTTAAAAGCCTGCTGCTGGTGATGCTGCTCGAACATCGTAGTCATGAGTTTGTCTACGGCCGCCTGTTCGGATATGACCTTAAAAAAAGGAAGAAAAACTTTCAATAACGGAATCGCGAAACAATGAATGTTAAAAGGAACACGTAAAGATAGATAGATTGTATGCGAAAACCAAAACAGAAGCTTGCCATGCCAATTCCAAGGCCTTGCCAATCTTGTTGTTGACGAACACAGCGACCTGCGTGCGTGAATGTGGGATTTTGAAGCATGAAAAAAGCAAACAAACATTACCAACAAAGTAACGTAACAAGAAGTCAAGAGTGGTCGGATTGAAACACTCACATCCATGACACCTCCGACAATGTCTTCAAATGGAATTTTCTAGAATCAAAATCAAACACACACGTTGATAAAACTAACTAACTACTTACAAATATATATATATATATATATTTACGTATCTTGTTTACAGAGGACACGAAGATGGAATAAATTGTATTGTTGTATTTTAAATTATTCATTTTTTATATAATGCAATATATATGAGCTAGGTTTACAATGTCAGAGATATTATTAATAAAAGCAGAGACAATAGAACGTACCTCTAGTCATAATTATCTGATAGGACCAGCTTGTTAAAATTTGATGCCTTAAGCGAGATAGTTAAACCAGGCATTTTCAAAGATATATATTTTTATATAATATCATACATTAAAATAAAATTAAATTAATGGTTTTTAACAAGCAAGACAACCCACTAAATCTAGTGAAGAAGAATAAATAGCAACCAAAATAAAATTACAACAAAATTAAAAAACAATAATCAATAAGTAAATAAAAATAAATAAGAAAAAGATAACCTAGAAACTTTATAAAAGAAAAATGGAAATAGAGAAGTGCTGGAAAAGGCTCTTGTTTCGAGAAAAAGGAAAGCCATTGTGCAAATGCAAGAAAAAGAAGGCAAAGCCAAGTTTCCAAAAATAAAAAAGGGGGCTCACAATTTTTTTCCCCTGTTTTTTAGGAAAAGAAAACTTAATGTACTCTTTTTTGTTTTTAATGATGCTTTTGATTCTATTAAACAAACCATTGGTTTTCTCCTCAAAAAAAAAAAAAGGGTTTTTTATTAAAAAACTATCATTATAATTTTTTTTTTTATAGTCTCTGCTCTATTGCTTTTTATTAATGAGTAAGTTGATTTAGTGTCCTATATTTAAGGGTCATTAAATAGCGGGTGCCTTTCAAAACATAAATTATTTGGCCTCAAATGCTTAAAATATATATACACACACAAATAATGTATCGAGGATAGCTAAGTTATAGGCTAAAAAGAAAAAGACAGAGAAATTTGCGGCCCCTAAGATTAGGGGTCTTAAGTATCGGCTTAACCTATCTTAGTGTTTCCAGAAAGAATTTTAAGGATAGTTGATTAGTCTATTCAAGACTTAATATTCATGTATAGATGGAATTTTCATAAATTCTCTTCTAGACTAGAGACCCTGTTCTTTCTTTAATTTTTTTCACGTATTCTTCCATAGTGCACCTCCCCAATAGAGAGGGTAAATAAATAGAAATAGACGGGTAGTTACTCCAAAGGTCATATCCCATGTTTTAGGAAGTTACTTTAACGGCATTAAGTGCTTTAGTGGGCCTTAATTCTAATTTTACTATGACTAAAAAACTAGCACATTTAATTATTTTATTAAATAATAAAAACGTGTCTAATATTCACTCACTTGGTCTATAAATCCCATAATATATTTCAATTTAAAATTAATATATAAACAAAATTTCCCTACATCCTTTATACTCAAGCAAAAGAGTTTAAATCATAAGAATTATAGCGATAAATCTTCTAAGGTATACCATTCATGTATAATAATGCAATTTTTTTATATATAAATGAGAACCATATATGATACATATATTTCTGAATGAGCTTTCAAATGCTCATTTAGGGTCTTCTTAATATTCAAATATCTACATTGTCATTCTCTAAACTCAATAAATAGACAAACAAAAATGAGAAGACAACTTTGAAATAAATGGAGTTTTCATATCAACCAAAATCAATGTAAACATACAAGGTACCTTCAATTACCTAAAATTTACAAAATAGAACTGATTCACAAAAAATCTTTAAAAAAGAGTAGTCAATTTTTGCTAAGCCACATTCTTTGAGATCTTGACTCACTCGTTATAACGACATTGTTTTTTAATAATTAGATGTCGTTTCAAAATAGCACTTTTTAATGGCTTCATTTTACAAAACTAGTTGAAACTAATAAGTTTTATTTGTTACAATATAATATTTTCATGTACTACAGTATTTTGATTTCTGACTTATAGTTTTAACTATAGTGTAATATATTCTACTTTGCGTGTATTATGTTGGTGTGGAAAGAATGTCGAGGGAGCGTAGCAAAAATTTGTTTTGGTGTGACTGATATGCAAGTTTGATGTGATAACTACTGTAAAACGCTTCTTCAGAAAGCTATCTAGAGAGGGACTTCTTGATTTGAATATGACCTCTAACGTCCTTAAACCTCTCACTAATTTGCATGGAAAACGACATTGTTACCTATAAATTGCTTAAAGATTGGAAACAATCTCAACTAGTCAATGTAATCCACTAAAGCTGACATCTGCATGGAAAAGGACCGTGACAACTTCTGATTTAGTTTTAAAAACAAATTTTCATTTTATGCTCCATGGAAAATTTTATGATAGAACGCAACGGTTGAACGTATATTCATTGTCTTATTAATCTATCTCATGATTTGTTCCTCTGATTATTAAACTTTGACAATTTAGAGAAGTTCTTGAGTGTGTTTAGTATTTAATTTCTATTTATGTGGTTAAATTATTAACTTAAAACAATATGACAAATAAGTAGTAGAGAGTGATCACTAGACATGAAAATGGAGGCAACATAATTGAACTCTTCGAATACCGCACAAATATAGATTATTGGATTTTTATGAAGTTATGTTAAATTCTTTCCTTTTTATTGCGTTTTGCAGTTTTTCATTGTTTATGACTAATCACATGCCCTCGTTCTCCCTAAAAAAAAAAATTAAATAAATGAATTTAAAATGGAGAAAAAATGCCACTATATATGAGTATGTATGTTCGATAAAAGTCATTATCTTTTAGGACATAAGGGTTCTCAAAACAATTGCTTAACATATATATTTCTCAATCATCATGTACAAATAAGTATGGTCAGATAATAAAGTCCATTATTATTTGCTAGAAAGTGTCACAAGCTGAAGAAACTGAAAAATAATGAGAAAATTAGCGGAGCAAAATGTGGCTTTACATGCCATGTGGATGTGGATTTTTAGAATAAAGAGAGGAGTCGAAAATTCTCTCCATATAAACCATAAAGGCCCGAGAATATTGCATAGCGCACATTAGAAAAGAGCCTTTGTCCCATTTATATTTGGGTCCCATTTCTTGTTTGGTAGTAGAACTACACATTATGATCCTATTCCTACCAAAGCAATTACAAGCGAGCTGCATAAGCTTAAGAGTTAAGACTTGAGGGGGCCATTAATATTACACTTTTTTCTATTTGGTGTCATTTTGATTGGCATAAAGTTTGTGATTCAAACTTGATTTAATCTAGTCACCATCATATTCATCGTCACTACACATATGACAAATCTTGCAATCGATCACCAACTTTGAAAAATACAAATATGCCCTTTTGATTAAAAATCGGACACAATTAACGTCTAGGGTGTTGCAATTAGATTTTCGAAGTATCACTTGAATATTAACATGATTTTAGAAAGTTTTCATAGTACAAGTGAGATCGAATTGAACGCAGTTGGAGTTCCAACTGCAATGTAGTTGAACTAAACGCCCTAAACCAAGTTGATTTTGATTGCACTAAAAAAAATATAGTTTTGAGTTCTAGATCTTGTATTATTTCGATGGGGTCTTTATTTTTATGTGTCTTTTGGGTTCCAACCACAAAACTAATCATTCTTGCGAAGAAAAATGAGAAGGGTATGCGTCATGAAGTGTGGAAGCTACCTTGGATAACAAATAAAGGGAAAAAGTAGCAAAAAGAATGAGTAAAGTCTAAGATTCTCACAACAACTATGGTAAATATTTTTCTACTTTTGAAGTTAATTATGCCTATTGCTTCATCTATAGCAATATATACTAATAAAATGGTGGGTTCTTTCAAAGCCCCTTTTGTAAAAAGCATATATAAACTAATTAACTAACATTCCACTAGTTGTAGCTCACATTAGGGGTAAAAAACTACATTTTATTGACAATTGTTAAGTTTTTCAAATTAACCCTTAAGAAAAGAAAATGATCAACTACTTATTATGCCCCAAAAGAAATGTACTTGGAAAAATGGATCTTGTGAGATTTTCTTGGCACATAAAGTTTGATAATGTTAGTTTAGATCCATATTAAAGATTTTATAGCATAATGTGATCATGTTTTCTTGCTCATTAAAAGAGCTTAAACTGAAGAAAAGAGAAAAACCAATGCCTTTCTTTTTTCTTTGTGGACATTCATTAGCCTGAAAAAGAGGAATTTTGACAATGGAGATGTGCATTATTGTATTGTTTAGCCCCACACTTAAGAGCTCTATATTTTGATCTTCTTTGCCTGCCTGTTTTCTTTTGAAACAGCCTGGAAAGTTCTCTTCTTTTTTTGTGGTCGGCGATTTGCTGTGGAATAAATCTGGTTCTGTGCTTGCTTGTTACAGTTTTTACATTGAAACCAATTATAGGCACGTTTTGAGTCAAAACTGTACTATTCGTTGAATCTACATTGGATTAAGAAAATGAGACGAAAGAGAAAATAAAATAAACGTGAGGAAGTGGAATACAAAACAGATGGTCAACATTCGGCGAGATTTGCTTACAAAAATTAATACGGTTAATCCATAATGATTGATGAAGTATCAAAGAGGATTAAAACCCTTTTATATTTTGACGAAAGGCCATATTTTATGACCATCTAATTTGTTTTGTAAGAAAAAATGTGCAAAATGAAGTTGTAATAAAATGAATTGATTTTCCAAACTCAAGTTAAAATAGATATTTCAAGGATACGTTCCCAAATTACTTAGATGAAAAATTGTGATAAAGTCAAGGAAGACAACAGCTCGAAAGATGAGACTCTTACTAACCTTGAATTATAATTACAAGGTAAATGAATTTATAAATTGTGTCATTAACACTTCACTCTTAAACACTCGAAGTCCCCCTTTTTCTGCAAGTTTTGGGCTTTTATAATTTGCCTTCCATTCAACTATATTCAACTAACTTACTCCGAGATACCTCTCACCTTCGGCACTCTCTCCTACTCCAAGTGGTCGATCCACTCTCAACATTCTCCCCTACACCAAGGTTGAGAGATAGAAGGTTAAGCCTAACAGGCTTTTAATTTTTCTTATAATTAATGAAAGCTCATGGAAATGCTATTAACAAAGAATTACAATAGATCTCTCAAAATCACTCCTTATGCTTAAGGGAATATAAATATTTATATATTGTGGATTATCTTTAAATAAATTTTTTATGTTTTTCTCTAATCTTTCTAATAACGTCAAAACCGACACATAACCAAAAAAAAGTTGCCACAAAATCCAAACAAGACAACTTTGAATTTTCTTTCTTAAAACCGAATTTGCGCATCAAATTTAACTTTGGTGTGTGCTAAAAAAAAAAAACCTGTCAATATGTAAATATTTTTTAATCTATCATATTTTTAAAAAATATTAATGGAAATTCTACGGGAGAAAAAGACCTTTAAAAATGTAGGAAAATTGCTAACAGAAGCCTCCTGACCGAAACATGTGGTACTATGCTAGAGTACAATTAAGTGAGTGAGCAAGGCCAGGCTGCGCTGCACATTTTGGAATCCACCCATCATCCACTTGCTCAGTTTGCGTCTTCATTACGTCTATGCACTCTTGCCACGTCACCATTATCATTTTCCTATTTTACCCTTCCACGTGTGAACAATCCTTTCACCAGTCAAGCCCCTCGCTGATTCTGTACCTTCTTAACTTCTCACCGTTAATTAAAGGCATGTTTGTTTCAGAGTTCAAATCACAGTTTAAATTATTTTGTTATAATATTTTCACTCATAAAAATTTAAATCTTTGTTTAAATACTCTATTTAAATATTCGAATCAAACATGTTCTAAACTTCTCTTGTAAAATAAAAATCCAAAAAAAAAAAAAACCACACACTTTCACCGTTCACGTCACTAAATAAGCAAACCGTTATTCCCAAATTACCCCCTGGAATGATGAAACTAACCCCCAAGTACAAAAATAATGCGTCTGATTTAATGCGGCTTTGTCTAACTTTACCTCTCCAAAGTAACGCGGCGGTGTTGAGAAAGCAAAAGAGAGAAGCAAGACTTTTACTGCCTCCAGCTCCACTCCACTCAACCTTTTTTTTTTTCACCTAAAATTAAAAAGTTATTCGACTAACGGCGAAAACTATTAACGTAACTATTTTTATTATAACATATAAAAATTTTATTTTATAATAATTTTTTTATATAATATATAAAAATTTTATATTATTTATAATTAAGTTTATGGTTCACGTCATTTTTAAACAAATACTTTCGTTTTTTTCATAAATAGAAAAATTATTTAAATATTTAATATAATAATTAAAACTATTAATTTCAATGATAAATTATAGTATATAAAAGCTTAAAATAATTTTTTTATTATAATATATAAAAATTATATACGGTTTTTAACTAGAAACTTGGCTAGTACCAAAATAAGACATTCGTCCATTTTCAAAATAAAAACTGTCTTTCTCGTCTCTCAGAGAACATTGACCCTCTTCTTCCTCCTCTTTTTCTTCTCTCAGTTTTTCTCTCTGTCATCTTTTTTTTTTCTCTCTCTCTAAAAGGAGCTTCAATAAGCTTGTACAAATACATACAACAAACACACCCATTGTTCATATCGCACCTACAAACTTCTTCTTCTCCTTCTCTTGAACCCCACCAAAAAAAAAATCTCTTCTTTCTTTTCACTTCATTGATCTTGCTATCAATTACCAATTTCAATTAAAATCTCTCTCTCTCTCTAAAACAAGAAACTGAATTCCCCTTTCTAAATCTCTATCCTCAAAATGGAAACTAGCAAACACAAACTCCCATTCTTCCTCCTCCCAATCCTCCTCCTCCTACCAACAACCAAGCAAACGACAACAACCACTCCAAAAACGACAACAAACTACCAGGTCGCCTGCACAATGTGCTCCGCCTGCGACAACCCCTGCGACGGCGCCGTCCCCTCTCCGCCGCCTCCTTCCCCTCCGCCGCCGTCCTCCTCCTCCCCCGACTGCCCTTCTCCGCCGTCCTCGATCTCCTACTCCTCCCCTCCTCCGCCCACACAATCCTCCTACCCCTACTCCTCTCCCCCACCACCCTCCTCCTCCGGCGGTGGCGGCGGAGTTTACTACTACCCACCGACGCCGTACGACAAGAACTACCCAACTCCGCCGCCGCCGAATCCGATTGTGCCTTACTTCCCGTTCTACTACTACAGCCCTCCACTTCCCTCAAACGACACTAATCATTCCTCATCAAAATCATTATTATTATTTCTCTTCTCTTCTTTGGTTTCCATTGTCGTTTTTCTTCTTTAGTATTGTTTTGTTTTGAAGGAGAGTTTACGGAAGAAAAAAAAGTTCTCTTTTTTAGAAAAAGAAAAAAAAAAAAAAGAGCAAGAAGAACACGTATAATAAGGTGGCAGATTCGCAGATCTAGGAATGTGCAGATGAAAGAAGAAGAGGGGAAAGAGCAGTACAGAAAGAAGTTTCTCTCTCTAAATATTTTTGGGTTTCCGAATATGCCCTTCAATGAAATTCTGGTGCCGCTTCACAGCCCACCGGAAATGCTGGAAAGGTTATGCAAATGAAAATGTACTTTCCTTTTCTCGCTCTCTTTGGTCTCTTCCTTCTTCTTGTTTAACTTGATCTGTAATTTGTTATGACAATTTGTATCTAGTTTTGTTTATCAAATATTATTGTTATTATTACTATTATTATATTTTTATTTTTGCTAAGACAATAAAGTGAAATTGTTTAGTCATTTTTTGGTCAATATGATTTTAAGTTCTAATCGTAAGGTTTTTTTTTATTATTTTTATTATTTTTTTTTGGGGTCGGGGGGGGGTGGGTGGGGGTGGGTGGGTGTTGCTCTTACTAAAAAGTAACAATGGAGATTGAACCTTTATTTATTTATTTTTGTTATGGTAGCTTCTTAGTTGTTAGGTATCAAAACGACAATAATTGTTGGAGCGCATATCAACAGAATCTGAGTCAGCTAGGCTTTAGTAGCACTTATAATTGATGGGTCACCCTCCCCATTTGAAAGACGCGAAAGGAAAAGGTGAAAAAATTCGTGGCCCCTCCTAATATGTTCATTTTCAATTTCCTTTTTTTAACAAAAAATAAAAAAATATAAAATAAAAAAGTTGTGATAGATCCTTCACTGTCCTTTTGCTTTTTCTTTTTTCCTACATTAGGATATAAAAATACTTTATCGGTACAATATAGTTACTGTCCATCGATCACATAAAAATCATATCAAAATAAATATATATATAAAATTTTCACGGTATTGGAAAAAAAAAAAATCATACCCTAGTAAAGAATTTTTGCTTTTTTTTATTTTTATTATTTTTTTTATAGTTCCTGTTTTGGTTGATGAAGAAACATGATCTAAAAACACTATCAACAATGAACCTGTCCCCATTCCAACTCAATCACATTGTCAACTTTGTTAACTGTTTAGAGATGCTTTTCATTTCAATCCAATTGTGGGTCTCACAATATGCAAGAAACCATTTGCTTTTGTATTAACTAGAGATTTTGGAAGACAGAAATCTTCATTTTATAGTTTTGTTTTTATTCTGACACTCATGGATTTTAGTAACTAATCACAACGATGTGGCAGTGACAATGCCAACTGCTAGCAAAAATGTAATAGTTCAATGCGGATCACCTTTTTCTCATTGAAAGCAGAAGGTGGCCCATAAATGAAATTTTATTCAAACAAAAAAATAAAAAAAATAAAAAGAAAGAAAGAAAAATTTGTGATTGCGTTTTTTCTTAGGGGTGTTCACTGTGGTTTCATGAATTTTATTGTGTACCACAAATCTTTGTTTTTCTTTTCTTTTTTTTTTCTTGTTGCCATTTTTCCTACTAATAATAGCTCCATGTGGGGAAAAAGTTGGATGTCCTCTTTCTTAACAAGAAGAAGAAAAGAGGGAGAAAAAGATTATGCTTTTAGGACTTTTCCCTTTCCCTTGTTTGCCCAAAGCAAAGCCAATTTCTGACTGTGTATCAAGTGATCATATAATTGTGAAAAGATTGATCACCGGCCAATTTGGTTAAAAGTTCAAAGCTATTTTTTCTTTTTTCTTTTTTTATTTGGGACTTTTTCCGGTGAGGAACCCCACTTATCCTTGGTTGTTTTCAAACCGTTAAATTCAGTCAAAATTATTATTATTATTATTATTTTAAATTTAATGGCTAAAAACAAATATCTATCAATAAGTTACGTTTTCAATACTTATCGAAAAAGTTGCCTTTTTGGTTTTGGATTTCTTATCACCGGAAAAGTCATTTTACTCCATCAATAAAACATGTTATTTGAATCGTTGGATTAAAAATTTTCTACAATTACTCATGTTAAAAATTTATAATATGTAACACAAAACCACTTTTAATGACATATCATATCATTAAAAAATAAATCCAACGATAACTTTTTTTCATCATAAGACTTCCTTGTTTTTCTTTGGTTTATAAAAAGAAAAGCAGGATGAGGAATAATAGGCACATGGCATAGGATGTCACAACCCACCTTTTTGGGTTGTGATAAAACTCTTTCTTACTTACTTTAGGGTAAAAATTTAAGAATTTTTTTTTTCTTTTTAAATACTGTACATATACTAGTTTAACAACTTTGAAATACAAACATATACTTGTGTTTACATAATCAATACTTTTACTTTTACAACATCTTTCATTTAAACATATCATTTCAAAATAACTTTAAACATACACAGCGGAAAACATTACAGCAGCGGACTCCATACCCAATCTGCACACCATCCACCCCTCTGTCAGCTCACCATTTGAACTTATTCTGACATTCTCGTCGGAATACCTACAGCATGAAATACTTAATGAGTTAACGCCCAGTAAGTCCCATAAATCCCACATGGATATTCACATGAATGCATGAATCAATTATGCTTTCTTATAAACTTTCCTTATCCTCATCATTTCTTATCTTTACTAGGGCCCGAGTGTTCGTACCATTGCGCAATTCATTTAGGTCTACGTAACACCGTGACCATAACATATCCTTTAAACTCCCCTTGAGTCAGGAGTCGGTACGACACTCTTTTTACTTTCTGGTGTTACATTTACCAGTCCATTTATTATGGTTGACATACTATGTATGAAGTGATAATCACATATTATCCTTGAAACATAAATTCTCTTGCATAGCATAGTACACACAGATACCTACTTTATATAGACTCAAGTATTTATTATTGTACACACAGGTACAAAATCATGGTACACATGCTCATTTTCATTATTGTACACACAGGTACATACTTTATATACACACTGGTACATATTAATATACGCACAGGTATATAGCATAATGTACTTACAGGTACTTAACATAAAATATACACACTGGTACACATTAATATACGCACTGGTATATAGCATAATATACTCACATGTATTTAACATAAAATATACACACTGGTACGCATTAATATACACACTGGTATATAGCATAATGTACTCACAAGTACTTGTACATGACTATACCCCTAGGTATTCATATCATGGCAAACATACAAGTTTACACTTAATTATACGCACAGGTATACATATACATACATTTCTTTCTAAACCTACATTTCATACTGTAGGTGGGAAGGGTACTTCCTTGATGTGAATGTCGGGCAACTTAACCTCGATTTTCCTTCTCCTAGACTCCTAGGATCCTGTTGGCCAATTACAAAGTCATTAGCCAAATTTCACAATGTTTCGATACGAAACATCCATTAGTTTATAAATTGAGTTGCATTATTATGTACAACTCTAAAAAGTATTGTTTTTTTTTATTTCTTTCTAACTTTACCCTATCATTTTTAACGAAGGGCGGGAACCTTTCTAGTTCTTTTCTTATCCCATTGGAAATATTTCAAGGCAGTTCGGGTTATTTGGACAAAATGACGATTTTGCCCTTCGTGGGTCCACTAACCTATCTGAGCTCGATTTCGTTATTCTTATGAAAATAACCACATACTAATTTCAAAATAACACCCTAGTGGGTCAAATCTCTTTATTTCTCAATTATGTCCCATTTTCATAAAACTTTGCGGTTTAGTCCCTGAATTGAAAATTTTGACAATTTTACCCCCAGGACTAAAATTTACTTCTTTGCATCAAAATTTCCTATTTTTCTCAAGGATTATTTTTACTTAAGGTACCATACCTTAAATCATTTTGAAAAATAATATTTTTGTCATTTAACACTTTTTTCACTTTTAACATATTCTTGAAAAATAAAAAAATCACAAACGATTGAGTTTTTGGACAAACCGTCCGCGTGGCCTAACAGTTTCGTCGAGATCTACAACTTTTGTGTTTTAACTTTTCCTAAAATCTCACTGTACAGGGGCATTTTTGACTATTTTTCAAATCTGCCGAGAAGGAACTTTTCTTTTAATTTAGTCCCTATGGTATTTTTACAAAAATCCGTTTCAAACTTGCAATTCTACCCCTGCAGAAACCATTCCATGCCTTAATCAAAAGATTCTCATGCTCAAACATCACTTTTACAAAGTCTAACATCAAAATTGCAAACATAACACTTTTTGCAAAAATTATTATTTTGCACTATAAACCAAAGTTTCACAACTTAAACTTGCCATTCATCACATATACATGAAATTCCATCAAATATGTGCTCAAGAACTCACATGTGTTTTAAGAAATAAAAATCAAAACCAAATTCAAAACTTTAAACTTTAAAACCTACCCAAATAGCACTTTTTGGATTTCTAGCCTTCAAAGTTCCTTTGAACTCCTTCTTGGACTTCCTTTTCATGGAAAAATACCATGGATTAATTTTTGCCCTTTACCCATGAAAAATCCCTTGAAAACTCATGAAAAAGTTTAGGATTTTACCTTAAAACTTGTGGGAAATCTTGTACTTGCTTTTAAAACTTGTTTGGGGCCATTTTTGCAAAGTTTGGGGGCTGAGAAAATTTTTTGGAAGCTTGATTATGGGTGCCGGATCATGGAGCAAAAGAAAGGAAATGAAATTTTGTGATAACTTTGCCTTAAATGCTTCCTTATCGCATTTGATGACTCATGGTCATCCATTAGACTACCCTAGGTGTCCTCATCTTATTGGGCCACATTGCATGGCTTGTTGGCCCAATAGAATTCAAGCAAATGTCCACTTTATGGAATTAAAAATTTATACCGTGTAATTTTTCACCACACAGTATTTTTCCTACACTGTTGTGGTCAATTCAGTGTACTTTCTATCCTTAGACTGTATAAAAATATTTGACTTACTTTTTGTTCACTTTTGGAGGCTAATCGTGACATATTTCGTATCTGTGTTTTCATTTAGCAGTATTCTTATACTGCTTTGGCCTCCTTTCTACCCCCGGTTAGGGTTAGGACAACCTCTATGTCCTATTTATATTCTAATCATCCATTCGTTTATGTCACAATTTAACAATTAATTGTGGCATGAAATTCATTTTATGGATATTATGCACAAATCTCTGAGTCATCAAACTCATAAAATTTGTATTTTACAATATCCACCATTGCATTACATATGCCATAAAATTTGCAATCAATGCCACTCATTCATATTTTATAGTAATTTTTACAAAAATTACTATTTTTACAAAATTTTACATTTTAAAGAATAAATTCATTAATTAAACCTAATTAAATATTAGGTTTTATTGATGAAGTTTTCTCGGTCATTACAATCTACCCCCCTTAAGAATTTTCGTCCTCGAAAATCAAAATAATTCGGGGTAGTCTTTCCTCATTTCATCCTCTTGTTTCTATGTTGCTTCTTCTACTTGTTGGTTGCGCCACAAAACTTTGACGAGAGGTATCTTCTTGTTCCTTAATTCCTTCTCTCCTCATGCCAGAATTTGAATTGGTTTTTTTTTTCTTCATAGGACAGATTCTCCTGTATGTCAATTTCTTCCGGCTGAAGAACATGTGAAGGGTCTGGCACATACTTCTTTAGCATGGACACATGGAATACGTTGTGTACCAATGCCAGATTAGAGGGTAAGGGTAACTTATAAACTACATTACCTATCCGTTTCAAGATCTCAAAGGGTCCAATATACCTTGGACTGAGCTTTCCTTTCTTCCCAAATCTTACAATTTCCTTTCATGGGCATTATCTTCAAAAAGACCAAGTCTCCTACTTGAAACTTCAAAGGTCTCCGTTGTCGATTAGCATAACTCTTTTGTCGACTAAAAGCCATTTTCATTCATTGACAAATTAACTTTACATCTTCCGTTGTTTTATGAACAAAATCTATGGTCGACAATGCCTTTTCTTGGGTTTCGTACCAATGTAAAGGTGGTCTACATCTCCTTCCATATAGAGCTTCATATGGAGCCATGCCAATGGAGCTTCGATAGCTATTGTTGCATACAAATTCGATCAGAGGAAGCTTTTTATCCTATCCTTTCTTGAATCTAGCACACATGCTCTTAACATATCCTCTAAAGTCTGGATGGTCCTTTTGATTGACCATCCGTTTATGAGTGGAAGGCTGTGCTGAACGTTAGCTTTGTTCCCATCACTTGATGAACACTTCTCCAAATCTTGGAAGTGCATCTACCATTACGATAAAAAATGATAGACTTCGAAACTCAGTGGTATCTAACTATTTGGGTTACGTATAGTTCAGCTAGTCGTTCTACAGAACTGCTGAGTTTAATGGGTAAGATATAAGTTGATTTAGTCAATCTATCAATAATTACCCATATAGCGTCATGTCCACCCGTAGTTCTAGGTAGCCCAGTTATCAGGTCCATAGTTATCTGATCCTATTTCCACTCTGGGATATCAATTTTTTTTGTAATTCACCTACTGGCCGTTGATGCTCAGCTTTCACCTTCTAGCATGTAAGGCATTTGCTGACGAATCTCACGACGTCATTCTTCATTCCATTCCACCAATAGTGTTCTTTCAAATCTTGGTACATTTTAGTAGCTCCTAGATGAGCCACATATGGTGCTTCATGAGTTTCTCCTAATACTTGCTTCTTTAATTCTTCATCATTGGGGATGTAGATTCTACCCTTATAAGGGAGAATGCTATCTTCTAAGATACTAAATTTGATTTCTTTGTTCTTAAGAACCTTGTTCTTAGTTTTAAGTAGCGACGGATCTGCTTCTTGTCACTCTTTTAAGTTCTCTAAGATCGTTAATTGAAAGGACAAATTAGCTAATCTTCTAGTGACTAGCTATATTCCTGCCTCCATCAAATCCTTTTGGAGAGGTTTTGGTATCATCTATACCGTTACTAGCAAGGACATTGTTCTACGACTAAGGGCATTGGCTATTTGATTAGCCTTTCCTGGGTGATACAAAATTTCACAGTCGTAGTCTTTGACCAACTCAAGCCACTTCCGCTGTCTCATGTTGAGCTTTTTCTGTGTGAAGATATACTTTGGATTTTGATGGTCTGTGTAAATCACACATCTTGCTCCATACAGGTAGTGACACTATATCTTCAACACAAATACAACTGTCGCTAACTCTAAGTCATACGTCGGATAATTCCTATCATAATCCTTTAACTGTTGGGATGCGTAAGCAATCACTTTTCCATTTTGCATCAATACGGCTCCCAATCCTGTTTTTGATGCATCACTATAGATCACAAATGTTCCATGGTTCGGATCTGGTATTGTCAGTACTAGTGTACTTGTAAGTCGCCCTTTTTAATCCTTGGAAACTTTTTTTGCATTTCTTAATCCATTCATACTTTGCTGCTTTTCATGTTCCTCTGGCGTTCTTGAGTATATGAAAACATCATCGATGAAGACAATAACGAACGTATCGAGGTATTCTTCGATTCATGAGATCCATGAAAGCTGCTAGGGCATTGGTCAGTCTAAAAGGCATGACACAGAACTTATAATGCCCATAATGTGTTCGGAACGTTGTTCTCGGTATATCTTCTTCTTTAACTCGAAGTTAATGATATCCTGAGCATAGATCAATCTTGGAGAATACTAACGCTCCTTTCAATTGATTAAACAAATCATCGATCTTTGGAAGTGGATACTTGTTCTTAATCGGGACCTTGTTTAGTTCCCGGTAGTTAATACACATTCGTAACATTTCATCCTTCTTCTTAACAAACAGAATAGGTGCTCCCCATGGGGAATGACTCGGTCGAATAAATCATTTATCCAGCAACTCTTATAGTTGCACCTGCAGCTCTTATAGTTGCACTTGTAGCTCTTTGAGCTCTCCTAGAGCCATACCATATGGTGCCTTCGATATCGGGGCTGTACCCGATGTCATACGATATGATGCCTTCGATATCGGGGCTGTACCCGATGTCAACTCGATTTCAAACGAAATTTTTTCGTTCCGGTGGTAAGTCTGGCAACTCGTCCAGAAGTACATCAATAAATTCCTTTACTATGGGGACCTTCTCTGGTCCTAACTGAACTTCTTTATCTTTCCTTGTTATATTCACCAGATAACCGATACATCTATTTTCCAACATCTTCCTTGCCTTTAATGCTGAAGTCAACGCCTTGGGAGCTTTGGGGAAACTTTCCCTGAATACACAAACTTTTCACTTTCGGAAGGTCGAAACGTAACCTTGCGGTGTCGACGACTAATCTTAGCTGTGTATTTCCCTAGGAAATCCGTTCCCAGGATGACGTCATAATCTTGTATATCGATTATTATCAAATCAATGTACAATTCCCTTCCACATATGACTATCGGTACATGGCGTAACCAATAATCAACACTTAATACCTCCCCAGAGGGTAGTGCAATTCTAAAGGTTTGCTCTATCCTATCTCTTTTACTTCCTATTCATTTCGCAAACTTAAGCGATACAAACGAATATGTTGCTCCAGAATCAAATAAAATATATGCATTAGTGTGGGCAACAGAAAACTAACCTGTCACCACCGAAGAGGTTCCTGCATCTTGTTCCTTCTTTATGTAGGCATAAATTCGCCCACTTGGTTCCAGAACTTCTAGTCGCCCTTGACTGACACTAGGGACTTCAATTTGTGCCTGAACTTGAACCGTACGCAATTGGTTTCCTTGAGACCTCTGCTGAGCCTGATTGTTTTGACTTTGAGAATTAGAAAAACAATTCCTAGCGTAATGCCCTTTTTTCCCATAGATATAGCACTTGCTCGTGCCAGCCTTGCATTCCCCTGCATGTCTTTTCCCGCATTGACTGCAAAGGGGTTTGTTGTTTCTTACATCGTTAATCCTCTTATTAGATTGACCTTTTGGATTCTTTGAATTATTCACGTTCCATTTTCTCTTGCTGTAGTGCAGTTGCGTCCCGCTTGAACGTTCTAGGACGGCCCTTGACTTGGAACATTTCCTTATCCTTTTACTTGTACAGCTTGACTTTCCTTGGCCAAAGCTTTCTCCTCCTTCTATGCCTTCAAAATCCTTGCTCTTTCCTCCTTATCATGGGCAATTCTAAACTCAGCTTTGGTCGCCCGTTTGATGCAATCCTTTACATTCTTAGGAGCTTGCCCACCAATATCGACCACAAGGGTAATGTCGGTTTTGAACATTCTCATTAACCGTCTTATTCGTTCCCGATCAGTGGTACTAACTCGGGACAAAGCCGTGCTAGCTGATTAAACCTCTTTACAGTGTCAACTGCGGACATATTACCTTGCTTAAAATTATTAAATTCTTCTTGTTGGGCTGCCATGATTTCTACATTAAAATAAGCCCTGCCAAATTTTTTAACGAAATCTGGCCTTGTCTTTTTGTCTACGTTCCTTTTACTCTCTACCGACTTCCACCATCTCCTAGCATCTTTAGTGAGAGAAAACAAAGCGCATAGGACTTTTTCATAGTCGCTAAGTCTTATAAATTTCAAAACCCTTTCTATGCCTGTAAGCCAATCGTCGGCCTCTAAGGGGCCTATAGATCCATCAAACTCCGGAACCTTCATTCTCTGGAATCTTTCATAAAATTCGGTAGTGGATGCTACCAGAACAGTGAGGACTACTAGTTCCGCTTGCTGTGGCGGTGGTACTAGGGGTGGCGTATCTATACATACTGGTGGTACGGGATTCTGATTAGCTAACTGTTCTCGTAAACCTTGCATTTCATGCTCTTAAGCTTGGAGCTTCTGTTGCAATTCCATAATCATGGCCATTAAATTCAGATTCCTCGGTCCTCTGGGTATATCCGCCTTTGTTATCAATCGTTATATACTTATAGTATATTTTCGTTACTATGTTAGTACATACTATTAACTTAATAGTATCCAATCAATAATTACATGTATGCAAACATACACAATTACATGAACTCAATATCTTGCTTCATACATTTCATTTCCTTTACCTTCGTACATTTCATTTCATAAGCATTCTTACATTTCATTTCCTTTACCTTCATACATTTCATTTCATAAACATTCTTACATTTCATTTCATTTCCTTTCGTACATTTCATTTCATGAACCTTTTTCATTTCCTTTTTACATTCTTCATAACATTACATGCATAACTAACATACGTACATACATACTTTCATTTTATACATAACTATCATCTCCGGGAGCAATTATCACTTCCGGCTACATATACCTTCTTGTTGAGAAGGACACCACTAGCTGAACATACATGCGTATACAAAGGCATTAAAGCCCAAAACTGTACTAATTTCTCATCTATGTACGTCATAATACACAAAGATTTTCTTATGAATTTTTTTTTTGTCGGACTCGACTTTAGACATGTCATTATGTTCAGAATCCTCCTTAGGATTCCTCTTTTTCCTCCATATCTGAATCAGTCGACTTATCATCACTTGCGATTATAAGCTCTAGAGGCACAGGCTCTTCATCAATGTTGTCATTATTATCATCATCCATACCTATTGGAGGATCTTCTAATGGCGTGGCTACATTTTGGTCTGCATGTAATGCTGCCATAAGAGAATCATGGATACTAAGGTAATTTCTCGAATACTGCATTTGCTGCTGGACCACATTGGGAATATCTCTCCAAACCAGATCGTAAATGCACCATAAGGGTAATTGTGGCGGAATCAGTGGTACCATAATACGGGAAAATTTAAGAATGTAATGATCTATCGGTTCGCCTACGTATCTTCCTTATACCGATTCTACTCATAGGTACAATCGATGTCTCCCATCCGCCCATAACATCGGAATCACCTAGACTGGAATAACGTTTGCTAGTGGTATGGGTGCAACTCAGCTAGAATTTGTCCTCTAAAACTTTACCAATCCCGTGGTTGCTTGTCAAGTCCAATCCTTAACCATCATACTAAGGCTTCCCTCATCAACAATCCTGAGGCCAATAAAACCAGGAGATACGGTGGCATATGACAAGCGTTAAAAATAACTTTAACTACATGAAGTCATTCGATTTGCACCATAAGCTGTCGACTCCCATAATACCGCGGTGGCTTCTCATTCTTGAAAAGCAATGTTGGCTCTTTGATTAGCTTCCATATCACGATCATGATGCAGCTCCGCTATATACTATATTTATTGTCGTAATTAACATAACAATGTCATATAAAGTAATACTAAACATTCTTATACTTAAAATCAAACAATCTTACTTGAGCTATGGCAATGGAGCAGACGACGATGTGCAGTAGGATGACAAGATTTCCGCTCTGATACCAACTGTCACAACCTACCTTTTTGGGTTGTGATAAAACTCTTTCTTACTTACTTTAGGGTAAAAATTTAGGGAATTTTTTTTTCTTTTTAAATACTGTACATATACTAGTTTAACAACTTTGAAATATAAACATATACTTGTGTTTACATAATCAATACTTTTACTTTTACAACATCTTTCTTTTAAACATATCATTTCAAAATAACTTTAAACATACACAGCGGAAAACATTACAGTAGCGGACTCCATACCCAATCTGCACACCATCCACCCCTCCGCTAGCTCACCATTTGCACTTATTCTGACCTTCTCATCGGAATACCTACAGCATGAAATACTTAATTAGCTAACGCCCAGTGAGTCCCATAAATCCCACATGGATATTCACATGAATGCATGAATCAATTATGCTTTCTTATAAACTTTTCTTATCCTCATCATTTCTTATCTTTACTAGGGCCCGAGTGTTCGTACCATTGCGCAATTCATTTAGGTCTACGTAACACCGTGACCATAACATATCCTTTAAACTCCCCTTGAGTCAGGAGTCGGTATGACACTCTTTTTACTTTCTGGTGTTATATTTACCAGTCTATTTATTATGGTTGACATACCATGCATGAAGTGATAATCACATATTATCCTTGAAACATAAATTCTCTTGCATAGCATAGTACATACAGATACCTACTTTATACATACTCAAGTATTTATCATTGTACACACAGGTACGAAATCATGGTACACATGCTCATTTTCATTATTATACACATAGGTACATACTTTATGTACACACTGGTACACATTAATATACGCACAAGTATATAACATAATGTACTCACAGGTACTTAACATAAAATATACACACTGGTACGCATTAATATACGCACTGGTATATAGCATAATGTACTCACAGGTACTTAACATAAAATGTACACGCTGGTACACATTAATATACGCACTGGTATATAGCATAATGTACTCACATGTACTTGTACATGACTATAACCCTAGGTATTCATATCATGGCAGACATACAAGTTTACACTTAATTATAGGCACAGGTATACATACACATATATTTCTTTCTAAACCTACATTTCATACTGTAGGTGGGAATGGTACTTACTTGATGCAAATGTCGGGCAACTTAACCTCGATTTTCCTTCTCCTAGACTCCTAGGATCCTGTTGGCCAATTACAAAGCCATTAGCCAAATTCCACTATGTTTCGATACGAAACATCCGTTAGTTTATAAATTGAGTTGCATTACTATGTATAACTCTAAAAACCATTGTTTTTTCTTATTTCTTTCTAACTTTACCCTATCGTTTCTAATGAAGGGAGGGAACCTTTCTAGTCGTTTTCTTATCCCATTGGAAACATTTCAAGGCGGTTCGGGTTATTTGGACAAAATGACGATTTTGCCCTTCGTGGGTCCACTAACCTACCCGAGCTCGATTTCGTTATTCTTATGAAAATAACCACATACTAATTTCAAAATAACACCCTAGTGGGTCAAATCTCTTTATTTCTCAATTATGCCCCATTTTCATAAAACTTTGCGGTTTAGTCCCTAAATTGAAAATTTTGACGATTTTGCCCCCGGGACTAAAATTTACTTCTTTGCATCAAAATTTCCTATTTTTCTGGATGATCATTTTTACTTAAGGTACCATACCTTAATCATTTTGAAAAATGACATTTTTTCCATTTAACACTTTTTTCACTTTTAACATATTCTTGAAAAACCAAAAACTCACAAACAATTGAGTTTTTAGACAAACCGTCCGCGTAAACTAACAGGTTCGTCGAGATCTACAACTTTCATGTTTTAACTTTTCCTAAAGTCTCACTGTACAGGGGCGTTTTTGACTATTTTTTAAATCTGTCGAGAAGGAACTTTTTCTTTCAATTTAGTCCCTATGGCATTTTTACAAAAATCTGTTTCAAACTTGCAATTCTACCCCTGCAGAAACCATTCCATGCCTTAATCAAAAGATTCTCATGCTCAAACATCACTTTTGCAAAGTCTAACATCAAAATTGCAAACATAACACTTTTTGCAAAAATTATCATTTTGCACTATAAACCAAAGTTTCACAACTTAAACTTGTCATTCATCACATATACATGAAATTCCATCAAATATGTGCTCAAGAACTCACATGGGTTTTAAGAAATAAAAATCAAAACCAAATTCAAAACTTTAAACTTTAAAACTTACCCAAATAACACTTTTTGGATTTTTAACCTTCAAAGTTCCTTTGAACTCCTTCTTGGACTTCCTTTTCATGGAAAAATACCATGAATTAATTTTTGCCCTTTACCCATGAAAAATCCCTTGAAAACTCATGAAAAAGTTTAGGATTTTACCTTAAAACTTGTGGGAAATCTTGTACTTGCTTGTAAAAACTTGTTTGGGGCCATTTTTGCAAAGTTTGGGGGCTGACAAAATTTTTTGGAAGCTTGATTATGGGTGCCGGATCATGGAGCAAAAGAAAGGAAATGAAATTTTGTGATAACTTTGCCTTAAATGCTTCCTTATCACATTTGATGACTCATGGTCATCCATTAGACTACCCTAGGTGTCCTCATCTTATTGGGCCACATTGCATGGCTTGTTGGCCCAATAGAATTCAAGCAAATGTCCACTTTATGGAATTAAAAATTTATACTGTGTAATTTTTCACCACACAGTATTTTTCCTATACTGTCGTGGTCAATTTAGTGTACTTTCTATCCTTAGAATGTATAAAAATATTTAACTTACTTTTCGTTCACTTTTGGAGGCTAATCGTGACATATTTCGTATCTGTGTTTTCATTTAGCAGTATTCTTATACTGCTTTGGTCTCCTTTCTACCCCCGGTTAGGGTTAGGACAACCCTTATGTCCTATTTACATTCTAATCATCCATTCGTTTATATCACAATTTAACAATTAATTGTGACATAAAATTCATTTTATGGATATTATGCACAAATCTCTAAGTCATCAAACTCATAAAATTTGTATTTTACAATATCCACCATTGCATTACATATGCCATAAAATTTGCAATCAATGCGGCTCATTCATATTTTATTGTAATTTTCACAAAAATTACTATTTTTGTAAAATTTTATATTTTTTTAAGAATAAATTCATTAATTAAACTTAATTAAATATTAAGTTTTATTGATGACGTTTCCTCGATCATTACATAGGAAGTGTAAGGTTATATCTAGCGAAGAAATGAGAAGAAAAATGAAGATGGTGAAAAGGGAAATGGAAGATGGAGGCAATGTATTCAAGGAGTAGAGGATAGGACAGAAGGGCTAGATCAATTAGCTGGAAGGCACGTACTCTGATGAGGGTTGGGGGGTCCACTAAAGTGTCATCCTTGGCCTTGGGTAAAGAGAATGCTGTTATCTCTTCTCTTTGTTTAACCCTTTTTTTTTCCTTCTATTTCCAACATTTTTTCCTTTTTTCCCCTTAGAATAAACTCTATATTTAATGCTTGAATTTGAGGGTTTTTTTTTTTTTGAATACATGGAAAACTAATACAACTTTAAACAAAGATTTTAAGTCGTCACATATTTTATCAAATAACCTGAAATTGTTATATTGGTATAGATTTTTCCAGATGATCTAATTGCGATGTTATTCGAATGATTAAAAGTTATCTCCTAATGGAATTTTTTTTTTGGTACTCTAACAAAAAGTTCTCAAATATTAATAATAATATGCTATCAAATAATAATAATAATAATAATAATAATAAAAGGAGAAGACTATGACAAGACCTTTTAAAAGATCTTATTAGTAAGACCCTTTTATGTCTATTAGATACAAATCTGATGACCACAAATTAACAAGCCCATAGTAAATAAAATAGAACCAAATGAATCAGATTATTAAAAAACTAAAAAATTCAAAATCCAAACAATAATAATAATCTTTAAAAAAACAAAAAAAAAAACACAAAAACAAAAAACCAAAAAAAAAGTTTGGGTCTAGTCTTGCTGCAAGGCACATCTCACCGACGGCGAGGGTTGGGTCTCGCTAAAGGCTCAAGGTGGTTGGATCTCACCTGCTAGACATGAGCTCATATCACAGAGGTCATGGATCACGACCTTGTGACAGTGCTAAACCACCACAGCGAGCCGATCACGGCAGGAGGTGGCGAGCGGATTGGGTCTTGCCACAAGTCAGATCGCAAACTTGCTTCACCCATCTCCTCTGACGCGAAGCCCACCCATCCCTAGGCGATGCAACTTCTTTGACAGTGCTCGTGATTAATGGATTGTATCGCCCCTCCATCATGATTCTATCTCTGACCTTGGGTCGAGATCGAAACAAGGTGCGAAGGGTTGCCAACTCTCACAAGCTTGTCGCCAACTATGTTTAGCCTCCACCACCATCGTCAAAGAAGTTGCCAACGTCGAAGGCGGGAGCTCAAGCAAGGACGAGGTCCAGATAAGAGAGGAAGAATTCTTCTCATTATGTTGAGTAATACAAGAGTTGTTGTTTTATATACAACTGGGAGAGGAAACAATACCAAATAAATACAACTATAATTGCCCGCTCAGCATTAGTAACAAAGTAACTAACCCGATTAACTAACTACTAACTAATTGATTAACTAATCATTTTATTAGTTGTAAAACTCCCCTTCAAGATGGACTGTAAATATTCTTTACAGCCATCTTGGACAATAATGGTCGAAGTGAGGATAAAGGTAAAGCTTTTGTAAACATATCTACAAGCTGATGTTAAGAACGAATGGGAAGGAATTTAATGTCTCCAGCAGTAACTTTATCACGGACAAAGTGGCAATCAATCTCGATATGTTTTGTTCGTTCGTGGAAAATTGGATTGGTTGTGATGTGAACAGCAGCTTGATTGTCACTAAAAATGAGGGCTGGAGAAGATAGACAAATTTGAAAATCTTTCAAGAGTTGTGTTATCTAAATAAGCTCACTGGTGGTTAAAGCCAATGCTCGATATTCTGCTTTTGCAGATGATCTAGATATGGTTGTTTGCTTCTTAGACTTCCAGGAGATAAGAGAGTCACCTAAGAAAATACAAAATCCTGTAACTGATTTTCTGAAATCGGGGCACAATCCCCTATTAGCATTTGAGAAAGCTCACAGTTGTAATGAAGAGGACGAGGAGAAAAATAATCCTTGCCTAGGGTTGGATTTGAGATATCGAAGAAGATGGTGTGCAGCCTGTAAGTGAGGAACCCATGGTTATGCCAGAAATTGGCTTAATTTGTGAACAGTGAATGTAATATCTAGCCTGGACAATGTGAGATATAACAAACGACCAATGAGTCATCTATATTGAGAGATGTCAGGAAGTAATTCTCCATCTGAAGCATTTAGTTTGATATTTGGATCCATAAAAAGGAAAGTAGGTTTAGAACCAAGAAAGCCAACATTTTCTAGTAATTGTAGGGTATAATATCTTTGAGACAGAACAATGTCGTTGTGAGATGCAGCTATTTTGAGGCCAAGAAAATATTTCAGGTCACCAAGGTCCTTGAGTTTGAATTGAGTATGGAGAAAGGATTTTAGAGAATTGATGACTTCAAGAGAAGGACCAATGATGATTATGCCATCTACATAAACAAGTGGAGAGATAAAGGTAGGCCTTGATCCTTTTATGAATAAGGAGTAGTCATATTTTGATTGAGTGAAGCCAAATTGCAGGAGAGAATGAGAGAATTTGGAGTGCCATTGAAGTGAGGCTTGTTTGAGGCCATAAATGGAGTTATGTAATTTGCAAACTAACTTGGTTCCTTGTAGATAATGCTCCCCCTTACATCGATAACTAGGAGGAATATCCATGTAGACTTCCTCAAAAAAATCCCCATTAAGGAATGCATTGTTAATGTCTAATTGAGTCAAGTGCCAACCCTAACTTGTAGCCAACGCCAATAAAACTTTAACAATCACTAGTTTAGCCATAAGAGAAAAAATATCAATGAAATCTATCCCTTCCTGTTGTGTATAGCCTTCAGCTATGAGATGAGCTTTGTGTCTCTCTATGGTGCCATTAGAGTGAAACTTGATTTTGCATATCCACCGGCATCCAATGGTGTGTTTTCCTTAGGGAAGAGGAACCACTGACTAAGTATTGTTTGATTCCATAGCATCGAGCTCAGTTTTCATGGCTGCTCTCCATTGGGAATATTTTACAGCTTGATGGTAGAATTGGGGCTCATAGTGAGATGAAATGGTGAGAATAAAGTTCTTGTATTTGTTGGATAGTGAATCATAAGAAAGGTATTTGGATAGAGGGTACGTGGAATCATAGGAATTGTTTGTAGTATAGTGGTGAGAAAGCGGGTTATAGTGAAAATCCTGAAAGTAGGAAGGAGGTTTAGTAAGACAAGATGACCTTCTAGGAATGGCTTGGCTATCAGTAGGACAAGAGATGGATAGGTTGGAATTATACAGTGAAGAAGGTTTTGGAAGGCCGGTAGGTGAGGGAGCCTCTAGTGATTTTGGTAAGACAAAGTTAGGAAATGGGTCAATGATAGAGTCAACAGCAATAATTGAATGAAAGGGGAAGACCTTTTCATGAAAAACCACATTCCTAGAAACAAGATCTGTTTGTTGTGTAGATCTAAGAGTTTATAGCCTTTGATTCTAGATGGATAACCAAAAAATTGTTGGAATTTCATGAAAAACCACATTCCTAGAAACAAGATCTGTTTATTGTGTAGATCTAAGAGTTTATAGCCTTTGATTCTAGATGGATAACCAAGAAATTGTTGGAATTAAAACATGAAATGCAGCGGAAGGAACGGATCGTTGACAAACAAAAACTTTCTGAAAACTTTGTTTTATCGGGAATAGATATATAATTTTAATTACAGAAAGCTTTAGGAATTTTTTACTAACCTTTTGAAGACTATCAGGGTATCCTAGCTTTCCTCTTTGACACCACGATCTTCCAAACCAGGCCTCCACACCAATGGAAAGACGAGTGGGCATCAAACTGCAAGAATGAATTATCCTCACACTTTTCTGAATCTGCTATGTACTCAACACATGAGATAGCAGACCTTTTTCTTTAGAGAAGAACTCTCAGTTTTTCTCTCTAAAAATTATGTGAATAAAAATTACTGAGATAACTGTTATCTCTCCCTTTTTATAACTGAGCCATTAGTCATTTTTCTTTCCCTTTTCTTTTCCTTTCCTTTTTCTTCTTTTCTTTTCCGTTTGTTTCTTGTTACCCGAATCCTTATTCGGTCAACACTTCACACACATATGCACATGTATAAAAAAAACTTCCCCTTTTTTTTTTTTTTTTCTTTGACCGAATCACAACATGTGATTCGGTCTTCACATGTATATATATATATATTAAGTAAGGAAACGTGAAAGCCTCACGCTGCAACCTTTTTCCTTTTTTTTTTTATAATATTATATTAATATATATATATATATTAATATATTATAAAATCTTATATATATATATAAAAAGATTTGGTTCAAAACCATATATATATATATATATATTTATATATACAAATCTAAATTCAAAAATAAATCATATTTATTTAAGAATAGATTTTAACAATTATCAATTAATTAACTAATGCTCAGTTAAATGTGACAACATTTATCACATTACATTATGTGTCACCGAGAACATTTTTCTGTGTCACGTTAATAATTCAAGTGTGAAAAATTAATTCAGAATTCAAAAATTCTAAATTAAACATGTATAATTCATTCTATGCAAAATCTAATATAGTGTTACAGAGGTGGTATTGGGGACCTATGGACCTATAACCCAAGCTCCAATAAATTTGACATTTAATTAAACTCTTTAATTAATGTGCCAAATTTATTAGTTTCAGTGTTACTCCACTAAAAACCTGAAACTGAACTCTTGAGATTATAGTATAATTACTCAAAGAAAATTAACGAGTAGTCCATTGATATAATCATTACATATAAGTCAGTCTTCGATAAATAGTTCATAATAAGAGCTAGGTTCAATTTCCGTTCACCTCTCTTATTACATCTTTATCCTTGAGTTCCAATAATTCTCTAATGAACAATTAATTCATAATCTTATTATGAACGAGCGCTCTGATGTTCAAACCTTGAATTATCACTCAAGAGAACTATTTTTCTAACTTCCAAAGGGAAGGAATGGATTCCATATCTGTATAATATTATTCCCAGCCATTTATTACTTTATGTTTCCAAGATGCTAAGTTATAATCTGTGCTTAGACAAATCTTACTATGCAAGTCAAAAAACATAATGTAATAAATGGGAGTCTAATAAATACTCAGGATTAAGACTGTCAAATATATGATCATCATAGTGATAAACTTGAATACTCTATTTGTAACGGATGATTATTAGAGATTCATAATTTATCTGGTCCAGTCCTATATAATCTCATTATATAAAGTACCTCTAACCCAATGTCTCTACATTAATAGTCCGGATAATGACTATTTCATTTTAGATGAGATTGGACCGTACTTGTAATTTTTAATTAAAGATCCCAAACTTTAATTAATTATTACGGACTATTTAGATTATTATCTATAAATTTTATCCCCAAGCAAATAACACTTATATGCTAAATTTATAGTCACATAAATAATCATGGAATTTTCTTGATGTTTATAAATGTATTCATAATACATATAATCAACCAAAATAATAAATGTCATTTTATTTATTTATTAACAATATGTACAATGTCACAGCTTTTAGGGCACCAAACCCAACAATCTCCCACTTGCCCTAAAGCAGGTGAGACATGTCTCTAAGACCTAAGCCTTCCAAGTGTCCCTCAAAGCTCTTTGCAGGTAACGTCTTGGTGAAAGGGTCGGCAAGGTTGTTTTCTGACGCTATCTTCACAACTTCCACATCGCCTCGATGCACTATCTCTCTAATCAAATGATATTTTCTTTCTATATGCTTTCCTCTTTTGTGGCTTCTAGGTTCTCTTGAATTTGCCACTGCACCACTGTTGTCACAATACAGTGTGAGTGGTTTATCCATGTCTGGAACTACTTCCAAATCATTTAAGAACTTACGGAGCCAAACAGCTTCTTTAGCTGCTTCACAAGCAGCCACATATTCTGCTTCCATAGTTGAATCAGCAATACAAGATTGTTTGATGCTTCTCCAAACTATGGCTCCACCACCAAAAGTAAACACTGATCCAGACGTAGATTTACGTGTGTCTTTGTTTGATTGAAAATCAGAATCAGTGTATCCAATGGGAATCAAATTCTCACCAGAATAAACTAGCATATAGTTTCTCGTTCTCCTAAGATACTTGAGAATATGTTTAACCACTACCCAATGATCTAATCCTGGGTTGGATTGATACCGACTGACTATACCCACCGCATAGCAAATGTCAGGTCTTGTACACAACATGGCATACATTAGACTTCCTATATTGCAGATGCATAGGGTACCCGTCTCATATTTTCTTCCTCTTGAGGTGTCGTAGGACACTGCTCTTTTGAAAGATAAACTCCATGACGTGTAGGCAAATTACCTTTCTTGGAGTTTTGCATCGAAAATCTGATAAGCACCTTATCGATATACGATGCCTGAGACAGCGCCAACAGTTTGTTCTTGCGATCTCTTATGAGTTGAATTCCAAGAACATAACTTGCTTCTCCTAAATCTTTCATTTGGAAATTGCTAGCGAGCCATTTCTTTACATCAGATAATACTCCTACATCATTCCCAATGAGTAGGATATCATCTACATAAAGAACCAAGAAGACCACCTTCTTTTCTTTGATGTACTTGTAAACACAAGGTTCATCAATATTTTGATCGAAACCATAAGATTTGATCGCTTCATCAAATCTCAAGTTCCAAGATCTTGAAGCTTGCTTGAGTCCATAGATGGACCTCTGTAACTTGCAAACCTTTTGCTCTTGACCTTTAACTACAAACCCTTCTGGTTGCACCATATAGATGCTTTCCTCAAGATAGCCATTCAAAAAGGCAGTCTTGACATCCATTTGCCATATCTCATAATCAAGACAAGCAGCAATGGATAAAAGAATCTGAATGGATTTAAGCATAGCTACAGGCGAGAAAGTTTCTTCATAGTCAACTCCCTCCTTTTGGGTATAACCCTTTGCCACAAGCCTAGCTTTGAAAGTCTCAACTTTCCCATCCACTCCTCTTTTCTTCTTGTAAATCCATTTGCACCCTATGGGTTTTATCCCTTCAGGTAGGTCTACAAGATCCCAGACTGAATTGGAGTACATGGACTCCATTTCAAGGTTCATAGCCTCTAGCCATTTTTCCTTCTCAGAAACTTCCATTGCATCACGATATGTCAATGGATCATCCTCACCATTATCAGAGATAGCAACATTTGCTTTTCCAAGTTCCCTGTAGCAAGCAGGTGGTCTCACAACCCTCCCACTACGTCGAGGTGGTATGACATTCTGATAGGAAGATGTGGCCTCCTCATTTTGTCCTTCGACAACAGTTGTCGGTTGCGGTCTGATCTGATCAGAAAGTAACTCTTCAAGTACAATTTTGCTACGAGGTTTATAGTTTGTCATATAATCATTCTCGAGAAAAGTGGCATTTGTCGATACAAATACTTTCTTATCCTGTGAACTATAAAACAAACCTCCCCTCGTTCCCTTTGGGTATCCCACAAATAAGCATACTTCAGAACGTGGTTCCAACTTCCCAGTCTTACCTTTCAGCACATGTGCTGGACACCCCCATATACGGATATGTCGCATACTAGGTTTGCGACCATTCCATAACTCTAGAGGTGTTTTTGAAATAGACTTAGATGGAACTATGTTTAGAAGATATACTGCAGTTTGTAGTGCATATCCCCAAAATGAAGTGGGTAATGATGAGTAGCTAAGCATGGATCTCACCATATCAAGCAACGTTCTATTTCTTCTCTCTGCAACACCATTTTGTTGTGGTGTTCCAGGTGCGGTGAGTTGTGATAGAATACCATGTTCTATCATATAATCCTTGAATTCAGTATCAAGGTATTCTCCTCCTCGATCAGATCGAAGACTCTTCACCGTCTTACCTAATTGCTTTTCAGCTTCCGCTTGAATTCTTTGAACTTTCCAAAAGTTTCAGATTTCCTTTGCATTAGGTATATGTAACCATACCTTGAATAATCGTCAATAAATGTGACGAAATATTCGTAACCATCACGGGCTTGTACATTCATTGGACCACAGACGTCTGAATGTATTAGCTCAAGTGGTTCCTTGGCCCTTTCGCCTTTTGCAGAGAAAGGCCTCTTAGTCATTTTACCTTCAAGACAAGATTCACAAACTGGTAGAAAACTAACTTTTAGCTCTTTTAAAGGACCCTCCTTTACCAGTCTGTTAATTCTGTCAAGGTTGACATGACCTAATCTAAGGTGCCATAGGTATGTTTCATTATTAGAAGAAATCTTTTGCTTCTTGGGTTTAGGTTGTTCAACTTTGAACATTTCGGTATTGAGCAGTGCTTTTTCGTTGGGCCTTAAGGTGTAAAGCCCATTTTTCAGATGTGCAGAACAAATATCCAAACCATTTCTAGAAATATTAACATAATTATTATTAAAAGAAACATTAAACATTTGTTCAAACAACCTGGAAACAGAAATCAAATTTCTGCGAAAACAAGGAATGTAATAAACATTGTCTAAAATTAAAAACTTATTTCTAAAATAAAGTTTAACAACTCCCACTGCTCTTGCCGAAACAACCTCTCCCATTCCCACTCTCATCGTTTGTTCCCCGTCGGCAAGCTCCCTTGAAGAACTAAGCATCTGCAAAGAAGAACAAACATGGTTAGTTGCCCCTGAATCAATTATCCAAGGTGAAGAATCATCTTCAACTAAACAGGCTTCTAAAACGAGTAAATCTGATTTACCGTTGTTCTTCTTTTCTTTGAGCTCCTGAAGATACTTCTTGCAGTTTCTCTTCCAGTGCCCAACTACGCCGCAGTGGAAACATTTTCCTTTAGGCTTCTTTTGGTTGGAGCTCCTTTTGCTGTTATTGCTTTTGTTCTTCTTAGGTTGCCTTCCATTCTTAGACTTACCACTTCCTTCAGTCCCCTTCCTCTTCTTATTCTTTTGGGCAAAAGAGGAAGGTTGAGCTTCTGCAACATTTGCCTCAGCTTCTTTAGTCTTTTCTTTCGAAATAGACTCGAAGGTTTGAAGCTCATTAAGCAACTCAGTCATGTTATATTTCAGCTTATTCATGAAATAGTTGCTTTTGAACTGAAGGAACGCAGGGGAGAGGGTTTCTAAAATCATCCCCACCTGTGTGGCTTCATCTATCATAGCCCCGTTGACCTCGGCCTCATGGAGATAGTTAACCATGTTGAGAACATGTTCTCTGACCGAAATCCCTGCCTTCATTTTTGCATTCATTACTGCCTTAACGGCTTCGTGGCATGCCTTTTCAGAAGGTTTACCAAACATGTCTTGCAGAGACTGCATTATCTCATAAGCGGTCTCCATGCTTTCGTGCTTCATCCTAAGCACGTCAGACATCCCAGCCAAAAGAAAACAGCGGGCCTTATTATTTGCCGCGATCCAACGATCATATGCTTCCCGTACATTACGAGGAGCATTGGAAGCAGGCTCTGGAGGACATTCCTCCGTCAGGACAAACTTGTAACTTTCGCAAATTAGTACAATGTTCATGTTACTCTTCCACTTGACAAAATTATCTCCTGGTTAATTTTTCATTTGAGAGAATTGCGATGATTGGATTAGACATTGTCGCTGTAATAAATAAATAAAATAGCATAAATTAAAATGGTTGCATAAACATCATAAATGTTTTGGAATAGTAAACGTGATGCATGATGCATATGAAAAACACAAAAAATATTTTACTAATTCCACGATTATTCAATTTTAATAAATAAAGTGCCGCCGTAGGGTAGGTCAAATTATTTATGAATTGAATTGAGACATTCTCAATTAATAAATATATTCAAAATATCTCATATTTTCTATATTTATTAATAACCGTTTATTTTGGTCAAGATATAATTAACAATTTAATTATGTCTTTATGAGTGTAACCCACTATTTTGGATTTTAACAACTTAACTCAAAATTGTCGCCGTAGGGTAGGTCAATTTTGAAATACATTATAAAATCCTATCTCAAGGAAGCCAACCTTGATATTGATTTAAATGGACACCCTCCGTAGGGAGGACGAAATCAAAGTGTCGCGAGGCGCCACCTAAATCTCACGGTGTTGTACTAATAGTGGAGACCGCAGGTTATATTGTCATATTACCTTCTCCCACTCATTATTTTAGAAGATGTGTTTTATCTTATAAAACATCATATGTTTCATAATTCTAGTAGTTAAAAACAATTTTTAATTACTAGATTATATTATGTGTTAATAGAATCTCATTCTATTTACACTTAAATAAATTACCAGATTTTCTAAAAATCTAAATTTATTATGAATTGTCTAAGTTACCAAATATTAAACAATTTAAAATTAGATAACTTAGAATTAATGTGAATTTTACCAAGTCTTAACTGTTAAAACTAAATTCACATTATTTGGTTGATAAATTAAATTAAGTTTCTATAAAACCAACCCAATTAATTTAATCTCATTAAATTAATGCTAACACATATTAAATCATTTTATAAACTCCTTTATAAAAATAATATGCTAAGCGTATGCATGTCATGTTACAATAACTATAAGTGGGCACTTTCCTAGATGACATGTTATCATGCATGAACATGTTATCACAATCATCATATGAAAATAAAAATGAAAATAAACAATGAATTTTTGACCGGGTCCTTTTGGATAATTAAAATTACAACCCAAAAAATAAAAATAAAAATAAAAAAATAAAATTACAGGGGTCTTCTTGTAATTTATACATAATTCCCTGCTCCAATTTTGTGGTCTTCATCAAATGGTTTATTGTGCAACAATTTGCTGGATTGCCTTTGAAATCTGATAGGCCCACAGTTCTCAACTGTGCCAAAAAAATCCAATGGACATCTTTTTCTTCATCGCTCCACGTGTAGCAAGTGAAAGAGAGGAGAGAAGAAAATAATAATAATAATAAATTACAAAAAGCCTATACCCCTTTATGGGTTTACACAGATTGATCTAATCAAACTGAAAATAAAATTATTAATCCAAAAGGACCATATAATTAACGACCAAAAATCCTTTCATTAAACAACCATTCATCACATGAATAAAAATTAACAAAGATGCAAAGTGCCCACAAACATGCATCAAAAACATGATATCATCAAAATAAAATCATGTTTAATTAAAATTATATATGTTATAACCCGCTCTGATGCCATTTGTTGGATTTAAAACATGAAATGCAGCGGAAGGAACGGATCGTTGACAAACAAAAACTTTCTGAAAACTTTGTTTTATCGGGAATAGATATATAATTTTAATTACAGAAAGCTTTAGGAATTTTTTACTAACCTTTTGAAGACTATCAGGGTATCCTAGCTTTCCTCTTTGACACCACGATCTTCCAAACCAGGCCTCCACACCAATGGAAAGACGAGTGGGCGTCAAACTGCAAGAATGAATTATCCTCACACTTTTCTGAATCTGCTATGTACTCAACACATGAGATAGCAGACATTTTTCTTTAGAGAAGAACTCTCAGTTTTTCTCTCTAAAAATTATGTGAATAAAAATTACTGAGATAACTGTTATCTCTCCCTTTTTATAACTGAGCCATTAGTCATTTTTCTTTCCATTTTCTTTTCCTTTCCTTTTTCTTCTTTTCTTTTCCGTTTGTTTCTTGTTACCGAATCCTTATTCGGTCAACATTTCACACACATATGCACATGTATAAAAAAAAACTTCCCCCTTTTTTTTTTTTTTTCTTTGACCGAATCACAACATGTGATTCGGTCTTCACATGTATATATATATATATTAAGTAAGGAAACGTGAAAGCCTCACGCTGCAACCTTTTTCCTTTTTTTTTTATAATATTATATTAATATATATATATTAATATATTATAAAATCTTTATATATATATATATATAAAGATTTGGTTCAAAACCATATATATCTATATATTTATATATACAAATCTAAATTCAAAAATAAATCATATTTATTTAAGAATAGATTTTAACAATTATCAATTAATTAACTAATGCTCAGTTAAATGTGACAACATTTTATCACATTACATTATGTGTCACAGAGAACATTTTTCTGTGTCACGTTAATAATTCAAGTGTGAAAAATTAATTCAGAATTCAAAAATTCTAAATTAAACATGTATAATTCATTCTATGCAAAATCCAATATAGTGTTACAAATGTGGTATTGGGGACCTATGGACCTATAACCCAAGTTCCAATAAATTTGACATTTAATTAAACTCTTTAATTAATGTGCCAAATTTATTAGTTTCAGTGTTACTCCACTAAAAACCTGAAACTGAACTCTTGAGATTATAGTATAATTACTCAAAGAAAATTAACGAGTAGTCCATTGATATAATCATTACATATAAGTCAGTCCTCCATAAATAGTTCATAATAAGAGCTAGGTTCAATTTCCGTTCACCTCTCTTATTACATCTTTATCCTTGAGTTCCAATAATTCTCTAATGAACAATTAATTCATAATCTTATTATGAACGAGCGCTCTGATGTTCAAACCTTGAATTATCACTCAAGAGAACTATTTTTCTAACTTCCAAAGGGAAGGAATGGATTCCATATCTGTATAATATTATTCCCAGCCATTTATTACTTTATGTTTCCAAGATGCTAAGTTATAATCTGTGCTTAGACAAATCTTACTATGCAAGTCAAAAAACATAATGTAATAAATGGGAGTCTAATAAATACTCAGGATTAAGACTGTCAAATATATGATCATCATAGTGATAAATTTGAATACTCTATTTGTAACGGATGATTATTAGAGATTCATAATTTATCTGGTCCAGTCTTATATAATCTCATTATATAAAGTACCTCCAACCCAATGTCTCTACATTAATAGTCCGGATAATGACTATTTCATTTTAGATGAGATTGGACCGTACTTGTAATTTTTAATTAAAGATCCCAAACTTTAATTAATTATTACGGACTATTTAGATTATTATCTATAAATTTTATCCCCAAGCAAATAACACTTATATGCTAAATTTATAGTCACATAAATAATCATGGAATTTTCTTGATGTTTATAAATGTATTCATAATACATATAATCAACCAAAATAATAAATGTCATTTTATTTATTTATTAACAATATGTACAATGTCACAGCTTTTAGGGCACCAAATCCAACAGAAATATACAAGGGCGAGCTCGTGGTTGAAACTGGGTACGATGAGTTGACAAGGTGGAAGCAAATGCAAGACAACCAAACACCTTGAAATTGGAATAATCTACACGTGACTTATACAACATCTCAAAGGGTGTTTTGATGTGTAACAAGGGAGATGGAGTCCGATTAATCAAGAATGTAGCAATGAGGACACATTCAGTCCAAAGTGAAATAGGTACTCGAGATTGAAAGTATAGAGCACATGCCACATTAAGTAAGTGTTGATGTTTTGTCTTAACTAGTGAGTTTTGTTGAAGGGTTTCTACACATGAAAACTGGTGTAGAACACCTTTGTTGCCAAAAAAGTCAGTGAATGTCAATTCCTTAGCCTGATCAGATCGAACACTTTTAATTGTGGTGTTAAACCGATTTTCAATCATAGCAAAAAATTTTGGTGTCACTATAGCAACATCTGATTTCTATTTGAGCAAGAATAGCCAAGTGAAACGAGTATAATCATCCACTAAAGTAACAAAATATCTATGTCCAGAATGAGAAGTAATATGATATGGTGCCCAGATATCACAATGAGTTAATTCACAATGAATCTGATTACATAAGTATCAATAAAGCTAAAAACATCACAATGAATCTGATTACATAAGTAGTGTAATCGTTTGGAGGATAAATGTCCCAAGCGATTATGCCAAACTTTGGCTGAGATAGTGTTGACCAAAATGGAATTAGTGGTGCCAAAAGTAGTTTTATCAAGAACATATAAGTCTTCAGTTTTGTCACCCCTACTAATCGTCATCTTGGAGTTGGATTCCTGGATCATAAAATGATCAGAAAAAAATTACCAGAAGCTGTGAATCAGCTGTAATGGCACTCACAAATATCAAGTTAAACTTGAATTGTGGAACAAATAAGACATCCTTGAGGATCAACCTGGAGCTAATTTTAACATCCCCACTAAAGCTACCAGGATTGTAAGCATGATTTGGTAAAGTAATAGTGCAGTTATTAACAGGAGATAATGAGATAAAGGCATTGGCATTGGAACAAATATGCCTAGATGCTCCTGAATCTACTATCTAGTAGTTCATGAAAGATAGGACAGGATTCAAATATACAGACAAGCAAGTATCTGCTAAATGTGAAGTAGTGGGAATGTCATGTTGATCATTGACTTTGACAGTGGAAGCCAAATGATTGGAGAGCATAATCATCAACTATTGGTATTGGCTACTATTAAGGTTTGAAAGAAATCCCCGATAGTCCCACACTGACCATTGTCTAGAGGTTGTTTATCTCTATAACCACACTGATTAGAGGCTTCAGCAGTATGAGCACTAAGCTGATTAGAGACTTGATTAACATTGGTAGATGGTGTATTCTTCAGGCGTTGTTTGAAGCCAAGGGGAAAGCCATGAAGTTTGTAATATTTGTCTACAGTATGACCATGGATGTTGCAATGTGTACAAAAAGGCCTATCCTTCTTTGGATTTCTGTTCCCTCTATTACCAGAGCCAACATTCACATGGTTGAATTTCTTAGAAGCATCACTTTTTGCAACAAAGGCTAAGGTATTAATAGCAGGATCAACAACATTGGAAACTGCTATTTTCCTTTGGCATTCTTCTTGAGAGATCAAGGAGAAAACCTTATTGATAGGGGAAGAGGATCCATGAGCAACAATTGACCTCTAATTTGAGCATAGGACTTGTTCAGGCCCATAAGAAAGGCCATAGTGTAGTCCATTTGATAGTACATATGCATCTCCTTGACACCTCCACATGTACATTTGCCACAAGTGCAAGTAGGCCTGAAATTATTCAATTCTTCCCAAAGTGTTTTTAGCTTAGTGAAATAAACACTAATGGAATTTTGATCTTAAGTGTGATTGGCCAATTCACGACGCAATTGGAAAATACGAGGGCCATTACTTTGCTGAAATCTGTCCTTAAGATCTAACCAAATCTCATAAGTAGATTCAGAGAATATGACACTGGCAGAAATTTATTTAGAAACTGAATTCAAGGTCCAAGAAATCACCATGTTGTCATTTCTGATCCAAGATTGAAGATGAGTGTGATCAGAACTTGTGGGTTTTGTGATGGATCCATCAATGAAACCAAGTTTATTCTTGATAGAAAGAGCAATCTGCATGGCAGGGCTCCAGGAGGCATAGTTATCACCTGTCAACTGCTAGGAGACGAGAATAAGTCCAAGAGAGTCAGAGTGATAAAGAAAATATGGACTTAAGGGGTCATCAATGGTGGATTTTCTAGTCGACGCAGTGACAACACTAAAATTTGAAGGTTGCATAGGAAAGGAAAAGAGAAGGGCAAGACGAAGATGAAATTTGTCTAAAAAGGAGAAAAAAAAATCGAACAAAGATCAAGGCGAAGAGAAAGGCCTATGAAGAGCGAAGATCAAATCGCAGACTAGATCAAACTTCGAGGAACTCCGACGAAGCAGAAGAACTCTGGCAAATCAGAAAGCGGCAGAAATTTCATCTGATACCATATTAAGTTCTAGAGAGTGAAAAACGTGAATTGAGAGGAATAATTCTTCTCATTATGTTGAGTAATACAAGAGTTGTTGTTTTATATACAACTAGGAGAGGAAACTGAAAATAGAACAATACCACATAAACACAACTGTAATTGCTAGCTCAGCATTAGTGAAAAACTAACTAACCCGACTTACTGACTACTAACTAATTGATTAACTAATCATTTTATTAGTTATAAAACCCCTATTTCAGTAAATGAATTCTTGGAACTTTCCAATTTCTTGGCAAAAAAGTCTTGGTAAAAAGAGATTTTCTTGATCCATTTGCATTTCGGTCAAGATCATGTTTTCCTACAACTCAAGTACATAATTGACGACTCCACTAACACTAACTGTTGAGGAGAATGTCGATGAAGCCAAAGCCGAAGCCGATGAGGACGAAAAGGCAAGCGAAGAGCTTCATTGATGGAGTTTAGGGAGCAATGTCTCTGTAGCCAATGGTGCACATGGTGACGATGCAAAAGTAGAGAGCATCAACGACGGGATAGGTCTCAGTGCCAAGTAGTGGCCTGTGTTGAGGGAGTCGATGAGAACTCCGAAGGAGAGGTAGATTAGAAAGCTTTTTTCTAATTTTAATTTAACATGATTGTGTAAGTGCGAGTCTATTGTAATTGAGTAACATTGAAGTTTTAAGCCGTTGGATCTAAAAGTCTTATCTATAAGACTATAGTAGGTCTTATTACAGAAATTTCCTAACGGTAATAGCTCTAATAATAATAATAATAATAATAATGGCGTCTAGCATCCATGTCCTTGAGTTTCTTGTAATATTGTGGAACATTTTCCCTTGCTTTTTTTTTTTTTTTTTTTGCATTTTTGTTAGCTTTATAAGATATGTAGCGGCAATTAATTTCAATTTGTTAAGGCATGTTAAATTTAAGATAAATTTATAGTAAATATTTTTTTAATAATTTAGGCTTCTCGAATTTCTCATTATTTGGCCCTTTAGTTGTTGAAAACAGTACAGTTAGTCCCTCATTAGTTATAGATTTGTGTAAAATTTTACTTCTCTTAATAGTCGTTCAAAGATAAAAATACTAAACCATGAAAAATTAAGAGCACAAATATTGCTAAACCCAAAAATAAATTAAAAGATTTATGGTGAAATACAAATTCTATACTGATGTTGTGCATTACCGATAATCAGGTTAGAACATTATTCAATCAAATTACAAAACAAAATGTATGCCTAACAAAATTTTAATAAAACTCCAAGCTGTATTCATTAGGTCAAACAACATGAGACAGGTGGAATTTGAGTTTGAAATACCGAGGCAAGTAAGAGTAATAACATATTACGGTGTTTGAGAGAATAGTTTAAATTGTTTGATTAAAACCTTGCACTATATCACATAAGAGTCTTATTTTGTAATAAATATTTACTTTATACCATAGCATGTGTACGCTGACAAGTAAAATCAATTTACGACACCTTTTCTTAGTTTCTTTATACAGTAGCCATGTTTATATTTGACTGGATTTAAATTTTTAACTCGTTGCATTGGAATACGATAGATGAAAAATGTTGTGTTAAATTTGCTCGACATATTTTACAAGAAATCTGTGCAATAAATTATCAGCGTCTCTAGGTGTGCGTGTGTGTGTGTGTGTGTCTAGAACTAGAACTATATAAGTGGCTAAATGCTAGGGGCTAGACAGGTGTGGTGGTAGGCGGTTTGTATGTCTTTTTTAACCTCATGTTGAAAGCTCTTTGAGAGGCACCAACTAATTCATCCACCACATTTATAGCTTTTATGTTGTGATCTACCAACATATTATTTGAAGATAAAAGGGTCAGTTTGGCTTATGGATTTAAAACGTCTCTGTTTGAAATGTAGGTTTGAACCAATTAAGAAAATGAATTAGAACTACTTTTTATAGTTGGAATTTATGTTTAGTAAGCTTTGTCAAAATGTTGTTTTGGACTAAAAGTAGCAGTAACTACTATTTCACTTGACACCAAAAACTACTAAAAGTCGGTCCTAACCGTTATTGGGTCAAACAAGAGTTTTAATTGGAACTGAAACCATCAAACTATAATTTAAAATAAAAAGTTTGAAAAGTATAGGCCTTGTTCGGTTCACTGCCTCGAATTATGTTAGTTTGAACTTTTTTTTATTTGAACAAAATATTTCAAACTGCGAGTTTCAAATGGTAGTCTGAATTGATATTTAGATATGCAATTTGAGTTTTAGACTGAATAGGAAATTTGAACTGAATTCGTGTTTGATTGAGTGCCGAGAAATCGGTATTCACACTTTAAAAATAGAAAAAAAAATCCTAAAAGTGAAAGGAAAAGTCTTTTAAAAAAAGGTTAATGGGTAAAAATTAACAACTTATAATAATAATAATAATAAAAGGTACAAACTTGGTTTTTTTTTTTTTGTGAAATGAAATTGGAATATAAAACAAAAAAATGAAGAAATATGGGTTGTACAGCATAAGTTGGCGACATGAGGAGAAAAAAAAATGGTTGCAAGTGAGGCAATGAATGAGTTAATGCATAAGGTGGATCCCTTTTTACTGTGCAGGAGTGGTCTGAATTGTGGAAATGAAGGGGGGGGTGTGTGGGGCGCTCAAACTTAGGGTTGAACAGCCCCAACAACTCACGTAGCCAGTCTAGTCCAAACTAAGCCAAACTAGTGAAAGGAAACACGAGGATATTTGTTCAAATCAAGTAAGAATAGGGGGAGGAGTGAAGTCTAATTTAGATCTTCTTGTTTTATTCAAAATATCAAACTAATGGTGTAAATCAAGCAAAAAGACTGGTTTGAACCGACTTTTTAGTCCAAACCCTAAGAACCAATGAACCAAACAGGCTTCCTTCAAAAAAAAAAAAAGAACCAAACAGGCCCAAAGTTTTGGCAAAAATTACAGTAAACACCACTTTTGTAAAATTTATTGAAGTAAATATAGCAAGTTTTAAAAATATTTATAATAAACAATAGTGAATAGAAAATTTATTCAATAAAAATATTTTTTACAATTCTATTTACTATAAGTAAATTAAATTACCAATAAAATTTTAGTTTACTATTATTTACTATAAATATTTTTAAAAGCCTGAATTTACCTCAAAAAAAATTTAAAAATCTCAAGTTTCCCTATTATCCCAAGTTTTGGGGCTTACATTGCTGTCTAGGCCTTTCAAATAAGTTCCATACACCAAAGCCTGAAAATGCAATGATCTAGTTCACTTGGGCCTGTGAAACTTGTCTCAAAATTCAAAACCTAACCCAACTACAATTTACAAAGTTTTGGATAACATTATATTGTGGCCTGGGAATGTTAGCATTGTTTTATATCCAAACGCTTTGTTATGTAGAGTTAATTATGGGGTATTGCCTCTAACAACCTCATCTTTGACTTGAGAGTGAAGATCCAAAAATTGGGGATCCATGAGGCTTTCATATTCTTTAACAAAAGAGCATCAATAGCAAGCCTCTCAGTAGTTGGGGGGTTAAAAAAAATACTCCGGGTTATTAAAATAAGTCGTGTTTTATGTGGTTTTCCCATGTTACAACTTTTGTACCGATACGGTCACGATCCGCCGCATGTGAATCAAGGAATACCACTTTTAGAGAGTTCGCATTTGAATATACTGCTTATGTAGAAAAATTCAACTCAAATGTACATATAAAAGTAATGGTACGCAACCTGATTTGTCAACCTAATTTATGCTATAAATTTGCATATGAGAAAAAGAAAAGGAATTTCAAACATTACTATGGTGTGCAGTTCCAAACAAGAAGAATATCATAATAAAATACGTTATGTATGAGATTCTCCCTAAAACACATGCCTGTATACATACGCACTTCTCTTGTAAGGTGCATGTTTAATTTCTTCTTCTTTTTTTTTTTTTTTTTTTGTTCTTTCAGATTTTAAGATGCTTAAGCTCGTACAAATGGAATTTTTCTAAGAGAAAAAGGGTACATAACAAGGTAATGATAGGGCTCCTTGGCCAAAGGAAGTAATTGTAGAGTTGATCGGACTTGGAGGCTTAACAAACCTTGACAAGCGAAATCTTAGGGGAAAAAAAACAAACAATAAAATGGAGCAATATCTTTTTTTTTTTTTTTAATACAACGGGAGGGAGAATGCCATCACTTTTAAGTGAGGCTTAGCGTGACTCAAACATTTAACCTATGGTTGAAGTGAATGAACTTATAACCAACTAAGTTGCCCTCACTCGTCAATGGAGCAATATCTTTACACCCATAGAAATAAATTGATAAACCAAATGGGACAGCTTATATGCCTAATGGATTATTGATGCACAAGCATTCTTGAACTTGACTCGCAGACTATGTGGTTTGGGCCTTGAAGAAGTGTCTGAGCCCATTTATTGGGTGCGTCTATAGATTTGTAAAGGACTTTTTAAAACAAAGGCCCAAACAAGTAGAGCTTGGGGTGGATTTTTTAGTATGATCTTGAGTGTGTTTAAAGGATTTAATTGCACCTCTCAAAAGTTGGAGGGAGCATTTTATAAGAGAGAATGATGCAAGAGTATACTTGAACTTGAGAGGCGACCTATATGTCTTAGGCCTCAAAGAAGTGACTAAGCTTATCTATTGAGTGTACCGATGAATTTTAAGGAACTTCTTGAAATAAGGGCCCAAAAGAATAGAGCTTGGCATGGATTTCTACGTCTCATTTTGGCTAAAATTTAATTGTATCTTTCTCAGCAGTTACAACTTTTAAGAGGAATGGTTGCGTTACTCATACCTTAATTGTTGATCACAACCATATATGATTTAAATTAGGCGGTTCATATGATATGGAATTAGATATCATGAGAAAATATCCTCAGTCAACACCATTACACGTGCTTCATAAACACTCTCTAATTTAAATCTTAAGGTTGCGATGAATAGACAAATGGACAGATTGCTCCCCTAAGAAGATGGCATAGTTCTTTGGCTACAAGGGCATTCCGTTAATGGCTCAAGTATAGACTACCGTGGCTGGAGCTTCCCAGTAAAAAAATAATAATAAAAAATAAATAAAATAACATAAAATAAAATTATGAATAGAGAAGCAGACAGCTAGAGAAGGAACCTAATGGCAGAGTTAACTTTTGGGTATGGAAATGAAGGGGCCTTGATTACCCATCTTTCTTAAAGCTCAATAATGCCAATAATTGTTCATGGTACCATAAACCAGAAAGAATAGACTTTTATTTTTCTTCTTTTTGGAATCATTATATGAGTAGATTGATTTCCGGAGGTGGAAATACCAGTCTTTATTTTAACTTGACATTGGCTAATGTAGCTTGATTGGCATTTCATGGTAAACTAGCCTTCATCAATCTTTGTGGAATGCTAATATTTCGTACCCCTGCTGGCCAATGAATCTACTAGTATTCTCCAAATTGGTTTTTCTATTTCCCTTTTCTTTCCGATCCTGCATGGATTTTCCATTATATCAAGACTTTCTGTTTTTGGGTGATTAGTAGTATGCAAATGTTTTCGTGTCTACTTTTCACAAAGAGACTTCTTTTGGTCGCTAAACCACATTAGTATCTATCATCAACTTTTTGAACTCCCTAGTAAAACCGTACTTTAGAAAGTACTCTTTTTTTTTTTTTTTGAGTAAATTGTCACATTAATACTTAACCCTTTATGAAAATGTAATTTTACTCATTAATTTTTTATTTTTGATTTATCAATCCTTAATTTTTTATTTAGTTGCTGAAAAACCGATTTAACGGTTGAACTATTAATTTTAAAAACCAATTTGCTACCTTTTTTATAACCCTAGGATCAATTTGTCTATCTTTTTTCATCTAAAATTAACTGTTTAACTGTTAAATTAAAGTTGAGAACCAAATATTTATTTTCATGAAAGATTTAAGACTAATGGGGCAATTTACTCTTTTGTTTTTGTTTTTCTGTTTTTCACTACCAAGAAAAAAAAGGTAGGAAGCTAGTAGGATGTAGAAGTTGGACTGGCACCAAAAAATTGCACACCACTCTCATTAGCTCGTTTGGCTGCATAAAGTGAAAAATATTTACTCCTGCAAAAATTCACCTAGAGTAATTTCACAACAATTTACCAAAAAAAAAAAAAAAAAAAGACTTGATGGTAGTGCAAATGTTCATCAATCATCTAATGACTCGAAAAGAGCGGGAAAAGATTTCATGTTCCCTCTTTTTTCTCTATCCCTTGAAAAAGAAAAAAGAAAAAAACTCTTTCCCTCTAATTTTTTCCCTTTTTTCCCCCTAATTCATTATTTCTTTGGCGCGCGCTCTCATTGTCCCTACCATTATTGTTGTGTTTGAAAAAAAAAAACCAAAGAAAGTAAATCCTTTATTACATTAGAATTCCCCTCTATCCTTATTACAATTCCTTTTTCCCCCAATTTCCCTTTTGGAATTGGAAAATACGCTTGGCCCATAAAAAATGCCAAACACAAAAAATACAGAGGACAAACAAAAGATAAAGAAAGAGAAATATCATTGGCACAACAATAACATACATGATTAAGCCAGCTGCAAATATTATGTCAGCAAAAATTATAATTGGAATTAATCTTCAACAAATTCTTACACTTGCTCAAAGTACTCCATATCCCAAAAACAGTTAGTCAAAAAAAACCTAATAAAAGAAGAAAAAACAACAAACAAGCTATAACAAAAACTAAATTCTAAAAAAATATTCTTCACCCATGACAAGGACAGGCACATAAGGAAGATACATTTTAGAGAGAGAGAGAAAGGGTTAGGAAAAAAAATATAAAATCCCAAATTTTTATTATTAATATAATTTCTTAAGCATAAACTGAGCCATAAGAGAGAGCCATCAACAGCACAGCCGCCTGTTCCTCTTCGCCCAACTTCTTTCGTTGCCTCTCCACCGTTGATCTCTGCATCAAGACTTCTCTTCCCAAAGCCATCATCAGTTTCTGCTTCAAACCATCTCCAAATTTCCCATTATTATTGTTGTTATTATTTCCACTTTTTTTGTTGGCTTTTCTCTCTTCAGAGCTTCCTTTATTCAAACCCAGAATCGCTCTTCTCTTCTTCCGGCTTCTAATCCCACATGCATTGCATAACGACTGCAAAAACAACAGAAAAAATTTTAAAAAACTAATTAAATATTAAATAATAATAATAAGAAATAAAATAACATCATCAAATCTTGATCTGATAAAACAATTACCTTAGGCCCAGCTGGCCCACCTCTCCAGAGAGGGGTTTTGGTGGTCCCACAATCGGCGCAGGTCTTCTTTTGGCTCTCCTCCGACGATGAGCTCCCATTTGGGTTTTTGATCATGGTGTTGTCATCTAACGGCTCCGATCGCTGCATCGGAAAGCAAAAACAAATAACGATCTGATCAGTTTCTCAACTTAAATCAAAGGAGAGATCAAAGGAGGAGAGAGAGTAAAGATTGAGATTAATTCGTGGGGTTTTGATCACTCACTTTGTCAGTCTGACCCAACATTTTGTATTGGTTATTTCGAAGATCTGAGCTCCACCCAGTTGAGAAGAGGTCGAAAACTGATCTGGGTATTGGCGATTTGATCGAAAGGGAACAGTCGAGAAACAGGGGAAGAGAGAGAGTAGAGAGAGAAACGGAGAGAGATCGAGATCAAGATCAAAACAAAGCAATCAAGGAGGTGGTGAAGGAGATTGAAATAGATCTATTTGATTTCTGCCGGGAGAGAAACATTTGTGGGAAAAAACAAAAGAGATCAGACTCCAGAGAGAGATCACTAATCACTATTCACTAGCGATGAGAGAGAAAAACAGAGGGAGATTTGAAATGGAGACTATCGAAGAGAGAAGCGTATTAAACCGACATGCAGAGGGGAGAGAAGGAGAGAGTGAGAGCCAACTGTGCGTGCGCGACGGAGAAAAAAACAGATAGTTTAGAGAGAGAGAGTGAAGAGAGAGAAATAAGAGAGAGAGGAAAACAAAGAATCCAAAACCGACCTACACACTCAAACCAGCCGCAGCAGATCTACAAAGACACACTCTCTCTCTTATATAAATGGATTCTCGAAACCCTAGCTTTCCCTGGTATTTGACAAAATGACCAAAATGCCCTTGGTATTGTATTTTGGGTGCCAACACAAACCCCGCCAAAAGGGGGGCTTTTTTGGCCGAAAGGAACAAAAAGGGCGCCATTAGCATGGTGTGGTTTCATTTCTTTTGTGTTTTTTTTTTTTTTAGTTTTTGGGTGAATTTTTTAAGAGTTTTAAAATTTTTGAAGGACTTGTGATTAACAAGTATTATGTTAGAGCAATGAAGGGGTGGGACAATGGATTTTGTGGCTTATTGTAGCAGCCTATGATTTTCGTCCTAGTTTTTGAGTCAGAAATGATGTTTTATTATCTGCGCCGCTTGATAGGTCAACCCTTCGTTATGGGTTCCAGCTTTTCGGCCTTCAATGTTTGTTACATTGGCGGCAAGACTAAAATCACGACGGTGTTCGGGTAAAGACAGCTCACACCTTAAATTTAATTATTAACAACACAAAATTTTTATAAATTATAATAAAAAAAAATTATTATAATATAATTTTTTTTTTTACTTATTACAATAAAAAACTCTCATTAATAGTTTTTATCATGAATCAAACAACGTATATATATATATATATCTTTTCTCTTTTATATTTTTAATACGATAAAGGCCTCGTTTTAGAAGCATATTAGAAAAATAAAGTTTAATTTATTATAATATAACGTTTTTATATGTTATAATAAAAAATAAAAATCTATTATAATATAAAGCTTTCAAATAATCAATAAACATTCTTAACTATTAAATTTAATCAAAATAACATTAAAATAAAAGACACATTGAACATACAACTTGTTATGACAATTCAATAGTTAAAAAATAAATACTATCGATGAATTATTTTTTTAAATCGTGTAATAAAAATCTTATTTCATTTCTGAAAAGTTATAATGAACTACGGTGATGCAATTATCATATAATGTATTAAAAAGAGTCTTGTAAGGCCGTAACAAGTCAAATTCAATAATTTTAATCTCTCATGTAGTAATTTTATTCACATTTCTATACAACATTAGTTGTTCCCATAATTTAAACCTAACGTCTCCCTTTTAACCCATTTAGGAATTTTATGATAATCCTGTGGGGAATAGATAAGCAAAATGAAAGTTTGCCGGTAAAAAAAAAAAAAATCTCAATGAATAAATAAGTAAAAAAGATTACTGAGTAATTTTTTATTTCAAATTTGTCATTTACTTCAAAAAGTTTAAAATTTTTCCATTTATTATAATTTTTCAACAAAAATTATTAGATCCATTTTCTTCCCAAGATGTTGGTATGGATCAGCATCCGGCGGGAAAGGGAAAAAAAATCCTTATAAATATTGATATGTATCACGGAAAAAAATCATAATTTGGCATAGCATTAAACATTGTCAATATTAAGGAAACTTGTTATTGCGAGAAAAAGACATTAAGGAAACTTAAGACTACAAAATCAGAGATTAATCCATTAGGTAAGATTTAGGACCACATTTTGTGTAGCGTGTTGGGCTGTTTGGTTAAGGGTGATGTAAACCACAAACTTAATTATAAACAATATAAAACTCTTAAATATTATAATAAAAAAATTATTACAACATAAAACTTTTAAATATTATAATAAAATAGCTCTTGTTAACAGTTTTTATCACTAACCAAACACAAATGTTTAGTGTTTACTTTTAAATAAACATTCGTCTACCCACGTGCAAATGCGTCCATAAAAATAAAAGAGAGAGATAGAAAGTAAGAGAAAGAGAGAGAGGGAGTACCGTGGTGTTGTACGATGACTGCGTAAAGGATACACACATTTGTGTACTCATAATGCCCCTTTATTGACTAGTTTTTGGGCTTTTGGCTGCCAAATCCAATTCATGGTCGCCAAGTTACATTTGAGAGAAAATAATAAGAATAACAAATGAAAAAGAGCAAATATTCTACTGCGATGAATGGGAACAAAAAGCAGTTCAAAGAGAAAATAACTAATGGGTGAAGATTCTAACGCCCTCGTGATCTCAAAGAAACGCCTCAAAAGCCTGTCAACTTTAGTATTTATTTTTTTTATTGAGAAATTATAGTTAAATAGAAAAGCTATTAAAAATAGCACATTAGCTAATCAGTATAACTTATATTAAATAGTACGATTTTAATTTTTAAAGTTATGTTTAATACATTATATTATATTATATTATATTATATTATATTATATATAAAAAATACAATATAATACAATACAATATGATATACCAAATAAGCCTTAAGATAAGTAAATAACACATTTTTAAAAATATTTAAATATATAATATTTTTAAAATCACGTTTTTTTTAAGCTCTTGAATTTTTAATTTTACTTTCTTTTTTTTTTCCTTTTTCTTCTTCACTTTCTTTTTGTTCTAGTTTTTCGTTATTTCAATATTGTTTCTTGTTTTTCTTTATATCATTTTTTACTTAAATAAATTTTGTTCTAATCTAAATGAGCTATTTGTTTTATATTATTATATCTTAGTATTTATTTTTAATCCCAATAAATGGTCTTTAATTCTCTCTTTCTCCCTTATTTATTTTGGCAGCAAAATTCCCAAAACAACATTCATACCGCATAAAATTGGCACAGTAAAACGGAGATTTTTAGATATAAACAGATACCTTGTTGATTGGATATACTTTAAACACTTGGATCATATTAGAGAAAGAAAGGGTAATTTGAAGGAATCAATTCATAATTATAGTAACAGTTGCTGTCCTAATCAGCAGCGGAGTCAGATATTTCTTTAGTAGGGGCATTATATGTGAAAAAAAAACTAAAATTAGAATTTATTAAATGAATACATAGTTATGTATTTTTGTGATTAAGTGAAGGCATGGTTTTAGTTGTAAGCCTTGAAATTGATTTAATAATATTATAATATAAAATAATAAATTAGTATGCTATAATTAATGTTTTAAAATTAATTTGATCATTTGGTTAAATTTTGAGTTTTTAAAACAAAACAATCTGTTAAATGTTAAAAATATTCCGTTTTACAAAACTATAGGCGGCACATAGTTTTCGCACAGTAAAACCGCGTACTATTTTCCTCTATTTATTCTCTCTCATCTCCCTCTCTTTGATTCACTCTCTCACTCTCCTTCTCTCTCTCCCCGAGTGCCTCTCTCACTCTCCCTCTTGGTCTCTCTCTTCCCCTCTCATTTTCCTCAAAATTTTGAATCAAATCAAGCTCAAGCTTCGGGTTTTGGTGGATTGGAGGCTCAGGAGCTCGATTGAACAACCAAAAACGTGAATTGAAGCTTAAATTTGAGGTTATATTTGAAATTTCTAAGCTTTTTCAAAATTTTCAATTTTTCATGCATTTTTGAAATCTAAGTTTGTTTGAGCTTAGAAAACCCTTAATTTGAGTTAAAGGAACTTAGAACACCTAGAATCTAAGCTTAGTTTGAAGAAAAATGGATTCGATTCGAGATTTTTCTTTTTCCTTATTTTTCTCCTATTTTCAAATTTTTAGGATTTTGTATTTAAATCTTGTTTAAATGAGTTCAAAAGTGTTCTATTATGCTTTTCTATCATCTATGATTATTTTTTATGTCTGGGATTTGAGAAAAACAAGTTAAAATTAAGATTTGAGTTTTGGGAGAACCAAAACCTATGGCTGGAAATTATGGGTTTCTCTAGCTCGACAGGCCGGATTCAAAAGATCGACAGGCCAGATTCATTTGTCTGGCAGGCCAAACCTGAAAAATGTCTGGCCGACCGGACTTGTCATCCGGCAGGTCGAACTGCACAGTTTGGTCGGTCGAAGCAGGGCATCCGACAGGCCGACCGAATTAGGAAAAAATTATATGATTTTCAACCGTTTTCACTGTTTTGAACCCCGATTGAAATTTCAACCTTGTAAAATAATTTTAAAGATACAAATGGCACACTAGGACATCATGAAATAGATTGGTAATATAGAATGTCTTAAACTAGATATTGATCGACTTAGTGTGTATCTAGGATCGTTCGTGGTTCCGTGAAGCTAACACATAGTGGACCAAGATTACGATATGGGACACCGATACGAGTATCGAGGTAGGACTTCTACCCTTTCTTTGGTAACCCAGTTTCAGAATGATTTGGCTTTAAAAGGGTTTCTATAAATGTGTCTTCAACGGTTGATTGAAAATGAAATTTATCGATTGTATTTTTGTAAATCATGGACTGAGATGAACTTTATAATGAATGATAATGAAAACATCTAGTAAATGGATTTTGAATAATGTTAGAAATGAATATAAGGGCATGATGCCATATCAGAGATCGGGTCGTGTAACGATCGACCTTGGGGGCAAGTCCCAAAACCTAGCTGGGCCACTACGGTGGTGATATTTATATGATTTGCCTAAGAAAAGAGAATGATGATGTTTCTGGTCGACTGAATAAACTGTTTTGGGTAAGAATGATCTTACTTAAATTTATTTTTTCAAGATTTCTTTTAAATAATTCTCTAAATAGTGAGATTTCTCTTTAAAATTAAATGATTTATTAAAATATAGTCCTACTGAGCCTTTCGCTCACATTCTATTTGTTTTTTTTTAAACTTCCCCCTCTAGGTGGATTCCCACTTAGGCTCAGAGAGGACTCAACGGACAAAACTCAGGAGCAGTAGAAGGACTAGTAGATTATTTGTATAAATTGAACAAGGCATGTAATGTTTTAACTTTCTTTGTGCTTGGACTGTGGTTATATTATTATATTGTCAGTACAATGTGCGTGCACAAGTTGTGAGTCAGTGGGACCCATACTCGCTATATTTATTATTTATTTCTTGTTCAGTAAATTTATTTGTTTAAAGATTATGACTTCTTTTACAAAACGGTCCTTTTGAAACTTTCATATTTTTTATATTTAATTTAACCCCTAAAACTCTTGATTTTAATTAAATTTTCCTTTTAATTAATTTAAATAATCTGTCACGTCACCTCTCGTACTCCGGGGCGTGACAGTTTTATGCCCAAAAAAAAGCGAGTGCATGGCTATAATTTTTTTTGCAAAATGGAGAATACGACAACATTTTTCAAGTATTTTAGCGAGGGCATGCTTATAATTTTTCTTACAAAATAAGAGCAAATCTAATTTTTTTAAAGAACTTTTAAGGCTAAAATTCAATTTTTAAAATTAGGTGCCCCCAATCAATAAAACGTCCCCCCGCCAATGGTCCTATCCTACCACTCCATGTAAAAGAATAATATAAAAAGAAAGAGATATTTATTTTTTTATACGCTATGTTTAGATTATTTTAAGAACTATATTTTTTGTTTTTTATCTCATAAAATATATCTCATTGTATTAGATTTGATATACAAATTTCTATCTTGCCTCAATCAATAGTCAATTTTAACATTTAAAATGACCAAACTATATCTAAGTGAAAGAGAGGAAAAAAATTAAAACTTTCAAAAAATAAGAAGAAAACAAAACAAAAACAAAAACACAAAACACAAAACATTCAATTTTAACGGCATTCTATATATTTTTTAGGAAAAAAGATTAGTTTAAATTTTTTTAACCCTTTAAAGTTTTTTTATTCTTTAATTTGAGAATATTTTGAAAAATTTTTTACGTCAAAATTGAAGATTGATAAAAAATATGTAAATTTGTATATTAAATCTAATCTAAATGTATACATTTGATGAGTTTAAAACTGAATATAAAGTGTTTGAATAAATTTAAAATACATGGTATAAAATATAAAAAGATAAATAACAAAAAAATTTGTACACTACCTTTTTTCATGAATTAGGGAATAAGAAAATTTAAAATAAAGAAAAATTATGAAATTGCCGCTCAAATAAGCCGGAAAACATCTTTAATTTATTGGATCGTTAGGAATGTTGATAAATGAAATACTTCAAGAAACAGTTAAGAAAACATAATTTTTATTAATTATATGATTGTAATTATTTGGTCCTACCTTATTTCTATTCATTTATTATATGTGTTTTTTTTATATATTTGAGGAAATTTATTATATGTGTTAAAATATGGAAAACACTAGAACTGGGTCAGGTTGCGTCAGGCGTGCGTTTGCTTTGTATATCCAATCCAAAAAAAAAAAGGCAGCATCTAGAGCTGTCTCTACACACACACACATATAATATATATATATATATATATATATATATTATACATATATACGTTGAAATTTAGAACTGTATATATGGGTATGACCAAACAAAATTATATATAGCGAGTGGCGTTGGAATAACCAAGTAGCTCTCTCAAAACCACAAACCAGAAACAAAAAAAAAAAAAAAAAAAAAAGATTAGATTTTATCATGATTACTCATCTCATTAGCATTACTAATCACACAAATCCCATCTCTTTTCCTAAAGAAACAGACAAAGTTAACAAACTCAGACAATATGCATTTTCAAGGATAAAATGTGCTGGAACTTTTTTTTTTTTTTTTTTTGTGTGTGTGCAAACGTGTGATCAAGAAGTTGTGCATGTCGTGCAAAAGTATGAGTTGAAACATGGGAATGAAAAGGAAAGCAAGGATAAGCGCTATGGGTTCTTTGACATCTTAATTAGAATTAACAAATATAAAACTTCAAGCAGCTATAATAAAAGGTAAAAAATTATTATAATTTAAAGTTTTCTATATATTGTAATTTTTTAAATTATTTTTAGTTTCAACCGTTATCATAAAAACCCGACCTCATGAGGCTTGAGAGTTTTTATTTTATTATTATTATTTTTTTTTGCTGATAGGCAACAAAATTTCAAACCAAGAGACAAAAAAAAATTGCCAGATATAACGTGATGGTGAAAGAAAATGAAAGCTCACGAGGCCCCTTTTGTTTCTCTCTTTTTGGGATAGACTATGATTAAGGACCACATGTGTGTGAATATTATTTTACAAAAAAAAAAAAATCTTAAAAGAACTCTCTTATTTAATGGGAGAATTCTAGGATAAATTTTAAAAAAAAAATCACCTTACCAGCGTGGAACAGTTTTTAACCAGGATTTTTTTTTTTCTAGATGACCGCCATAAAATCATCACTGTAAGAATTTATTATTTACTATTGTTAAATAAAAAAAAAACAAAGTTACCACATATTATCTACAATGATGGTAACACCATTATTTAGGATATGTCATACATGAATATTGATTCACTTGCTTTCTACAGATCTACTTATCTTCTTTTTTTTCCTTTTCTTGTTCTTTTTCTTTTTTTTAAGTGATCTCCTACTCTGCTCTTCATTAGCTTTTTTTTTTGGTTATTTATCATAGGTTTATTTTAAATATTATATGTTTACTTTTTAATGTCATCGAATATATACTTTTATATTAGATTTATTACACAAATATATACTTTACCACGGTTGCTAGTTGAATTTGATCTTTAAAATGATAAAATATCATTAAGTAAAAGTGAAAGATTAAAACTTTCAAAAAAAGAAAAAAGAAGAAGAAGAAAACAAAAACATACAAAACACCTAGTTTAGAGAGTATGTTTAAAATTAGTATAAAGTTTTCTAAAATTTTTAAAGTTTTCTTATTTTTTAAATTGAGGATATTTTGGATAATTTTTAAGCTAAAATTGAAAATTGATGGAAAAAAATGTATAAATTTATGTATTAAATCTAATATGGAAATATACATACAATGAAATGAAAAACCGAATGATAATTGTTGATGCTGATCGTGATCCGGCGTCGGACCAACACCACGTACGACTGCGCACGGTCTGACCTCTCCTTGGATTTGCCTCTGCCCGGGCGTACACACCTGCAAGAGGAGGGATGCTTCAGAGAAAATAGAAGAGTAGGTTAACAGTCAAGGGCTCTTTGATGCTCAAAGCAGGGTTTGTTCGGCAGAGGTCGGCAGCTAGTTAGGTGTGAAAAAGAAGTCTCTCTCTAGAATGCCATAAATGCATCATATTTATAAGCCACCACTTGGATCAGGTGTAAGGCGGGTTTTACCCATTACCCGGGTGTCATATCAAGGCGTGTCAAGCAGTAGGTGACAAGTGTCGCGCCCCTCGTCCGACAGATTGGACTCCATCGAACGGTGAGTTTTATGCCTTGTGTTAGCCTATAATGACGAGTAGCAGCCTGCTTGCGAGTAAGGTTGGTCCGACCCGAGCTACTGTATATTCCGAGGTGGCAACCTTTTTGGGACGCGGCCTTGGATGCCTGAGAGGCACCTCGAAAAAGAGTACGGCGCATTGGGGGCCGATAGCAAGCTTACAGGAGTTCTACCGAGCTTATTAGCCAACCATCGAAGTTTATTTCCTCAGCGGTAGCGCTGAGCTCACCCTCAACAATAGTTTTTAAATTAACTTAAAACAAATTGTATAAAAAAATAAATATATTTTTTTGACAAGGTCATTCTCTATTTTATTATCTAACGAAAGAGAAAAATTCAGAGACAAGTTTGAAAGTCTAGCCAAGGTCTCTTTCTATATATCTCCCGCTCATTGAAAAAGTTTGAGTTTGGCATGCACTAAAATTGGTGTACTTTGTACTTTCTATTGTGTAAAAAAAGGCCATTTCAAAGATTTTTTGCTTGACTAAGAGTGTGAAGTGTAAAACCCTATTTTTTTAAAACCAATAGCTTTGTTTAATAAACAATCTGTTGGTAGTCCAACTAAATTTTTTATTTTGTTTATTTTATTATTAATATTTCTTCTTTCAAGATGTCACGGCAGCAAAAGTTCTGTCGTGGTGTAGTTTTCTAGAGAGTTCCTATTGCCTCATTTCAAACCGTGAGAAGCCATAAGAAAGAAACAAAACACTAGAAACACAAGCTAGAGATTGTTTTGCCCAATGCAGTCCAATATTTGAATCATGAAAAGCCCGTTTGAATCGCCAGTTTAAACCAATGCTAACTACAAAGTTTGAATTAAAAATATTATAATAATTTAAATATTATAAAAGAATACTAAAATAAAATCAGTTCAAGCTAAAATGAGTTCTAGTAAATCCACACATTTCTTTATCTCGAGCACCAATTCACATCTGTTTTCAGGTTTAGAAATTTTTGGTCAACGCCTGTTGGCATTCTACTACGAGTATATGACCTTCTGACTTGGGATAGAAAAACTTCTTTATTTATTTTTTTGGCTGTGGAAGTAGACAGCACAAGCAAGGATAATAAATACCAGTACTTTTGTACCAAAGATGCTTCCAATTTTCTAAAATTTTGAAAGATAAGGAGCTCTGCGATGTTGAGGATCCTCCACCTGAATGAGTAACTAAAATTACAAAATATTTGTTGTGAAAATTAAATAAATAATGATGAGTGATAAAGCACCAACCAGAGGTTGTGCGCTACTGATCTCAGGTCATTTTAGAACTTATCCAGTTTCCAACAACCAGAACATCTGAGGACCCAATGACCTTTTTTTTCTTTTTCTTTTTTTTTTTTTTTTAAGGCCATAACCACTTTCCACATTTTTGGATGCTTCTAAGACACTCATTAGGAGGCCCCGTCATATGGAGGGTCCATTGAACCATATACATATATTTCATTTGTTCAGTATAATATATTCATGAATTTTGACTGTTTGTGAAAGAAGTTTGAACTAAAAGTCAAAACTGTAAAAGTCAAAACTGAAAACATTGTAGTATGGAAAGAAAAACACTCGAAAACTTGACCGCAACCGCAAACAAAGGTTTATTACCATGCTCCCAAATGCAGGGTAAATCTGGTGCAGAATGAAAAAGGGGTTTCCTTTATTTGCCATGGTTTCTGCTTTTCCACATTAAAAAGGAAAAAGAATTAAGAACAAGGACGAAAGAAAAATCATGGCTTCCGCCAATTTCTATACCTCTAACGATGTTGAAACTAGCAATAATAATAATAATAATAATACCAAAATTTATAAAATCAATGAAGAGCACTACACCTGCCTACCATTACTTGTATATTAACCAAATCAAAAGGCTACGCTTGACCAAGCTCTCCTCCTATAAATCTGGTGCAACAATAATTTATGATTTGAAACCTTGCACCTATTTAAATTCTTCTTCGAATGTCAATTTAAAGTTATCTATTTGCTTATGAGAAACAGTAAACCCGAAGTTTTTACATAACAAGTAAACACCCCGAATAGAAAATAAATACCAAGCTTTTTAAGGTATCTTTTGAATAAAAGATGTAACTACAATAATCACAAGGAATTTTAGTTTTTAAACCAAAACAACACTAATTCCTTTCCCTTGCGATTACAAGGCGACTTTCTATAAAAAACCATACTCACTCAACAAGGCAAAACAAACCCCGACTCTTGTAGAAATTTCAAGTACCAACTAAGACTCCAACAAAAAAATAAAAAATAAAGAAGGATCTATTGTTGCATTCAAGAAGCCTCCCCACTAGCACACCCCAGTAATAGTTGAAGGGCCCTGCTAATGCAACAATAGGCCTTTAGACACTTTCATAGTCCGTTGGTACTATTGCAGTGATAACGAACACTGCAAAACCAGACGTCATGCCACCATCGAACACACCAATCACAAGTTAATTGGTCATAGCAGCATAACTGACCCACCTCGGCATCTCTTTGACCACATATGGACACCGGACACACTGAAAATCGACACAGTGAGATGCCCTGACGCGACCCGACCCGACCTGACCCCAACATCACCCCCATCAGCGTGCAACTACTTCAGCTCCGTCTGATCCTGAATATCTGCAAATTTTTGATACCCAAAACAGGAAACAGTTAGGGAGACTCATTAATTGAAAGGACATTGCTACATCTGGCTGACCCTTTTCTGGACTGGATAGTAGTTTTGTCATGTCTTTGCATGGGTGAAAGTTGGACTAACTTTAGCTTCCTTACCTTCAGCTAAAGTTGAATCCACCAGACGGAACTTGAAGCTCATTTCCTCCAAAGCGAAACCCCGGCTGGGAACCATCACCAGGAGGCAATGTCTCATCCTCCTCCTCTAGCCAGTATGTTTCAAGAATTTTAACTGCCTTCTCATATATCTCATTGTTGTCATGACTCTGTAAATTTTCAATCTTCTCTAGACCCTCAGCATCATCAATCATCTGCGCATATAAGTTGACATCTCCACTACTGCCCTGATTCTTCTCTGCTTCCCCAACCTTCAAGATGTTTTCCAACCCTTCTAAACAGACAGTGACTATTCTTGGATCCGGACAGACTAGAAGATCACACAATGGTTTTATACACTGCTGACTAACCAAATACCTAACACCCATAAAAGAAACAGTCGATCAGTACAAAAAACCCAGGGGTTTGGGAACAAACAGAAGGAGAGAGATTACATACTTAATTTGCTCATTAGTGCCACCAGAAGTAGCATTTGAAATTGCCCAAGCAGCCTCTTTCTTTATATCAAACTCAGCATTTTGAAGCAGATTGACAAGAGGGCCGATCAAACCAGCTTCAATAACAGCCTAGAACATTTAAACATAGGCGATTACCACAATAGTAATAAATTATCAATGAATAAGAATAAGAAATAAGTAATAATGTGAAACATTGGAACATTGAGTTTAGCACTATTACCTGTATCTGCTCTCTGTTTCCTGCAGTAATGTTTGAGATGGTCCAGCATGCTTCCTTCTTAATGCTCTTCTTATGATTATGGGTCAACAGGCTCAGCAGACATGGGAGTGCACCGTTGTTAATTATACACTGAGAAAAGGCGTTTGTGCCAATCAAAACCATAAAGAAAATTTTGTATCACGTAAACACAGTTGAAAAGAAAGGGAGAAAAGAAAACTAGAACAATTGATACCTGCGTCTGTAGGTCATCTCCTGTCACAATATTTCCAACCGTGCGAAGGGCAGGAATAAGCACAGAAGGGGATGGATGCCTCAAGTAAACATGTCAATTACTAACTGTCAGGCTTATATTCAATAAAATTGGAATAACTGCCCAAGGAATTAAAAAAATTAAATACTAACAGTAGGAGCTGCACAAGTCGAGCAGGGACACCAGCCTCAATCACAGCTTGAATTTTGTCATTCGCACCATCCGACAGATATGACAGTGCCCAGCAGGCATCTGTCAAGACTTCCTCATCACTTGAATGCACTAGACGCTCCAGGGCTGGAAGTGCCGGTCTTACCTGTCAAACAAACTCCAGAGTTAAAACACACAAAACTATCCATCAAGGACGTTTGATAGAAGCCAAAACAGTTCAAAGAACAAGACAACAACCTGCTCAAATGCAGGCTGTGGCTTGCCTCTACAAAAGTTGGACAGCGTCCATGTTGCATTTCTAAGCATCGAGAGCTTTGCATGTTCATTCAACTGTGCCAGCAGTGGAATCAAAGCTCCATGGCCAAGTACAAGATCACGACATCTAGGGGAGTCGCCAGCAACATTTCCCAGTGCCCAGACAGCCTACAATCACACAATCAAGTCCGATATTCTAATTAAAAAACAGCAAAAAAAACAATTGTCTTCCACTTTGGTAATTTCTCTGAAAAGCTCCTGCTATTTAAACAAACATAACCAGTTAGTTCTAATTTATACCTGCTCACGAACATCGTCACTTGGAGAACCAAGGAGCTTTACAAAAATCGGAACTGCCCCATGATCAATAACCACCTTGGTGTTCTCTGAAGTCCCAGATGCTATGTTTGTGAGGGCCCAAGCAGCCTCAAACTACATCGACAAAACACAAAATAGACAAGCATATTAAAAAAAAAAAAAAAGGTCAACAAGTATACGCCTTGGGCAATGAGAAGGGGTTATAACTCAGACCTGAAGTTGTGGAAAATCTTCTCTGACAAGAAACTCAACAAATCGAGGAACGACCCCAGATTGAATCACCTCTTCGATTGGAGGGCTTCTTTCTGCAATCGCCAAATTTGGTTGTTTTTTAAAATATAAGCACAAATACCAATCGTTACTCTCAGCATTGCCCTATTAAACTTCAAACAGACAGCCTAAATAAACGAGATCGTGAAAAAAATACCAATTGAAAGCAGTTTCCGAAACTGTGTAGTTGCCTCCAGCTGCAAACTAGTATTATCAGACCAAACTCCAGCAACCATCTGAGGAAGACTCTCCAACTACAAAACAAAATCAAACAACCATAAAGAAATGGACTTAAAATAAAACTAAAAAAAAATTGTTTTCGCCACTAGATGGATTCAAATTACACAGCCAGTTCCCCAAAACCCCCAATTTGATTCATCCCAATCCGATCCAGCAAAAAACCTAACGAAACCTTAAATGTGTTCGAATTAGGCATAGAAAACAACGATCAAGCAACAATCATCGTCTGAATCCAGAGAGAAAACTAATCAAAATCATAAAAAGCAGGAACCTTTTTCTCGAGATTGGAAGGGTGAGGAGCGGAAGGGAATTGTTGGGCTTGGAGACCTTCGCGACGCTTCTTCTGCAAGCTTTCCTCGCGCTTGCTCTTTCGGATCTCGACCATGTTGTCCTCTCTCCTCCGCCGCCCCTCGTCGGCGTCCACCGCCACCTTGTACCTGTTCCGGCGGACCTCGGTCCTCGCGCTCGGCCTCAGCGACATGTTTGGGGTTTTTTATGCTTCTTTGGTCTTCCCAAGCTCGAATCTTTTCCAATGGAAAACCCTAATCAGAGATTATTCGTCAGATTGGCAATCGATCGAAGAGAAATGGAACGAAATTGGAGAGATTGAATTCGATTATGAGCGAGAATTGAGAGAGCCAAAACCTAGGATTTGAGAGAGAGAGAGTGCGAGATAGAAAAGGGTTTGAATTTTGATTTTTTGAAGATGTTCTTATAATAACGGGCTTTTAGAATTTTTGATTCTGTTTAATTTTGGATATAATTATTTATTAATTTTTTTATTGAAAGAAAATCAGTACGCGTTAACTTTACGTGAAAACTGAAAAGAAAACAAAAAATCCTTTAAAAAAAAAGAAAACAAAAATTAGTTAACAAATGCTTTCAAAAAAACAAGATAAGGAAACGGAAAATGACTACAAAAGTTTTTTTATTTAAAAAGGAAAATATCATCGTTTTTATTTAATCATACATTTTCTTATAAAATTAAAAATGATTTGAAAGACTAATATAATAACTAAAAAAGATACCCTTAAAAAAAAAAAACTAAAAAAATATAAATATCAATCTTTAAACTTTTTTAAAATTAATTTTAAATTGAATCCTTTAAACTCGAAAAATAAAAATCAATAATCATTGTTATTATTCCATAACTCAATGATTATTATTATTGATCCATTGTTATTTCATTGTCTATGTTCTTAATTTCTAATTTATATAAAACATTCAATTTTCATTAAAAAAATTATATGTTTGTTTGAATTAAAAAAAAAACTACTACCAAGTTTGTAGAGTTATGATCTATTTTTGTGACAATCTAATGAATAAAAAATAACAAAAGGAGTTTTATTTTTGGAGCATTAGCAAAGGGAGATAAATATTTGATCAGATAAAATCAGAATATAATGTGAATATTGCAAGTTTTTGTGGACAGTTTGCCACGTGGCTGAGTCGGCTGGAGAGCACAACTTGTTTTTTTTTTTTTTTTTTTTTTTAATCTTGTCAGTACTAGTTTATTTTTCTTTTGAAAAAAAAAAGAAAAAAAGATACGATTATGAAGACAGTTTTAGACCGTGTTTGTTTGAGTTTTCAAATCACGGTTCAAATTGTTTTGTTACAGTATTTTTTTTCACAAAAATTTAAGAGCCTGTTTGTTTCGTGGTTCGAATCACGGTTCGAATTATTTTGCTATAGTATTTTCTCTCACAAAATTTAAATCTTCATTCAAATGCTCTATTCAAAACCAAACGGGCTCTAAATCTTCATTTAAATACTCTACTCAAATATTTGTACCAAACGATTCTCGTTTCATGAGTCAAAAATAAAAGAAAAAAAAATACTCATTAGGATTAAAAAAAAAAAGTAACATTAACTTGCAAGAAGCGACAAAAAGCTTTTCACTTCAGAAACAGGTATTGTGGATTTTGGTGAGCGTTTAGTGAAATCACCAACCACTAATTTGAGCAAATTCCGTTCACAATATTGACCGATATTTCCAATAAAAAAAAAATTCGTATAAGTCAAATTCTTTCATAATTGCATTAAAAATAGAGAGAGAGAGAGAATAAAAAAAAAAAAGAGAGAGAAAGAGAATATTGATCCTGAAAGCTCCCCTAACTTGTACTGGACTGTCCCCACTGCTGTGTGGGCCTTTTGAAACGAACATCTTAGGCCGACAAAGGGTTCTAACCACACACCAACGAGCCACCCACCCAAAAGCCCAAAAGCAACTATACCAGTTTTTTGGGCTGTCCACATAAATGCCACGACTGGGAAGCTTTGATTAAAATTTACCGTAAGAAAAAAAAAACTATTTGAAAAAATATTACTCTGTCACATCAGTTTAGTGTAGTTTCTAGATTATCTCTTCTCCTAAGGAAAATTTTATAAATCCACATCAATAGTTGCCCGGTAAGTTACAAATTATAGTAAATTCTAAATTTATAAGTTTTACATAATGTATCTGTTTTAGTTATTAGAAGTGTAGAAATTCGTAAATTGTTATGTAAATTCTCAATTTACAAGTTGCATATAATTAAAATAAGTTTGGTAAATTTCAACATCAATAGTTAACTAGTAAATTATAAATTTAACGTGCAAATTTTGAATTTACAAGTTGCATGTAATTTATAACTAAGGTATACATCTTAGTTAAGTATGGTAATTGTCAAATTTACCATGAAAAACATATATTTGTTAAATGATAAATATATACAAACACTACATAGAATGAATATGGACTTGAGACGATGAGTGAGAAGAGAGAAACATAGAAAACTCTCTGGACTAATTTGGGGTATTTTAGTCCATACAATTGCTTTTTTCCTTAACACTGTGGCAAAAAATTGTAAGAGTTTTTTTACTTGTGGCATAACTCAATCTGCACAAAAATTTAGTGGCATCCATCCTAATTATCTCGTTTTGTTCCTTGGAATTTGCCCACACAACCCATTTGCATTAACATTTAGCAAAGGAAAGGGGGAAAGAAACAATGTTTTAGTTTTTTTTTTTTTTTTTTTTGTCTCACTCTTATGGTATGTCTGGCAATGTGAGTTTCAACTAAAACTTTTAGTTGCTACAATATAAAACTCAAGCATGCTGTAGTGTTGATAAAAATAAACTACATTGTAAAACTTTTATACGCTATAATATTTTTAATCAAAATTGGTTTAAACTACTTTTTCTAGACAACCTATAAAGAAAATAAAACCAATTATGGTGGTTCTAGCTCAAAATCCATATAGAATTGACAATTTAAAAGAGTTATTAGTCCTGTGATAATGAGGATTTATTATTTGTCTTTTACAGAGGAGTATTGTCATTTATCACTTAATTTGAATTGTTATTCATGTAGTGATAGAGAGCCCCATTGCAGTTTTGCTATTTCTTATAACTTTCTTGTTGTCATTCGAACCGAATTAATATGTGAAAATGATTTCTGGATAAAATGGAATATGGATTATTCTCAAAACAGTAAATTGCAATCGCACACCCTTAATATATTGTCTTTTGCATATTTCACCTTAAACTTGTAATTTTGACATTTTAGACTTTAAACTTTACAATTTTTAACAATGCATTCCAATTAATAATTGGTATCAATTAATAGACAACAATTAGAGTCCAAAATTTTAAAATTTGAAAAGTTCAGGTACCTTGCCAACCAACAAAAAAAAATTAATTAATGTCCATTAAGTGTTGGACAATAATTATAATAAATTTTTAAATTAAAAGTGTTATCTGCCACATTCAAAATTTCAGAGTCAATATTACCATACACCGGAAGTTTAAGGTGCACCCTTCTCAAAATTCATCAACAAGTCGTTTCATGTGAACACATATTAACTTTAAAAAATCTTACCGGTATTAAAAAAAAAAAAAAAAGGTCTTTATCAATTACGCAGATTGAGTAAAAAAAAAAAAAGTCTTACTAAAGTCATTTGTTTGTGAGAATTTCTACGAAAGTACTCTGCGCCTTACAAAACATCTTATTTTTGTCTTCATCAGCCTAGCAAAAAGCCTTTGATTAGTTAAGACCCTTTTCGTTCCTATAAATAAATAAAAAAAAAAAGGTACACAAAACTAAGTACGAATTTATACTTTTTAGATTTCCTCGCGGAGTTTCAATTTTTTATTCTTTTAATTACAACTTGCCCTTTAGTGTCACACTAAATGTGGGTTCTTCCTATAAGCCCATGGAAACACAAATTTTGCTTAGCCATTAGTCATTACCAAGTATGAAATATTGATAACTGTGAAAACTGGTGTAAATTACAAAAAATTCATACTTAAAAATAACTAGTTTTAAATGATGATTTAAGAAACTCTAAAATATTTAATTTTACATAAATTAGATGAAACTTTCAATCAAAATACTAACTATATGTCTCGGCTCAAGCCCAACGACGGCCTTCGACTGATTGTAGGAGTTCTTGGGGAGGCCTTTTTTTTTTTAATTTATTTTTTTTAATTTTTTATTTTTTTTACTACAAAGGGGCTTTGGTCAGGGGGGGACTTGGTGGTGTATGGGGGTTGTTGGCAGGGTAGAGACGCTTGTAATGGGGTACTAGAGTGAGCTGGTGGACTAGCGGGAGGCTGTAGAACGACTTTGATTACGGCGATTATGGTATGCGCCTGAGATTTTGGCCCTTTGAGGGATGAGATCTAGGTGGTGGGGGTGGATTGGGTCGTTGTTGGTACTAGAGAGGGACACTTGGTGGAGGCTGATTGAATAAGGCGTGGGAGGAGGGTGGCGTAGGGGATTGCTCCCCTGTGCTGTGGTGATAAAGCCCAAACCAAACTATCTGACCTTAGAAAAAGAGCAGTGTTATTCATCGGCACAACTAGACTAAGTTTATGATTTTTTTTTTCCGATACAATATTAGCCAATAGCCATTTCCATGTGAGAAGTTATTCATGTAGTGACTGTGGGCACCAATGCAGTTTTGCTATTTCTTTTAATTTGTTATTGTCATTTGAACTATGCCAGAAAATATTCTTAATAAAATAGAAAAATTGATTATCCTCAAAATAAAATAGAAAATTGGTGTTGGTATAAACACTAAAGTTCTCCTATGTGGTAGATTTTAAGAGGGTCTAAAAACAAATTACTTGTTTGAATTTTTTTTATCATCTTAACAAAATGCCTTTAGATTAGTTAAAATAATCTTTTTCATTTCATTCTGTAAAAAAATATATATATATACACACAAAACTAAGTATGAATTTACACTTTTTTGCTTTCCTTGTAGTGGAGTTACATTTTTTTTTTTTTAATAATTTACAGCTTGCACTTCTGCATTAGAGTAAAGTTGGGTCCTTCCTATAAGCAAATGGAAACACAAAACTTGCTTGGTCATCAGTATGGTCCTCTCTAAATACAGGGTCCTCTCTGGCAATGGTTGTGATGCGGTGACGGCTGGGCGACCTTGGTGGCGATGCATAGAGCGCCGAGGCCTCAAGAATCTGCTGCCTCACGTTTTCTTGCTCTTGAGATATCCTCTGTGCCCTTAGAGCCGTCAAGTACAAGCCAGCAGCAAGGAGAACTGAAGCCAAGGCAAACACCCCAGCGGCTGAGAAAAGGCCTTCTCTTGTCACAAGGCAACTTGGTCTTGGCCTTGACCAGTTCTTCAAATGCCCTGACTCCACACTCAGCCCAATCAACAACAAGATTTCCCCAACAGCAAAACAAATCCTGAAAAAATGAGATTTTTTTAGGGTGAGTTTGTTAATCACAGTAGTTGACCAATCACAAATTCAAGTGTCTCACAAACCATAAGACGTCATGTTACATGTATTATTGTACAGGGAACATAATAATAAAAGGCTATTGGGGATGATCAACAGCAGTGATATTTATGGGGTGTTTGACAAGTTAGTTAAAATAAAAGTCTTAAGTTTAAAAATCGTAGTATATGAGAGCTTTATATTGTAGCAATTTTTTGCTTTTTATTAAAACCAATGAGAGTTTTACACCATAATTAGTTAGAAACAATTAGTTTTAACTAACATTTCAAACTCTTAGAAGGTTCTTATAATATGATTAGAAAACGATAAATAATGTAGTGGGCCCACCTTCCTATCATGGGCTTAGTCATGTTGGGCTAATGACACAACGGTGGTTTGGGAAGGGAGAAGGTGAGAGGTTATGGTTCAATCCGATATTAATCTTACTTTCTTAATTATAAGATAACATATAGTATAACATGCGCTTTATTAAAAAAAAAAATAAAGTTTAATGTTATGGTTGAGATGAAAAATGGAATGTAAAGAAAAGGGCTTACCAGGTTGTGATAAAGAAGAAAGCGGCTTGCCATGTCAAAGTCCTAGAAGAGCCTAAATCAGGGTCCAAGGTGACCAAAGCGGAAGGTGGGAGCTTACTAACCGCAATCAACATGAATGTGTGTTCAATCATCATGGCAATTGCCAATCCCACAAATGCACTTGCAGCACACAACAAAGGCATTTTCCCACTTCCACTATACACACATTCATATCTTCCCTCTTTCCCCTTCTCTCCACTGCCTATCCATGTCATCTACAAATATCATATCAAACCCCAAAAAAAAAAAAAATATCATTTTGGTATTTAACTATACACACATAAAAGAAGAGAGAAGTTGCTATGCCTCTTGTGTTATTATACCTCTGAGCGAGTGGCTTCGGCAATAAGGCAGAGGATGAAGCAAAACAAGCCACAAAGAATGGTCAAGACTATGAGGAAGACACCAAGTTTGCTGTCCAAATCGGTTCTCCGGCGGCTAGGGGCAAGATCTGCGTGCGTGACTGCCATGGTTTTCGGCATTTCTTTGGTGTCTAAGACAAGCTAGGATTCATGCAGGCAGACCGCAAGAGGGAAAGGAACAAGACTAGAAGTTCTTTTAAAAGGTTTTTGCTATGACAAGAAAGTGAGAGAAATAGAGAGAGGGAATTAGTTACTAGAGAATTGCTTGGAGCAAAGGTTGCTTAAAGGGTAAAGATTCTCCAAAGGGGTTATAAAAGCATAGGCATTTTGATCAAGCATTCACATATAGGGAACAATGGTTGGTTCTAAAAACTTTGCTAGATAGAAAGGTATTCTGCTAGCAAAAGATAAAGTCACATTTACTTCTTGGTTTATTTTTTTTTTTTTCAAAAAATAAAATAAAAAATGATGTAGTCACGATTACATATGGAGGGACACGTGTATAGTTTTGGCCTTTTCTTTTCTTTTGTAATTGTCCCTCTTTCTAACCAAGTACATTTTGGCATTATGTTGTGAATTCTTTATGCACATGTTAAGTAGAATTGTGACTCAGCTTTTATGGGCAAGCTAGGCAATCAGTCTCTCTTGAGAGACCACAGCCAGACATTTGATCATGGTGATAGAAAGTTGAAGGCAACTTTCAAAAATTGTCTTGGCTTAATAAGTTTAGTGGTAATTTAGGCCTAAACTCTTTAATTATGTATACCCTTTTGAGATATTTCAAAATTATACCTAATTATGGACCTATAAATTATCATATCATGATAGTATGTAATAATGTTAGATTTGAACCCTAATATTGGGTGTAGAAGAGAAGGTGCATATGTGTAAGAAAAACAAAATGAAATGGAGGGTGAGTAGTATTCCTCATAGGCTTTTGATTTTCTTAAGTATGAGCCTTCAAATGCTGACAAATATGGGCTTCAAAGCTCCAAAATTTTGAAAAAGCTGATTCTGTGGGTGGAAAAATGAAGAAAAAAGGCTTAAAGTTGTGATAGTAAAGAACAAAGGAGACCATTGAAGAATAACGAATATTTGGATGTCGGTTTGCAATATATAATAAGTTGGTGCTTGATGATCTGGCTTTTTTTGCCAATCCTTTATGGTATTAACATCCTTTTAATTTTTTTATTGTATTAAAAAATACTTTTTATTAGGTTCCCACGTGTGTGATGAAATATTTATACAGGGAAGAATCTAGTGGATTGCACACATAAAAAGTTCTACCTCATCAAGAAACAGATAAAAGTTCAATATATTTTTTTTTTACCAAAACAAAAATGCGTGATATATGTCCTATCTGTCCTCAAGATTTGACAAGATAACCCACATCCATAGAGTTTTATTTATTCATTTATTTATTTTTATTTTTAAAAGAGAAACAACAAAGAAAAGTTGTTGATCTTCCAATTCCAACCGAGAAATTGTTTGTGTCCCATTCATGCATCCAAGCAAAAACAATTGGTCATAGGCCTCTTTATAATGTCCTTACTTTGTTATGCAAATTGACCACAATTATTTATCCTCTTTTTATTTGTAGGAGTTGAAAAAGAAATTCTCACATTAATTGATATTAAAAAAATATCATTCCCTATTTGTTGGCATGAAAAGTCTAGGCTTATAATCAAGACACTTGGCATCACTCTCTTATACTCCCATTTTTAAGTTTTGGTTTAGGAGTTGACTATGCTATGCTATTGTGGTTTGTGAAAATGTTCATGTCATAATATTCTTATTCAAGAAGGTGATATTCCCACTTAAAAACTTTCTTCATGTTGCGCACAATGCAAACCGCTAAAATTGAAATCCTGAACAGACAAGTAAAAGTGGACAATTACCCTTTGGTGCATCTTCTGTTTCTTGCAACACAAGACAGCAAAAAGAAAAAAGAAAAAAAAAAAACATATTCCATGAGTAAGATTTAAGAATTTTTTCATTTTGATTCTCATTTAGCCCACTTGTTTCCAAACATATTCCTTTGATAATTTCCCACGTCTTATTTCCATCATAGGCTGATATGTCTCCACTAGCCATTTTAAAAACTTGAAGAGCTTTTGCCATTCTTCACCAGTCTTCAAATCCCAAATTACAAACATCAAACTTTTGAGGGGGCAAAAAATTATGGCTTCTGCTAAGGCCAGTGCTGGGAACATTGAGGCCTGCTCTAGTGGCAACCAAGTGAATCTGCAAGAGAAAAATCCAAACACCAAAGGCACAACCAATTCAAATTTTGAGAAAGCACTTGCAAAGAGAGCGCTTTTTGGCTCGCGCCCTCGCCAGGCCGGTGGAGGTAGAAGGATTCCAAGTAACACCGCCAGGTCGTTACCGAGCAGGCTTAGCAAGGTATCCCTGGCTGAAGATGCAGCAGACTAAGGTATGGATGGTATAAGTCATGCTCTTTTGTGATGCCAAATTGAATTTATACATACATACATACATATATATATATATATTCCATATATATTGTAAAAGAAAGAACATGACTAAAGAGTAATGATGATGTGAAATGTGTCTAGAGCAGGTATATGAAACAACCAAGGTTTCAAGCAGATGATATATCAACAAAGGAGAACAAGGGACAGAAATATATTCACAAGCTGGTATTATTACATCAAATTGTTGAGAATGTATTTTGAAAGGTGCTTGAACCTTGGGGCTTGTAAATAGAAAGTGTATGGAATAGTGTCATGATGTATGATTTTAGAACATTAGCTGATGCAAAATAAAAGCAATAAAAAAAAGCAAATTAGCAAAATATAAACAAATTATTTTGATCATTATGATACCAATATTCGTTAGTTCCATTATATTTCACAACACTAACTTCTCCCTTAATTAACAAGTCTACAAAAAATCTTTTAATTTGAAAGATTCTGAGACAGAGACAAAAGTGAAAGCAAAAGAATCTCCAGAAATTTGAGCTTCATGAAACTAATCATAGTATTGACAGAAAAAGGATAATTTTCTCCTGTATTCTCAAAAGGAGCTTATCTCCAAATTTCTTAATGGCTCAAGGGATACAAGCCTAGAATTTAGCTCAAATCTTCATTCTTGGGAAGAGTTGACATTAATAATAATAATAATAATAATAATTTTTTGGACTTTTTAAGGAAAAAAGATCAACCACGTAAGGTTGAGACAAAATCCAGTGTTAGTTTATACAACTACTTCCATTTTCACCGCTATATCCTACAAGTAGCCCAGTGCATCTCCATTCAAATGATCACCTCCCATTAGATGACACTCAGATGCATCATGATGTCCAAATTGTCCACAAGAAGGCCCTGAAAAATGCCTTCTCTTCCTACCAATATCAACCCCATCTCTTGCTCTTCTTTCCTTGAGCTTTCCTGAGGAAATAGACTCGTGAGGATTGCCAATCGCGAACCGAACAATTCCATCCGCGTCTTCCACTTCCTGAAGAATCAATGAATCTGGTGGGCAATTGTAGGAGGCGTTCGTGCTCTGCATTGCACGAGGAAGGTCTTTGATCCTCGATAAAACCATGGAGATTTGCTCACAAGCCACATCCAGGAGTTCCTCTGTCTCAATTGATTCTGTGACGAGAGTCGAAGCCATGGATTCTAGGAACTGAACCTTTCCAGAGTGGTCTCTTATGGCTGAATTCTGAAAGACGTAGGCGGAAGTTGATGAGCTGGCATTGCGCCAACGGGTTGGTAGGTATTGGTCGGGGATGTGGAAGCAGTTATTGATGGAGAGGACACGGAGAACGTGCCTACAAAGGATGCCTGAGAACTCAAACTGGTGGCAACTACAACTTATGTGCTCTTGACAAGGAAGCCAGATCACTTTGCAGCCTCCATTCATTTGTGTGTGGTGTCTGACTTGGAAACAGCCTTCGTCCACCAAAACTGAAGCGTACTGTGGCGCGAGCACGAGCTCCTCTTGGAGCTTGCCAAAGGCGTGAGGAGCGAGAATAGACGCAGAGTGTGATTCGATCGGTGAGCCTGTTTTGAGGCAGACTTTCTGCAGTTTCTGTTGCAATTTTTGCTTTGCTCCTGCACGGTCTTTAAACTCAACAACATCAGCTAGCTATAAAGAAAAAAGGGTGTTAAAAGTGGCAGGATTGTGGTAATGAAAAATGAAATTACTAAAGGTTTATGATATAATTATACCTATTATACCTTGAATTTTAAATACTTTTCAATTTTTTTTATCTGTTTTAGAAACTAAAAAGGTATCTTTTAAATTTAAAAAACTTGTTTTTATTTCATCACTCCTACACTTTGTGAACAAGAAAACAAAGCGGGCAAAAAGCTTATTGAGAAAAAGTTTTGGAAAATAATGCCAGCATTTATAAAACATAAAACTCAAGGATTTTTGTTTTGAAATTTGAAATTTATTTTAGAATCTTTTATTATTTTTTAATCTATAAATATTCTTCCATAAATTATTGAAGATTAGTTATCTTGTTTCTCCAATTCTAATCTATTCATAAAGTACGCGAGTGATGAAATAGAAGTACAGTTTTTGAGAATACCTCTATAGTTTTTGAGAATAGAGGGACAAATTGAGAAGTAATTAAAACTATCAAATTGAGAAGTAATTAAAACTAAGAGGTGTACTTACATAACTAACCCAACTTACATGATCTACGAAACGGTCTAGTTGCGACTGAGCGGCCAAAAATCGTTGGATAAAGGCGTTGATAGACTCTGCGTGAGATGTATGCATCATTCCTGCAAATAGAAAGTGCCTCAAGAAAGCTAAAGCCCAAAAAGTACGTAGTGCATACAAGCTGATAATGTGCCTATTCGTATGGAGTCCATATTTGTTGATCATGTCTCTCCATCCTTCCTCGAAATCTTCGACTAATTCTAAGTTGTAAAGCCGATGAAACTCGGATTTCCACTCGTCATAATGGGATCCCAGCAGCACGGAAAACCAGTTTGAGAACTTTGATATGATGTGCCATATGCAAAATGCATGCTTTGTTTGAGGCATTTCATTGACAATGGCCTCTTTCAGCCATGTGTTGTGGTCCGTTAGTACTGTCTGCGGAGCCTTTCCTTTCATGAACGCCAAAAACGTCTGTTGAAAACATCATAGATGTTAGGGACAACTGAAAACCAAGAAAGAAAATTATTATTCTAAGAATAAAAAATACTATTTAGATCAGTGATGTAATAACTATACGGGTCAGTGTGGCACATAATTTTTATGGGTTTTAGTATTGTTGCCCCCCCAAACTTTTCCGCTTTTGGAAACTTGCCTATAAAATTCCAAGTTTGGCAATTAGCACCTAAGCTTTCTAAATTGTTGCAATAATCATTTTTCTTTGCTTCTTATCAAAATTGGTGACAAAAAGCCCACATGCACTTCATGTGAGAATAAAAATTCCACGTCTGACCAAGAATTTCCAAATGTAATTCAAATCTTAATGCACATCTTCGAAATTCAAATCCTCAATTTAACGGGAAGTTAAGAAAATGTGGTACGTTGCAACAATTTGCAAAGTTCAAGGGCTAAATTGCAAGAAGCAGACGTTTGAGGGGCAAGTTCCTAAAAGCCAAAAAGTTTTTTGGGGCGGAAATTCAATTCTAGTTTATGCTGGGTAACAGTTCTATTTTGCTGCTATACGTTTGTGGTGATGCATTACCTTACAGGGCTCATTAAGAAAACTGAAAAGAAAGAAAATGAGAAAATCAACTTTGATTTTTTATTTTTTATTTTCAATTTACCTAAATGAATTATTTCATATTTAATTGATCATAAAAAGATGATGGCCAATTGACTAAGTAACATGCCTTAAACTTCTTACCTTCAAAGCCCAGGAAAAAGATTGCATATTCTCATCCCTTAGAAGCACGCAACCAAAGAAACAAGTCATTCCATGATTGTCTACTCCAAGCCAAATTCCCAACAACATATCATAGGCCTCCAGCCGATGAGTCGTGTCGAAAACCACGGCGTCTCCAAACATTTCGTACGACTGAACAGATGAAGCATAAGACCAGGCAATGTGCTCCAACCTGTTGCTGCCATCTATCTTGAAGTCATACTTGAAGTTGGGGTTCTCATCTTTCAGCTTCTTGCACATTGCAATAAGGTCAATAGCATCATTATCTCTATCAACATTTCTAAAAGACTGCAATAGGTTTCTCACATCTATTTCAGTAAAGGGTAAGCAACCAAGCTTAACACCTTTCTCTAGCTCCATCAATCTCATCATCTGTCTCACAGACATCCCGGCTTTGGCAAACATACAAATCCGGCTCTTGTCGTCAGGAGATATGGTGCAATAGGCCGGGAGAAGACAAACTTCATTCGATTTCAGCAATTCATGGTTATGGATATTGCTAAAGCCCGTGACACGCCATTCGGGGACATGATCAAAGTCTGCTCGCTTAACAATCCGCATATAAGCTTGACAACCACACCTTGAGGATTTTCGGTTCCTCTGCATCTTCCCATACTCGGACGGCTTCATTTGAGGATATCCAGCACGGTGGCAAGTGAAATCCCTTCTAGTGATTCCCCGGCCAACCCCGTCCTTGCCCCGAGTGCGGTGGCGTCTGATCGAAAACCCACATTGCTTCGCAAAGCTGCAATAGAATTCGTATGCTGCTTCTTGAGACACAAACCTCTGTCCAATAAACGGAACGAGGTTCACTGACGTCTGCCGCGACAAAATCGAGCCTTCGGGGGTTTCCCCTGTTGTGCCAACATCGTCTTGGGATAAATCTGTGCCATTGTCGGAAGATTCCATTACTAGACTTGTTGCTTCAGACATATTTCCTCCAAAAGACTAATCTAAGTATAAAAGCAACCTGAAATGGATATGTAATGCCATTAAGAAAAAAAACACATAGCAAGTAATTTAGAAACATAATGATCTTGCAACAACCTTCAACAAACCACCAATACATACTAATTTTCCCAAATATTCATACTAATTAAGAGTTCAGAAGCTCACAAAAATCAAAATGCTCTCTTTTTTTTTCCTCCTATCTTTTAACTTTCACAACATGTGTGATAATCAATCTTCTGCAACTTCACTAACCTTTTATTACGTTAAAAAAAATACTATCTATTTTAGGTGGTTACTTGTTTAGGCCTTCTCATAAAAAATGGTCAATTTTTTTTTTCTTCTTCTTATTACTCGTTATCAACTTTCACTTACTCCTCACTATCCACCCCCACAATTCAATCATAGAAAAAAAAAAAAAAGGATTGTAGGGAAAATTTTGATCTCCAACACATTTTGATCTACTCAAACCACAATAATCTCAAACAGATCAAAAACCCCTTAAAAAGTAATTTACATCTTAAACCGCAAAAAATCAAAATAAAAATAGAAAGACCCAAAATATAACATAAATCATTCACGCATTGAAATGAACAAAAAAATCCCGTATTCAAAAATATATTATAACACAGAGAAAATTAATGTAGAGGCGTACCTAAAGTGGGTGACTTTTATTTTAACGGTCAATAACGAACTGAAAAGGTTAAAAGGGAAGAAAAAGAAGAAAAGGTGTGAATTGAGAGTGAAAGTGGCGGGGACTTTAGGAGGGGGAGGGTAAAGCGCATCCCATGGAGAACGATAACCACTTACAGAAGATTCCGGCTATCGTGCGCCGATAGGATGCACTAGGTTATCCAGCGCATACGGAGAAGGACTTTAGGCCGTCGGATCCAACTGGGCCTGATGGTTTTTTTGAGCCCTACCTTCTTACGGGCTTTAATTACTCTATCAGGCATCTTCTGGGTCTTAAATGGGCTTTGGTGTTTGAAGCCGGGCCCGCTAGGAGAAGGGATAAATAACCTTTTAATAATAACAACAATGACAATAATAACAACTACAAGAAACGTATTTTAGTAAATAGCACTATAATTGGATAAATTTTAGATTTGACTCAGGAACAAATTTCATAAATCTAAAATTTACTAGAATTAAGGTAAATCTCAAACTTTTATCCATGACCATGTTCTGTGAACCCAGGATTTATCTGGTAAACTTGTGATCAAATTCTATGAATCCAACATTTATCATATCTACCTCCACAAAAACCTAAATTATTAATATTTTTAAATATTTACTATTTTTTTTTGCATAATATTTTGCTAACTTTTATTTAATTAACTCATATGTTACTCCTGCAAAGCTTCCTTTAGACTTAAACATGCTACTTGACTAACAATTGCATTAAATATATTAACTACAACTTAGTCTTTGCATTTCATGAATAAGAAAAATAAGAAGTCGTTCTATTTGAGTAATTTGAATTTAATTTTTTTAGACGTATGATTTTCAAATGTCAATAGTACACCCTTGATAATATTCATGATACTTAAATATATATACACACAGATAAAAGAATTCTAATCTTCTTGACACTTGGGAAAAGGATAATGACCTTTAACTTATCCAAAGAGCCCTCTTAACTCGGTAAAATAGTATAGCAATTTGGCACCTTGACTGAATTCCTGCATATTACTGATCTATATATAAGCCATACTCTGCGAAACTCAACCAATATATAGGTGTATACTTATATGTGGCGAAGTTATCAAATAATAACATAGAGTAGGGACACTAGTATTTGATTACGTAATCCATAACCTAAAAAATTCGAGAATATGTAATGCCAGTTAGAACAAAAACTTTTAATTACCATAATATAAAGCTTTTATATATTATAATGTCAAAAAAATAAATTATAATATAAACTTTTTATATATTATTATATTTTTAATTAAAATTAATCCTACCTATTGGTAGTCCCAAACACCCAATCGTATTTTGTCGTTTTTATAAGTTTTAAAGTACATAATATGATCATAATCAATATCCTCTACCTTGGCGAATTGTTTTTCATTTAACCTTCTGAATGGCCACGCACTACTGCATCATTACTACATTATCGTACTATCTCCATTATTGTCATGGAAAAATTACTGTGTGCAATGATAGCGTTCTATGAAAATCTAAATTTCAGATGACCCAATATAGTTAAATAAAGGACTCTGTCTCTGTATTTGTCAACATATATATCATATATGTGCATGGACACGTATATTACTTTTTTCTAATCTCTCTCTCTCTCTCTTTTTAACTTCTCCTCTTTTCTTAGAGAGAGAAAAAAAAAAAACCCTTCTATATATTCTTTTGTACCTCTAAATATTGGAAAAATTAATTGATCAACAAATATCTGTTTAGTACAGTCTTGACGGAACCTGTCACGGGGATTTCCTTTTTTTTTTTTTTTTTGCTTCTATAAGGTTGAAGGACTACTTATATAATTACCCCTATTAATGTCCAAATTTAGGGCATTGCTATTTGGAAAAGTTGACGCACGTAAAACATGCACAAATGCCAATATACAATAAGATATTTTTCACTAGTTTAAAACTTTCGGATGAAGGTAATCACTTAGCGACATGATACTTTGATGAATAATCTAACACCTATTTATGGTGGCGTGACTTTTTGCCACCTAAACTTTTCGATTGATATTCTAAAACGAATATTATGGCAGCATGCGTTTTGCCGTCTAAATATTTCAATATACTAATGGAAGGATATTTTGTTCCTTTTATAGTATAAGGATCAAAAATTGTTTAATAATTGAGAAATTTTCAAAAAACTCACCTTTTAAAATTTACTTTTTATAAATACTATATATATTTATTTATAGTATAACTTAACATATAATATAAATAATATTGTGACATAAATTTTTTTAAATATAACATAAATAAAAATAACTTTTAAAAATATGACATTGATTTCCTCTTAATAATACAAATCACCAAAGGCTATAGGCCCTAGCTATGCACTGTGCAAATCGCTCTGATATTGTTACGAGAAAGCCACAACCACAATTCACGGTGAGAATAAAAGATGAGTGGGCCATTTTTGGGATTTTGGCGGTCGTTTGGATGTTACATGCCACATAATCTTCAACATTTATTCCTTAGTCTTTATTCCAAAACACTACTCTGCCAAATTCTTTTGTGATTTGAATTACAGTTGTATTTGGTAAAATTTATATCTTTCTTTTTTATTTCACGTATTTTTTGATAAGTAATTTACTTGCTATTTGATTCTCCTCAATTACCGCATGCCTAAATTGACTAAGAGGGGAAAAAAAAGAGAGAGCAAGAAATGAGAGTAAACAAAGTCCAAGTTCATTACTATTTATATCATTTTACCGTGTGTTTCACTAAGGGTGGTTTACACCACCAACTCAGTTATGAACAGTATAAAACTCTCACGTGTTACAGTAAAAAGAAAAAGTTATTATAGTGTAAAGCTCTTATATGCTATAGTAAAAACAATTCTAGTTAGTAGTTTGCACCACCATGCCAAACGCCCTTAATTTTTTTTTAATTATATTGCAAGAAATTTATAAGTTCAATAAATGTATATCTACTACTTCCTTCTTTTCCTTTAAATGTTTAGCCCTTGTATTTATATCAATGTGTTATGAAAGAAGACTTTTCTTTTTATGTTTTTGCTAAACCAAGAATATAGGCATTTGCAAAATTGAAACATGATTAAAATTTAAATCGATGAACAACAATAATAATTAATCATGATCGTTGCTGCTTTTTTTTTTTTAAAAAAAAAATTTTGCCCACAAAGATATTTGCATGTCTTGATCTTGCTATTTTGGAATTTCATTCAAAGTGAAGGACGTCCGACATTAGGTATTTGGATTTAAGTTCTTTTCACTATATTAAGTATGATTGGACCCTATAATTAGGATTTGAAGAGGGAAGAATTAAATTGTGATGGAAAGTTGGGGGTGAGATACGAGTTGGAAAAGAAATTTCCAAGTGTAGATAGTGCTTATTCAAAATTGATATAAGTACCTCTTTTGTTGTTGTTGTTATGTCTAATAAGTGTTTGGCTAGTGATGAGAACCGTTTTTACTGTAGCATGTGAGAGTTTTACACTGTAGCAACTTTTTTTCTTTTTACCGTAACATGTGAGAGCTTTATACTGTTCATAACTGAGTTTGTGGTTCACACAACCTTTAGCCAAACACCCCCTAAATGTTTTTCAAGCTATTCATAATTCTTTTTTAGATGAGGTTGCTTATGCATTCTTTTTTCTATCTTTTAGTTTTTTTTTTGTATTTTTTTCCTTCAAGAAAAGGGTTTAAAAGGCCTTTTTTTTATTCCCTAATGCCTTCTTTGTTGAGCATTTAGATTTAGGTACCAATTTTGGTCGGATGTTCTTTCTCACTTTAATACTATTTATTGTCTATCCTTATCTATTATCTTTTAATCTTTAACTATATTAAAAGAGTGGATTCACTTCTATTGTTCAAAACTTGGTAGTCCAAAACTTTTTGTATATATAAATTAAAATCAAATTATTAGTAAAGATACCAACATACTTTAGTTAAAATGATACAATTAGGATTATTGGGGACGTTATATATGAATGGGCAGCTATATATATATATATATGTATGTATGTATGTCAAACATTACATGTGAAAGAGTACGGAAACGGCAAGTGATTTTTAACAATTCAATGAATTCCCTGTTGTTTCTTTCGCTTGAAGTCGGCCTTTTCTTTTCTTCTACTCTAAAAGGCAAAGAAAACAAACAAGGAAATAATTAAAAAAAAAAATAAAGAAGTAATAATTGTTACCTTGGAACATGTCATCCAAACCTTGTACATAATCTGATCCGGCCCCACCAATTGCATGACAATTTCTGTTTTGGTGCTTTCAGGACTTTAGGCAATACCTATTCATATTTTATCTGCTCTTCTTTTTTCCATTACCTCTCCTCATGAGAATGGCTAGAAAGCTATTTGTCCTACGTCAATGGAGTCTGAAAACATTGTCCAAGGTTAAGGAATATATTAATGCCTGATCGACAGGGACGTAATAAGGGAGGAAATGACCAATTAATCCCTACAACTTTTATTTTCCCCCTCAACCAAAAGAGAGTGCACCACTATTCTTATTATAGCATCTACTGGAAAGCATCTATTCTCATTGGGCTCCACTCAATTTATTTATTTATTTTTTAAAATAAAATAAAAGGGCTTGCAAATAGACATAAGGTTAAAATAAATAGTTGAAGCTTCCGGAATACAAAATTTACCCTTCAACGTAAAATTAATCCATTTGTCTTCTTCTTGGGTATCATTTGGGGGCACTGAGAGAAATAGGCTAACATATTAAAGCAATTAAAATTAATGGCCTAAAATCGATAACCAAACGAGCTAGCTAGCTAGAATACTTTTCCTTGTAAGGACTATTAAGTCCTTATCCCCTAACATGTAGGTTTATAGCGAATAATATCGAACATTCGTACGTGTTCTAAAATGGGAGGTTTAAGAAACATCAGAGAGTCCATTATATGGGCAAAGTCAAATGAATAATTATTGTTCAAAGGAAGAAAATAAGTGAAACTAATTAATTGTCTCTGTGCCGATGGATTCCATCATCCACGGCAGAAACATTCATGGTAGGTCGTACTATAGCTGGAAAAAAAAAAAAATATTGGGTTCCTTATCTACAATAGATCTCACTTTCACGTAACTTCTAATACGTCTTTTTAATTCATAAATTTTAACCTTGGATTATTAAATTTGTTTGTATTATCGGCTGTTTAAATAAGTGCTAGGAATCATAATTTTCATCACATTTACAATTATAAAAAGTATAAAACTCTCATATATTACAGTAACAATAAAAAAAAATCACTACAATGTAAAAATTTTTACATGCTGCAGTAAAAATGGTTCTAACCAACGATTCATACTATCTTTCAAATACCCTATTAGTCTTTCTATCAATTATATGTGTTAAAAAATAACAAAATATAGATGATGTTTTATGAGCAAAGTTTATCCAGATCACATGCATATTATGTTATCTTTTTAACACTTAATTTATAAAGAGGATTAAAAATGAAATAAACTGATAGATTAGAGTCAAATTTGGGGTACATAAACTTATAGCCTAGAGTCAAATTTGAGGGACTTGAAAAGTCCATGAATAGAGTGAAATTGAACACAAATTTCGGAAAGATTAACCTAAAAATATTTATAGACGCGTAGTAATATCAAAAAGTCTACCATACCTCTCTAATATATCTTTCAAAATCAAACTATGAAACTATAAAAAGTCCTAGCACTATTTGTGGGCCAATAAATAATGTGCCGACAATCATTTTCCAACTATGTCTAGTTGAAAATAACGCAAGGATCGCATGACCGGCGTATTAAGCACGTTAAGTAAAAAAAGAAGTAAAAAATTAAGGAACAAAAAAAAAATGTATAAAAAAAAGATAAAAATGAAAAAAAAAACAAATATGTAGGTAAAAAATACGGTAGTAAAAAAAATAGAAGAAAAACAGACAAGAAAATTAAAAAAAATGAAAAATTCAAAAAAAACTTAAAAAAAGTGTAAAACGTTTCAACGTTTCTTGCACCAGAAAAAATATGTCCTTGAAAACGGATTCTCTTTTTAGGATTAGAATTGGTCGTGTATTGACGGGTAGTGATTTCCATGTTTAGAAGTACTTGGTCTATTTGTCAAGAGCGAGTATGAAAGATGCATTTAACCAATAATTCCTTTTTTGTGCTGATTAATGCATTTAACCTATAATTCCTTTTTTGTGCTGAATAATGAAGTTATAATATTTGATTAACTAAAGTTCATGGTCCGATTAGGACAATGATGCATTTGCCACTTTAAGAACGAGAATAAGGGATCAAGGGGCTAGAAGAGATAGAAGAAGAGACTAGAGAGATAAAAGAGGAAGTATGAGATCAACTGAATTACAAATAAGTTGACTTAAACCGTCGAGTTAAAATCAATGTAGGTAAAGAAAAAAACAAGGGAACTTACTACTAGTGTAGTTTGTATATATATATAAAAAAGAGACACCATAAAAGAAATTTCAAATTACATTTATAGAGCGTTTGATGTATCGGTTGAAATTGAAAATTTTAGTTTAAAAATGTGGCATATACCATAACAGTTAAAAGCTTCACATTAAAGTTGGTTGGTTTCAGTAGACTTACCAAACACCTTTTTAGATTTCATACTAATTCTTTAAATATGAGCTTAAAAAAATAAAAAAGCAAAAGGTTTCTTAATTAATTGGAGACAATATATATGCTAGAGAAGCAAGGGAAGGATATAACCAAATTGATATCCAACTTATCCATTGATTTATGTGTGCAACATAGAATTATTGTTATGAAAATCCAATTGGTATATTCGATACCCTATATTTAAAAGCAATTACAAAATGAAAAATCATAGAAAGTTAGCTTATTATTTAATGCATTTTATTATTATATCTCTCGTATAAAAGTAAATCAATCTTTCCTCACCCTTAATTTCTCAAATTTTTGCTCTAGTATCCAATTTAATTTGTAAGGCTACTATTTGTGTGCTCTTGAGAAAATTGACTCCTTAATTTGTTTGGGGTGCAAAAAATGATGATCATGGGCAGATATTCGATAGTCATCGGGGGCACTCCGAAGTACAATTAATATGATTTGATATTAAGATTGGGAACAGTTATATTATATTAATAATTGTTGACCTTAGTTAAACTTTTTGTTGTAGTTATGAGCCAATTTTTGTCCTAATTATTGGCTTTTAGTAAAAATTTCACTGGCCGATTGTATATCTACAAATGGATCTATGATCTTCCTCATAGTAGCAAAATCCGAATTTGAGATGACTAAACAAGTACTAAATGTACTATGTCCTTCTGTCCTTCTATTATCACTCCTTTTACTTTCATCTTTGTATATAACCAAGACAATATAAGGTGCGTTTGTTTCGTGGTTTGAATCACAGTTTAAATTATTTTGCTATAGTATTTTTTCTCACAAAAATTTAAATCTTCATTCAAATATTCTATTTAAATACTCGAATCAAACGGGCTCATAATAATTGTGTCGATGAAGATCGTCATAGCATGCCTAAATTCAGTGTTATTTTTCAACCGGGCTTGCACTCATTTTTTTTTTTTGGGCAAATTATAGCTAGTTCAATAGCACAAGCACTAATGTCGATAGAAGATTGGCACACTATTCATCTTTGGAGAAACTAAAAGGTGGAAATAATATGCTCCCATTTAATATTAATTGCTGTTCATTTAGAATTTGTCTTCTTGTATTATTTAGATGATCTCCAATGTTAGAATTTAGTAATAAATAAATAGCATTTTTGATATGTTATTCTATTGGTAATAAAGTTCATGATGTTATATTTTATATCTGTTTTTTTTATCATTAGTAATATTAAATTATTTTTGGAACGTAAAAAGTAAACATTTAATTTTGGAATAAATATTTTAAAACACCAAAATTTTATGATGTTTAAGTGAAACATTAAATTTGTTATTTAACCAATAATAATAATCAAATGTTAAATTTGATATATTTGTTGTCAAATTTGTCATCAATATGCTTATGCATGTCAAATTTAATACAAAAAATAACATTATATTGAAGATAGATTCTCTTACTCAAAGTTGGAGATTTTGTTATGATTCATAGAGAGTAATTTGGAAGCCGAAGATGAACAAGGATAAACTAGTAAAATTATATTCAGGCTGTGGTCGATATATAATCTATATTATACATGATGACATACTCAAGCAACTAAAATTTTTAATCCGGAAAACCAAAAGAAAAAAAATACACCAAAAATATCTGGACAATTAGCTTAGTGGAGTACATCAAATTTTTTGATTTTTACAGTCATTTTTGGGCCCCCTTTGGCTTTGGATGTACATGGAAGATTTGTCAATATGTTTGGCGTGGAAATAGTTTAAATGGACAGCTTTTTAATGAAAGCAGGGGTGAGCAAATCTGCCAAAATTAGAAAACGATGTTTCGTTTGCGTGCAAGTTTGTGTTTGTATCTAATATTTGATGCAACATAAATATACAACTTTATACTGTTATAACATATAAATTTTACTTTATACGATAGCACAATTTTATATTTCAATAAAATTGACCTAATCTAAACCGTCAAAGTAGTACTTAAGTAAAGTAACCACGCATATTTTACATGGTTAAATATCTACACATATTATTATATCATTTATTGTTAAGTAGGCCCATCAATTTGTGTATAATATATATATATATATATAAAGGGCTTTTTTAGTGGGAATTTCATTGGTAGTTTATTGTTTCTAAACAATACATATGATCAATATTAGTGATGAAGCCAGCAGGTTTGCTTAGGGGGGCTTGAATTAAATGAAAGTTTTAGACGAATTTAATAAAGTCTGAAAAATATCTTATTTTTTTTGTATTTCTATTAATCTATAATTCCTTTTGTATTTTTTATTCAAATATATAAACTCATGTTTTTATTTAGATTTCTATTTGAAATTATAATAGACGCAAAAAAAAATGAAAAAAATAAAGCATAATTAAAGGTATAGTAAAGAATTAATAGGACAAAATAAGAAAGTGTATAAAAATTAAACACTTTAGAAAATATATAATGGAGCTATTTCAAGTGAGGTGGTTGTTTAAAGTCATAGGAGAGGTTAAAATAAGGGACAAAAATCACAAATTTTAAAAAATTCTATAATGGGCCTCTTGGGCTTTGAGCCCCCTCTCGGGCCTTAACGGCCTTTCTCTCAGACTAAAATCACATTTTTCCACGTATCCAATGGCTTAAAGACAAATACTGAATTACCTGTAGGTTACTTTTTCCATGCCTACACAGAAATCTTACACATATATGTGTGCATATATAGTAAGTGTCGCTATCATAAAACTGCTACAGAACTAATAGTACTGTCATATAGCTTGACCTAGGTAGCCACCCTTTGGACATTTTTGCAACTCAGCTAACAATTTCCACATTCTGCTTAATTCTCCATCTGTTTTACGTACACACACCATGTTTTTGCTTTATATAGCATATCAAATATCACCCTAATTAAAACGTATACAAACTAGGCATCTTTTTCCCCCTAGGGTTTTGCCTAATATATTTTTATACGATACCATGAGTTTTTCATCCTCATCAAATTTCAACTTCTCTGCCGATCATGATCATGAAAATAACAAGAAAAACCCCGCACCAAAATCAAAACCTTTGAAGCTTTTTGGTTTCCCAGTAACAAGTAGTGACATCGAAACCCTTAATCCTGCTACTTCAAGGCCTAAACCAGTATTACCAAGCAGTAATATTAGTAGTAATGATAATAATAATATTGACAATCATAGTAATAGGATGATCAAGAGATCATCATCGAGGTTTAAGTGCGAGTATTGTTGCCAGGAGTTCACAACTTCTCAAGCATTGGGTGGTCACCAAAACGCTCACAAGTCCGAGAGGAAGCTGGCTAAACTCCGAGCTCAAAACCAAGGCTATAATCCTCACCATCTATATCCTTTCCTTCCTGGTCATCAATTTCCGTACTATATTGCAGTGGCTAATAGTATTAGTACTAGTACTGATGGCCAAATTATCACCGTGCAAGCCGCGACATCATCTTGGCCGTCGACGAGCAGTGTTGGCACCTATGATGCTGCGGGGGGCGAGGCAAACCCGATGATCGAGAATATCAATGTTTCTGATCATGATGATGAGCATCCAAGAGTACGTTTTGATGAAGGTGCTGGTCATGAAGAAGGGCACGATTATCATGATCAAGGCAGTGATGATCTTGATCTTCAGCTGAGGCTTGCGCCTCCCTCTCACACGCCCCTAAATAATTAGGTGGTTAATATTTTTTAGAAAGAAAAGTACTTTGACACCACTGGTGTTAAGTACGGAAATTAATTCAAACGAACTTATTGGTGAATTTCATACTGGATTTAAGTTTCCATCATGTGTGCTACTCAGCACCATTAATGCATGCCTCTAGCATTGTGTAAAATTATGTCTAGAATATTTATTAGTAATTTACTAGTCTGTCAACACTGAGAAAGTGATAAAAAAAAATTACATGCCAGGGAAGAGCAGGCAAGAATTATCAGGTTAATGTTCATTATCCGCTAATAATTCTTGATATTTTCTTTTGCTTCCTAATATATATATATATAATAGCGGAGGTAACATGGAACTGCCCCCACTAGCATTTTGAAATTTTAACTTTTATCTTGAATCATTGTGTAAAATTTTAGTTATATCTCTATTAATTTCAATTGTGTCTCATTTTTATAAGAAAATTTATATAATTATGATCCCACGTAACAATTAAAACGTATAATAATTATATTCTTACAAAATAAAAAATTTATATTTGACTTCTTTTTATAGTACCTCCACTGAAAATTTTATGGCTCTGGTATTATATATATATATATATATATATATGAACGTCTTATTTTGTGATAAAATAGCAATATATAATATCCCATCTAGTGTAATGAAGGGCTTAATTTCATCTCCTACTATCTCCCAGTTATTGAGCTTATATGACGCCGATCGTTAATTGAAAACATGCATGTGAACCCCACGGTGTAGACGGGTTTGTGTGTGCATATCTATATATATATATATATATATAGATATATATGACTTGAAAAGAGGGGAAAATTGACAGAAATATGTATGCCACGAAGGTGAGGACCGTCTAAATAATTTGTTATACAATTTTAAATAATAATCACAACAATGTTTTGATCAATTATCAAAATTTGATATATGCTACTTTCCTAATGCTTTATGTTGAATGAAATGTAAAATAGATCTCACGAATATGACATTCACTCATGGTCCATGCATGCTTTAAAATGAATACAACCATACCATTTTTTTTTTATATCATCTTAATCTTGCTATCGTAGCATTTATTCTATCTTAAAACATCTTATATAATAAATCATATCTTGGTGAGCTTTTTATAGTCTCAGTGTTGCGTTGGCCAATCAATCAGCGCGGACAATCATGGGGCTTGTTTAGTAGTATTTTAGAAACGTTTTCTCGTGTTCCTGAAACTGTTTTAGCTGACAATGATTTCAATTCCTTCCATCATTTTACCAAACACTTCAATTAAAAGGACATACTATTTTAATATTTTTAAAAGAAAATACGAAAACGTTCTAGCTGGAGTGGTTTTCTGTTTTCATTCTTTAGAACTTATATGCTATTTTCATAAATATAACAAAAAAGACTGTTTTACTTTTTCTCTTTTTTCTTGTCATAATGTATCAAAAGGCGTCGAATATATATATATATATATATATATATATATATATATATATTATATGAGCAAGCGAGTAGTGGAAAATTTATGATTATAGGTAATATTGACCACACCATATCAAACAAACACACACATATTAATGGGTTATATCTTCCTAGGGCCTAGCCAATCGCAGCATATATGGCTAGAAAGGCAACATTTGGTAGTGATAATTTGATAGAGTACCAGCTAGTGATTTGTGGGTGGACCATTCTACCTTTTTGAGATATTTGGCGGTCATTTTGGAAACTTGCATATATGCCAAATTCGTTGTTATGATAAACACATTTCGCATGATTATTACAGTAGTACAAAGATAATTAACTGTAACACCTGCCAATTTTCATACAACGGATATTGTTAGAAAAATAACATGTTAAGTATTTTTCCCTTATGATATAATGTTACTAACTATTTTATTTTAAGTATGATGACAGGTGACGGCCACATGAAATTGATGTGCTTAAGGTGTTCATGTCATTTATGATATACACAAGGTAGATATTAAATGTTTTATTTGTGAGTAAAGTTGTGTGTAACACTTTGGCAAGACGAATTATTCCTTTTGGGCGGCATGCCGATGGATTTCATCGGCAAGCTGAATTCCACAATTTTAGCAGGCCGGACTGAGCAGTCGGTAGGCCGAAGACTACAGACGAGCAATCAACAAAAATCTCCTAAAATTTGTGACAATGATGATTATTGTGATTGGATAAAATATTCTAAGTAATTGGTATATTTTTGGTCTTTTTCCTTATTTCATAGGATGGAACATTTGACTTTTTATGATGATTGGTTAATTGATAAGGTTTCCCATTTTTGATAATATGAAATTTTGTAAGTGGAACAAATTGTTTTGACTTTCCACCTTAATTCTCTCTATTCTCCATGTGAATGCATCTATTTTTTAAAATTTTGTGCTGCAAATATTGAGAGCATTGACCTACCTTATATCACTATCATACACGCATATCAGTTTCTCACTCTCTAAATTGTTTTCTCTCCCCTCTCGTTAAAATTCTCTTAGACATTATCTCCTCTTCTTTATGTTTCTCTTCCCCTTCTCTCTTTTATTCTTGCTGCAACTATTTGAATGAAATATTGAGTAATCTTTGGGTGAATTCAAGGAAAGCTTGAGAAGAATCATTCGAGGTAAGAACGCATTCTATATTAATTTTGAAATTTTTATTTTCTCTTTAATCCGATCCCCATAACTCTACCTACGAAATTCCGTTTGCTCTAAAATTTTAATATGATATTCATGTATGTGTTATGTAATGTTCCTCAAAATTTCATGCCATTTGGATATTTTTATGCTGAGATATGAATTTTTTCTCTCTGCCACTCATAGTTGAAATGTTGCTGATTGGTAAAATTATATATAAACGTGGTCTTTGTTCTAGGGGAAAATGTATTTTGATTTTCACAAAATTTGGCAGATATATTAATGAATGTATTAAGTGTTGAACTGGAAAGTCTCTTTGTGATATGATGAATATTTTATGTGATATTGTAGTTTCATTAAGGTTAGGTTTTATGACTGCCTCATTGGTAAATTTTTGAACTTCTTGTTTTGTGACCTTTTTGTGTGACTAAACGAATTTATTTGGTGATGAAACTTTTTGTGCTTCTGTATTTATATGTTGATAAGTTTTCATAAGAATCTTAGGGTCTAAATAAATTTATTTTATTTGTTAGAGAATTATGATTGTGTGTAACTCACTGCTTGATATGTTTAAAGTTTATTTTTGTATCTGACTTCTAATACACGTTTTGGATTGTACTGAATTTATGTAAAGGTAAATTTTGGATATGTTATACTTTTAGGTGTCCATTACATGTAAGATTTTTGTGGAATCATTTTGTGATATAAATACTTTATTATATGAATGTAAGATAGGGCTGCTCACTGTTTTGTTTGTACTGGCAGATTTTATGTTTTGATGTGTGTGACTTGTTTTGGTTATCAAGTGGAGTTTTTATGACCAACAAAAGATTAAGATAATATATTTATTTGTTAGCTTTTTCCCTCTAGAGTTTTATGCTTTAATTGTGTATGATTTCTAAGTTATTGAGCTATGAATTCGTACGGGTCAGGCAGTATTTTCTATTGGCAGTTTTGTTCTAATGTTTTAAAGGCTGATAAAATGTATTATGGATTAATGTTTTCAAGAGAAGAATGTATGTGTGATGTAATATGGTATTGGATGATGTCATGTGGTATTAAATGATTTCATGAAAATGAAAATTAATTTTATTGTATATGGAAGTATGACATGAACATTCCAAGAAATGAGCAAATTAAGACCGCGACGACATCATCTTCAATTAAGGTTTAGTAAGTTAATCAGGTAAGTACATTCTCACCTGCAACATGATAAAGTTTATGAAAAGTTTGAAATCTATGTTCATGGTGGTTTTATGATAATTTCTGTGATAAGTAAATATGATGTGTCATTATGAAAGTTATGTTGTATGGTTGTATAAAAGTTTCATTATGAAAAGTTTATGCATGTTTTGATGATGACGTATTTTAAAGTATAAAAGTGTATATATATATATATATATGTATATATATATCATCTAGATAAGTGTTGCACACCTATGTGTATGTTATGTTTATGTTTATGATGTCATGTTTGGTTTGAGATTAGCTACCTCTTTCCTCTCATGACGGCGTACCTACAATGATAAAAATGGTGCAACGCTTGGGCCCTTAAAGATAAAACGAATGAAGTTTTACTATAGTTAATGTTAACGAAAGATATGTTCTATATGAAACTGTGCCTAATACACTATTATGATGATGATGATTATAGTTATGATGTTTCATAAGATGTTCATAAAATGTTTTACGTTGTGAGATAGAAAATGTACTTATTAAGTTTTTGCTTACTTAATTTACATCATGTTGCATATAAGGGTAAGAGGATTATGGAATAGTTGGAGGACGAGAATAGGCGTGTGATCTTGAAAGGATGGATTGAAAATGAAAAAATGCTAAGCAAGAGTTTTAAAGTTTCTAAACAATGATTTTATTTATTGTATGTTAAAAATTTTCCGCAGTATGTTGAATTGGGACTTTTTTTTAAAAAAATTTATGTGCTATTGTTTTTGCAACAAATTGGCCTGTTGATCACTATTAGTCAATCTGCCGATGTTGGTATCGGCTTGCCGATCACCCTGTATCGGCCTGCTGATCTTAGTGATTTAAAACCTTATTATGGCAGAGCCTCGGACGACCTGCTGGTGGTTGAAGTTTGGACTGCCGGTGTCTGGAGTTCGGCCTATCGAACTGTGAACAGAATTGAATGATGATTTCAAATTTTATTTGCATTATGGCTTCATTAAATTGGTATTGATAAACTATTTAAGTAAATATGAAAGGTTTTGAAATATTGAAATTTTAAAAAAATATATGTATGTATGGATTCTGGGATATGTTTGCAAACTATGTTTTAAATTTAAATAGTTTATCTAAATTAATAGTAACATGGATGAATGTAACGACATCTGTGACGTCCGTAAAGGGGTGTGACATTAACTGGCCAAATGATCATGATATATAAAAACAAGTTATAGTATGGAGAATTCAGTAAAACTACATCATATTTTTTATATGTCTAAACTAGGATTGTTTGTATGAAAACTAGATTTTCTAAGAACTCATGCACGTAACCACTCAAGCTATGGCGTATCATTATTAAAAGGGTGTTTCTGACTAAAATTTTTGGTTGTTGCAATGTAAAGCTCTCACATAATATAGTGTTAAAAGAACTGAGCTATAGTGTAAAACTCTCACACACTACACTTTTCAAATCAAAAGTTTCATTCCTAATCATACTTTTCAAATAGTACCCTATAAGTATATATGTATGAAGAAAAGTTAGCTAGCTACCCTTTGTGGACCCGGATTATTTTATTCCTTTCAGGGCCTGTTTGGTCTACGTGATTAGGGAGGGTTGAATGTGATTAAAAACTCCCAAATTTGAGAAATTGTAGTCAACATCATTTTTTCAAAATTAATTGTAGTAAATAAAAGGTTTTGAAAATTATTGTTGTAAATAGCAGATTTATGATGTAAATAATTTATTCACACACTTATTTATAGTGAAAATATTCTTATTTACACATTAAATGGATTTAAAGTACAAATAACTTATTTACACTTGTTTACGGTATAAATAATTCTTTTTTATAGTAAATAAATTATTTTATTACAAATCTGCTGTTTACTAAAAATATTTTCAAAATTTGCTATTTACTTCAAAAAGTTCAAAATCTACTATTGTCCTTATTCTCTTATTAAATTTTAATACTTTGTTTAGTGGAATTTTAAAGGTAGTCTTATTTAGTCCATGCTCAAATCCCCTTGTAACAATTGAAGCATGGGATTAATCACAATACACTGTAAATTATGAAACAATATCTCTTTGTAGAGATTTACAAAATTTTTCACCAAATTGTTAATTTGAGAAAAAAAATTAAAAGCAAAAATATAATTTTTATGTGAGGCATATTTTTTGAATTATATTTTTGCCCCTCAAATTTTAAAAAATCCCTACTGCACCTCAATTTTTTAAAGATTTTTGCAAAAAAGTCTTTATATATCTTAATAACACAATATCAAATATAAGATTAGATTAACTAAAATTTTATCATATCATTTTCTATACACTCCAATGCAATCTTCAAATACTATACGATCTAATGCTGCACCATTTTGGGCACGAAATGAAGCTTTATACTTTAGAAAAGGACAAAAACATTGAAAAAAACAACTAGTTTTACAACTGCCACAGAGAAAGCAAAAGTACGCTGAAATCTAACTTTCAAGAAAAAAAATAGTATATAAAGGTGCTGAAATCTAGTATAACAGGACATGCATGCATCTTATATCCAGTTGGGGGAGGATAAAGTTAGAAAAGAATATCTCTAAAGGGTAAATATTTTTAATCGCGTCAGATGTCCAAAATCACTTATAATGAAAGGAATGCACAAATGCGACATGATTTAACAAATATCATATATATATGATTATATATAGGAGAAGCTGTGGCCTGATCATCACTACTTGTGTTCAACAAAAACACAAATTATTACTGCCGACTATGGACAATAAATATTGGTAAGTTGTCATGTATATCTCGTATCCTCTAAAAGATCCTGCCCCTATCTGGGCCTCTTTTTTTTTTTTTTTTGTTTGTTTGTCGTTTTTAAGACCAAGCATTAATAATGTGCTCTAAAGGCTGTATATTGGCCAAAAGCCTACCCACTAAAAGACTAGACTTAGGGATATTAAGGATAAAAAGGTACGAGAGATGACGCAACGCTTGCACCACATGAAAACTTACTAGGGACCTCTTTGATTTGATCGAGAAACAATCATATCCTTACATTTTGGCTGTCTTTTAGTTGAGGGCATGCTTGTATTTTTACACTGTTATGTTTTGGTAGGAGCGAAGGAGAGGAATCGGTTGGAGAGGAAAAAGATAAGGGATGGATAGAACATTAGAATGGTAAAAAAGAAAACCTTTTGTCGGGATTAGATATCTGTTTTTTAGTTATTAGTTTTTTTTTAAAAAAATAATTTTGATTAAATTTATCATTAAAAAACAGTGCATTATTAAAAAAAGGTTTGCATTGTAAAATGACCCTTTTGATTGGTAAATTAATGTATCACAGTCATTTTCTCTATTTAAAACTATAATTACAAATGGGGTTGATAATATAATTTTATCTTGTTATAAGTAAGATACCTTTTTAGGTTTTCCTCCTAAAATCTCTCCACTAATTGTGAAAATATTAAATATGGTGGGTCTCATTTGTGTTAGAAGTTTTGTATTATTCTTCCTTCTAATTTCTGTTTCCTTTCTCTTTTTTCTGCTACTAAATAACACACTTTTTTATTTTCTCCCAAAATCTCTTCCACTTCTTCCTTCTTTCCAAATCTCACACCTACCAAACATAGTAGTGACATAAAGATGAACTATATCTTAGGCATAATTCGCATAAATAAATGTGTGTAATCTACATTTAAATTAGGAATCAGAATTTGCTTTCCTTTTTTCCCCCTCTTTGAATGGAGAAATATCGTTTATGGCCATATAATGCAATTAAGGCCGATCGATACTTTCCCAGTTTCCTTCTTTCCGTTGGATTTGATATAATGGTTGAAGAAAGCAATGAATAGAAAATCTTTGCGAAACTAGCAAAGTGAAACTTTCCCAAACCAAATTCACTAGTCTATCCTTTATATATAACGTGTAAATGATTCTAAGAAAATTAGCTTTTAATTGATCATGGAAATATGATAAAATTAGGAAACTGATCTCATGATCTATAAAGAAAGGTTACGGCTTCATCAATCATATGTATCTCTGAGAGAGAGAGAAGAGATTTCTTCTACGCATTATAGAGCTTTAGTCTCTACAAGAATTCTTAATGGATCAAGGTATGTATATTTCATATTTGTATGAGTATATAAAAATCATAACTATATATATATATCTTAGAGGACTTAATCTAATTCATATATATATATATATATATTTATATGTTAATTACACTAAAAACACAAAGAAATAAAAGAAAAGAAAAAAAGTATGTTGGTGGAATAAAAATCATTAAGTTCAAGATCTTTTCTAAAATTGTTATTATTATTTTTTTTAGGAAAAGATAAGGTTCTAGATCTTAGATTTGATGTTTATACCATACTATAAGGTGGCTTGTGTTGTACGATGTTTGCACTAATTATATGAACGTAGAAAAGAAGCGAAAAAAGGTGCCAAAAGAAAGTGTATGTATACATATTGTCGGTGGAATAATATATTGGAAACCACTAATCAGGTTCCTACTCTAATATTTTCTTTGAACCAGAAAGTGAAGATCGACATCCCTTGGTACATGAATTATTATGAAACTTTTGTGACACTTTGTAATAGACAAAATTTTTACAGTCCTTTGTTAGAAAAATAAATTTTCATGTGGGCACACATATGTAATTAAATGTGTTATTTAATGCTATCTTAAAGTAAAGCCTAAATTAAAGTGATATAATTAAGATAAAGTTAAAAGGCTTTATTGGGTATTAAAAATAATGTATGGGTTATATTTGTTAATATTATATGCGTAGATACCAATTTGTAATTTCTAGATTTTATGATGGGCGAAACTGGAAATACACTAAAATAACAAATGTTATATATTTTGGTTATGGTCCCCAATTCATACGCATTATTCATTCAGAAAGTTTTCAGATATTCCTACTTCTCTGAAATCCCATCTTCAGAAAAGAATTAAAGGAATACGTATTGAATTGGAAGGCAATAACCCATATCAATCCAAGATCATGAATTCAGGTACGCTTCTGCAATTTGGTATAATTTTTTTTTCAATAGTTTCACATGAACGATCCTGTAGAAATTTTAGTTCAATCCAGTCTATCATCCTTATCATGTGGGCGGAGCCCCCACGGAGGAGAGTGGCTGTTGTTGTTGTTGTTTTTTAATTTAAATTTGAAAATAAAATTTTTTAAAATTTGTGTTTTATCTTTCTTAAAGTTATATCTCCTTTAAAATTTTATATCTTTTTATTTACCATGTCTCATAATTAAATCAATCACGCCCATCTTCTGATTAATTTTTTTCCGATTCTGTTTCTACGAATACATATATATATATATATATATATACATATATATGATTATTAACCCTTTTCGTACGTAGTAGTAGTAGAGAGTATATAAAGGTTGATCAATTTAAAACATTAATAGACACACACATATATATAAATGGAAATATAGAAAGTGTGTAACGATAACGGCTTTGGCAAGAATCTTTGAAGATATATTATCTATACATCCATAGTACCAAACATTGTGAGTTGGCTCTCATTTGGAGCTCCACAAAATAGAAGCTATAATAGTGTACACATGTAAATAAGTCAATAGAGTCAAATGAAATTGTCATTTTCCTGTATAGCAGGTGAGGAGTATATATCATGATCCTTGTTTATCGTGCTAGCGTACAAGGAATCAAGGAGAATATTGGAACAATAAACGTGCTACCTAGCTATAGTTAGCTAGGAGCATTTAAATGGCCGACATTGATCACTTTTCTTGTGTAGGGCACATCTTGGTTTGTTGGTTGTTAAATTCACGTCTTGGTCCATTGTTAATTTGTTCCTTTAAAAAAAATGGGGATTTTATCCTATGTTAGAGGGAAATTTTAAGGATGTTTAACAGAATATATAGTTTTAACTCTAATATTTGATCTATATATTTAACATGTGAAAGCTTTACACTATAGCATATATATTTTTTTACACTAAATGTGAGAGCTCCAATGTTTGGGGTTAGTTCAAGCCACTCTCATGCACTTTAGAACAACGAACACAAGATATTTCATGATCTAAATATGTGGGTTAATGCACTTAAACTCCATCAAAAGATCAGTTTCTAAGGTCCAAGTAGTGAGCATTAAAACTTAACTGCTAGTATCTGTTGGTAAGAATATATAGGCTTTTCTATGGTACGTCATGTAATGTATAAAAGAAAAAAGTATGACATGATATTTAGTTTTAAAAAAATACTGAAGTTGACAAGAAGGTAATAATAGACTGCAATAAAGTTAACATTACATGTTTTACACTTTTATATGTTATAATAAAAATATGATGTTTTAATATATATATATATATATATATATAAAACTTCATGAGTGCACATGAATGCACCTATACATACGCAAAACCTGATCCATAATACAAGTAAGAAACTTAAATATGGCCCGAGGGAAGAACATGGTTGAAAATTGAAATGTTGAAAGTGGGAATAGTAGTTAAAAAAAGTGTACTAATGCCAACTAGCTGGCTCCCTAGTGATAATTTTCAAGGTCTACATAGATTAAATGTGTAACTAAATTGTTTGTCCAAACATTTAGAAATAGATTTAGGTTGTTCTTCAGCCCTACATATATATATATATCTCATTATATATATATATATATATATAGATGCATACAATTTATACTTACGACAAATAGGTTCATGCATGTCTACAGGTTTTTTAATTAATGGAAGACCTTTCCAAAAAAAAAAAAAGTTACTAAAACAAATAGTAAAGAGCACTTTGTCTATTAGTACTACTATTTCTGTAGCTCCGGATATGGTCTCTTGCACTTTAGTTCATATTTCAATTCTGGTTGGTTCTTTCTCAGAGACTATTTCTGTCAGTTTGCGTGCAATATTTTTTATATATTCACATGCTTATAACATTATTATATGTATCATAATTGGTAATACCTAGTAGCCTAGATGTTTTAATTTTTGTGATAAATTTTATATATTAATTATTATTATTATTGTCATTATAATCTCCATGATCATGAGTTCAAATTCTTCTATTAATTCGGCTGATCATCACCATGATCAATCTGGAAAAAAGAATTCATCGTCATCATCATCATCAGTTATGAAATTGTTTGGTTTTGCACTGCCATATGGAGATCATGATCTTGATCATGATCATCACAACAAGATGAGCTTTGAGTGTCCTTATTGTGGGAAAGATTTTTCTAGCCCTCAAGCCTTGGGGGGTGGTCACCAAAACGCTCACAAGGCCGAAAGGAAGGTTGCGAAAAGGGTGCAAATAATCCAAACCCGACCTTCTAATCCTCCTCCAGCTCCTTCTCCTAACAATCGCCACCACCATCATCATCATCATGATCAGGGTTTTGCTGTGGGGGTTCCGGCCATGATAATTGCGGCACATCACGCCTTGATCCGACCATCTAGACCGTTGAAAGTTCACTTCGGTGGGCCCAAGTACTCCATTGGCCTTGCGGCTCGCTTCCAGCGCGTGTCACCGTTGCCAGTTTCCGCAGCAGCCGCCTCGCATTTTGCCGTGATCGGATCGTCATCGGGGCCGTCCAGTATTATTCATTATGGGCCAATTAGGGCAAGGAGGGTTTCTCATCATGTAGGAGGTGGAGTACTCACGGGCACTGATCGTGTGATCACACGTGCAAGACCGGCTCCGTATGCCGTCATCAGGGGACAAGGCAGTGGAGGAGATCAAGATCATGATGATCATCATGATCACATTGATCTCCAGCTGAGGCTGGCACCCTCTAATTCTAACCGGTCTAGTATTTATAAATAGAAGAGTGTGTGTGCGCGTGTGTGTGTCTGTGCGCTCATATATAGATCTTAATAAATATTCAATATTATCTGTAAGCAGATATTTGATATATAACATTATATTCTTTTTATATATATAGTGTAGGTCAATACGTCCATGTTAATAAGAGGATTTATATTTACAGATATATGTAAATATGTATATAAATGTGTATATTTATATTTCCTCAAAAGCATATCTGTATAAATAATTTATTTATCTTCTTTCAGAATATAATTTATTTAACTTGAATGATTCCAGATATTAGCTTCTTAATTCCTCCTTTTATCCATGATGTTATGTATACTTTGTTCGAATAATCAAAATGGAGATATATGGTTATCATTGATTTCCCGCAAGTTTAACCTCTGATATATATATATATACACACACACACACACATATATTTTGGTCCTAAAGGAAAATTAAAACCTTTTAGAAGATTATGAGTTGTTAAAACAAATCCATGTTTTGCATAATTGCAATATCAGTCTCTCAATTAAGCAAAAATCAGTTTCACTAGATTGTTAAACGTAATGGTTTTTCTATGATAATGCATGTAGGACTGGCCAATATTTGATTCATCCCAAAATAATTTCTAGATTTTATTGTTTTATGACACATCCCAGTATAAATCCGTAGTAGCAACATGTATAAGAACTGAAAGCGAGACTGGCCCCTTCATAGCATTGGATAATTATACATGAAAGAAAAATTGGCCAGATTTTGAAATTACATATAAGCAAATAATACAAAGGCACAAAACGTAGCAAACGAAAAATTAACTTCGTGATTATAAACCAAGTTATTTATTATTTTAGACAAATCCCGAAATTCCAAGCTGGCCAATGAGCTCCAATGCAAATAATGACAAACACTTTTGCACTTGAAGAGTAATCTTTATTTTGAACAAAATAAAAAAAAAAGAAAGGAATATATCTGTATCACACAAATTTTTGATGTAAGAATTTACAAAATCCAGCTAAAACTTTCTAATTTTTGCTTTGAGTTTCCTCCAAATTAACCGGCAAGTAGTATTAGGATATCAAAAAACAATTACAAATAGGGTTGACAATATAGTTTCATCTTGTTATAAGTAAGATATCTTTTTACATTTTCCTCCAAAAATCTCTCCATTAATAGTGAAAAGATTAAATATGGTGGGTCTCATTTGTATTAGAAGGTTTGTATTATTCTCCCTTCTAATTTCTGCTTCCTTTCTCTTTTTTCTCCTACTAAATAGCCCACTTCTTTATTTTCTCCCAAAATCTCTTCAATTTCTTTCTTCTTTCTAAATTTTTTTCACGAACCCAAACCCGGGTAGTGACGTAGTGGTTTAATTAAATTCATAAAATAAAATTAACTAAACTCACCTATTAATTATTCGTTAATTCAAGAAAATGTACTTGGGTTTTTTACAAAAATGCAATAAATTTTAAAATTTTTAGATAATTACCATTTATTAAGTCCTAACAAATAATTTTGTGAATTACCTCAAAATTATATTAAATTAAAATATAAAATTTGTGAGAGTGAGTCAGGCCACACTAGACCCACATTGTGCATACACATAGTATCGATATAAACAAAATACAAACCACAGTCCAACCAAAATAAATAATATCTAAATATTACATGCCTTAATTGACAAGCAAATAAATTAACTTAGAACTCATACGGTCACGTGTGCAATCAGCAGCGTCTTAGTTAGCAGTATGCTGCGAACTACCTAGATGGGGAAAAAAATTTAAAACAATAAAACCGTGAGCAAAAGGCTCATAGGACTTAGGTTTTGAAAACATTAACTTCAATAATAAAATTTTCATTGAAGCAAAAATAGTAAAAGACAATATATAGATTCAGTTAATTACATGCTTAGCATTTTAGTTCAACAATCATTTGAAAGCAAATTACCATTTTATATTGTGCAAAGCCATATGATTTACCACCGTAGTGGCCCAACTGAGTTTTAGACTTATCTCTAAAGTCGCTCTCTACATGACCCGACCTCTAATACATGGCATCAAGCACTGATGTCTCATTTCCAATAGACTTCTTGGCTCATTTGGTACTAATGTTTATGGTATTTATATCATTACTTGAGTCTCATGTTACTGAGTTATCTTATTTATATTCATTATTCCATTCATTATGACCATATTTATTTATTTTCAACAATTATTGGAAAATAATCGAAAAAATTTACAACAATTGTTCCTTAAAAACAATTTTCAAGAAAAACACTTGGTGGTCAAAACTCTTTGAAAACCATTGGGTAACAAACAAGGTGTTGGAAAAATAATACGTAGTGAAATTTTAAAATTTTTTATATCAAAGTATTTTTCAAAACACAAGTTTGACACAATATATGTATAAATTAACCAAATCTTACTAACCTCGTTTGATGAAGAACTCTACAATCTGTGAAGAGAAAGACATTGTAGAAGAGTCTTAACCAACTGATCTTCTTTGCTATTCTCTATCTACGACAGGTGTGTGTGTGGGCACACTTGTACAATTCTTCCTCCTGGTGACTCTCCTTCCAACCAATTGAGAAATACCCAAAGCTACAGTTCATGATTTGTAAATAATAGCTCTTCAGGAGAGTTTCAAAGACTCACGGTATAGAGCACTTACTCTTGATCTCTCAACTAATTTAAATAATAATGAGAACTCATTCCCTATTTATAGAGGTCGAATCTGGGGTCAATCATTATCAAATAAGGCCTCAAAATTTGAATTTGAATTAGTTTCAAAATTGAATCCATGTAATTAGACTCGGAGTCTGATAGCCGTGGTCGACCGCGTATACTATATCGCGGTCGACTGCGCCATTGCAGATCCCCAGTTTGAATTTGATTCAAACTCCAAGGTTGATCCGATAGATACTATCTTAACCTATAGGATAATTCCTATCTTATTAGTTTTAGGTATCTTTGATAGAGTCTCAATTTTAATTCAAATAACCCAATAGAGAAGTTATCTAATTAAAATAATCATATCTCGATAAACCCATACAAATAAGATATTATCCACAATAATTCAACATATTATCTTGAATTAATACACCAAATTAATTCAACGGATAAACCAACATGTTTATCTTAAATTAATTACAAAATTAATTCAACTAATAAATTAACATGAATTATTAAATTTAATTAACTCAAATTTTAGCCAATCTAATAATTTGACATAAGTTACCAATTTATTGGAAAGGCATGCCATATCATTATAGGATTTTTTATGAGTTAAAAAAGGGAACCATATGGCCCTATGTAGTTTAAGCTCCCGATAATTATTAAACCCAATATCCCAGATATATATTTCATAATTATCAACTCTAACGTTACTCCACTAAAAGCTTAGAGTTGTACTCTCGAACTATATAGAATTACGAAGCTCGAATAGCTAAGTATCCATGACATATCATAATTTATTATATCCCTATAAAATATCCATAATCAGCTTAAAGATAAATTCTGTCTTACGTTCCTAATTATTTTTCTCTTATGTTTCATTATCTTGCCATCGAAAAACTTACCATCCAAAGAAGGTATACCAATCAGTTACACCTAAGTATCTAAATGGTTAAGCGTTCTGGTTTTCCAATTACATGATAACGCATATAAAAGAATATCATTGACTCTTAAAGAGGAGCTATGAATTCTATATCTATGAATAACAAGTCTATGCTATCAAGAGTCATGCCTCCAATGTACCGACATACGTGCCAACATAAAATGTGGATATCACCTTTTGGTATATTAAAAGACATAAGTCAAGACAACATGCATACTATTTATCTCAGAATTAAGATACAACACATATGATTGTTCAAAATGAATCGATTTGCCAAGACAGAATTATTAATTTAAATCAATTCACTTTATGTCCCGATTCAATGCATCGTCACCTATGATAATGCACCAATATTTCTAATTGTAGAGTCCACTTCTGATGGCTAAGATAAACCATCTCCTATTAGAGATATAGACAACATAACAATCTTTGCATGAATAAAGTGCCCAACTTTATTCTCTCAATTACGGATCTTATGATTTAGACTGTCACTTTTAGAATCATGTCTTCTGCATAATCTATCCATTATATGCTTGATCTAAAGGTTTAGACTGACAGTCTCAGACTTTTGTTTGTTTATCATACATTTAACAAATATGAACGTAAAGATGACAACACTTTGTTATGTGAATAATAAATAAACTCTTTATTGATAAAAATGTCTCTAAAAATATATTACATTTTTACTCCTTAGGGCATACATGTCTAACAGAAGGAGGGTCTAGAGTCCTACCTCGTTATTTAGCACGATAGCACTAACTCCTGTCCGCTACACTTCAGCTCCTCGGAACCACAAACAACCTTTGATGTGAACTAGATACGTTAATATCTAATTTTGGAATATTTTACATTGGTATGTTATTTCATGGTGCCTTAATATGCCTTTAGAGTCCAATAGTTATGTCACAAAAATAAAAAATTCTTTTTATCATTAAATAATGAAAACTAGTGAAAAACTATTATTTTTATGCAGCATGGTCGGCCAAACTATTATTTTTATGCAGCATGGTCGGCCTATTGACCATTTAGGTCTGGCCTGTCAAACTGCTATGTTTGGCCTACCAATCAACTGAGTCTGACCTATCGAACTACTGGTGTTCGGTCTACTAACCAGCTGAGTCTGGCATACCGAATTGTTTGAATCCGACCTGTCGAAGGATGAGTTCGGCCTGCCGATCAGTCGAAATTTGAAATTTTTCAGATTTCGAGTCTCAGCTAATCTGAGCTCAAAGCCCATTTTAACCTATTTTTGCACTTCTCAAAGTATGGGTAATGTCTAGAAAAGGTAGAACAACCTACTAGAACACATTTAAACACTTTTCTACAAATTTTCATGCAAATTTACAATTTATTCCAAAAATTAAAAAAATGTGAAAACTTGTTTTAAATTCTGCTTTAACCCACATGATGCATGGATTCATGGTGAAACATGTTCTATAGGCTCAGATTAAATGTTATTTAAGCTCATCAAGACTCAGATTGCAACATGCAATGAGAGATTTAGACAAAAATGTGAAGTAAAAATTAGAAACTTTGAAAGGGAGCTAACCTCAAGTTTGAACTTGTTGAGTTGATTTGAGTTGGCTTTGAGGCCTCAAAATGTTTATCCTTGGCCTCTGTTTTGGCTAAAATCTGAGTGCTTTGCTATGTGAGTGTGAGTGCATTCTCTTTTTTTTTTTTTTTTTTTGTAGAGAGAGACGAGAATGAGAGAGTGAAGGAGAGTGAGGGGAAGAGAGGGACGTGAAAGAATGGGAGAGAAGAAGAGGCCAAAATTAGCTTTTAATTGATGAAGGAAATATGATAAAATTAGGAAACTGATCTCATGATCTATAAATAAAGTTTACGGCTTCATCAATCATATGTATCTCTGTGAGAGAGAGAGAGAGAGAGAGAGAGAGAGAGATATAAAGTTTACGGCTTCATCAATCATATGTATCTCTGAGAGAGAGAGAGAGAGAGAGAGAGAGAGAGAGAGAGATTTCTTCTACGCATTATCGAGCTTTAGTCTCTACAAGAATTCTTAATGGATCAAGGTATGTATATTTCATATTTGTATGAGTATATAAAAATCATAACTATATATATAAATACATATATATATATATATATATCTTAGAGGACTTAATTTAATTCATTCATATTAGGCTTTGCATACTACTTTGTTAATTACACTAAAAACACAAAGAAATAAAAGAAAAGAAAATAAGTATGTGGGTGGAATAAAAATCATGAAGTTCTAGATCTTTTCTTCTTATTATTATTGTTATTATTATTTTGTTTTTTGAAAAGATAAGGTTCTAGATCTTAGATTTGATGTTTATGCCATACTATAAGCTGGTTTGTGTGGTACGATGTTTTTAGTAATAATTATATGAACATAGAAAAGAAGCCAAAAAAAGGTGCCAAAAGAAAGTGTATATGTACATATTGTTGGTGGAATAATATATTGGAAACCACTAGTCTGGTTCCTACTCTAATATTTACTTTGAACCAGAAAGTGAAGATCGAAAGCCCTGGGTACATGAATTATTATGAAACTTTTGTGACACTTTATAATGGACAAAATAATTTTTACCGTCCTTACCATGTGATCGGAGCCCCCACGGAGGAGAGTGGCTGTTGTTGTTGCTGTTGTTTTTTTTTAATTATTTGAAAATAAAATTTTTTAAAACTTGTGTTTTATCTTTCTTAAAATTGCATATATAAATAGAAATATAGAAAGTGTGTAATGATAACGGCTTTGGCAAGAATCTTTGAAGATATATTATCTATACATCCTTAGTACCAGACATTGTGAGTTGGCTCTCATTTGGGGCTCCACACAACAGAAGCTATAATAGTGTACGCATGTAACTAAGTTAATAGAGTCAAATGAAATTGTCATTTTCCTATATAGTAGGTGAGGAGTATATATCATGATCAAGGAATCAAGGAGAATATTCGAACAATAAACGTACGACCTAGCTATATAGTTAGCCAGGAGCATTTGAACGGCCGACATTGATCACTTTTCTTGTATATGGGTTTCTAGGGCACGTCTTGGTCTATTGGTTATTAAATTCACATCTTGGTCCATTGTTAATTTGTTCCATTAAAAAAATGAGAATTTTATCCTATGTCGGAGGGAACACTTTTACGGATGTGTCCCGGCCCGATGTACGGGATATAACGTGGTGGTTTATTTAGGGTAATTAAACCATATTTTAATTAAAATACCAAATTAAGGGTTAATTAATAGTGGAAAATGTGATATTTTTAAAACCTTTTTAAACAAATATTTGTATTGATTAATTAAATAAGTATAGCGAAGTAAACAATTAGAAGGAAAAGAAATGTGAGTTGGGTCCCGCTGACCCACAACTTGTACAGACACTTAGTACCAACAATATTAAATTACAACCACAGTCCAAAATAAAGATAGAAAGTTAAAGTAACACATGCCTTTTTTTTTTTATTTATAATCCAAATAACCAACTTGGCTCTTCTACTACTTGCATGTCTTATCTATTGACTCTTCTCCGATTCTAAGCTAAAATCCACCTAGAGAGGGAAAAGGTTTTAAAACAAATAAAAATGTGAGCGAAAGACTCAGTAGGACTATATTTTTAGAAACATTTAATTTTAAAAGGAAAATTTCATTATTCAAGAAATTATGTAGAAAATATACTTAAGTAAATGAATAAATAAAATTAGTCTTACCAAAACTGTTTGTTGGTTGACCAGAAAGAACATCATTTTCTTTTCTTGGGCAAACCATATATGTAACACCACCGTAGTGGCCTCCTAGTTAGGTTTCGGGACCTGCCCCCAAGGTGGCACGCTACACGACCCGATCTCTAATATGGCATCATGTCCTTCTATATCTTTTCTATAATTATTAAAATCTCCTTTTACCAAATATTTTCATTTACATTCATTATGGGGTTTATTATGAAATTTTCCTCAATCCATTGTTTATAAAAATGACTAATAAAATCTTTTTCCAATCAATCATTAAAAACATGTTGATAAAAATCCCTTTGAGGCCAAAATCTTTTAAAAACTAGTTACCAAAGAAAAAGGGTAGAAGTCCTACCTCAATACTTGTGATGATGTCCTACACCGTAATCCCGGTCAGCTATACGTCAGCTTCGTGGAACCATGAACAACCTTAGATGTATAATAACTAGGTCTATCAGTATCCAGCTTAAGATACCTACGTTGCTAAATTATTTCTTAGTGTCCTAGTGTGCCATTTATATTTATAAAATAATTTTATAAAGTTGGAATTTCAATTGGAGTTCACAACAGTAAAAACGGATGAAAAATAAAAAATTTCACTATGTTCGGTCGGCCTGCCGGTCACCCTGGTTCAGCCGACCGAACTATGCAATTCGGCTTGTCGGAAGACCAGGTCTAGTCGGCCGAACTTTTTTAGGTTCGGCCTGCTGGACGTATGAATCCGGCCTACGGAACCCATGAATTCGACCTGCCAAACACGAAGTTCGGCCTACCGAACTAAAAAATTTCAGAATTTTCTAGGCACAGGTTTTCGGTCTCCCGAACCCAAATCCTTATTTCAACATGTTTTTCTCAGTTCTCAAGGATGGAAAACATCTATAGATGATAAAAAAACATCATAAAACACTTTTGAGCTAAATTAAACAAGGTTTACACAAAAATTTTAAAAAATTCTAAAAATAGAGAAAAATAGAAAATCTAGATTCGAATACGTTTTTCTTCAAATAAAGCTTATATTCTAGTTGTTTTAAGTCTCTCTAACTTAAATCAAGGGTTTTCTAAACTTAAGAAAGCTTAAATTTCAAAATGCCAAGAAATTAGAAAAATTTAGAAAAGTTTTGAAATTTGAAACTAACTTCAGATCGAAGCTTTAAATCGAGTTTACAGCTATCTAAACTCATTCCCAAGCTTTCAATCCACTGAAAATCAAAGCTTGGGCTTGTTTTTGATTCAAAAATTTGAGAGGAAATAAGAGAGAAAGAGAGGCAGAAAGAGAGAGTGAGAGAGAGAATGAGCATGGGAGGAAGAGAGAAGAAGGGAGGAAGAAATACATAGAGAGAGAGAAAGGCAGTTTGCTTCAAGAAAACAGTGTGTAGCACACCATTTTCAAATGAGACATGTCTGGTATTTGATAAATTGTTTTGTTTCAAAATTTAAAGTAGCAAATTAAAAATAATTAAGAGTAATTAAAAATTATTAAAATAATCAAATATAACATTAATTTAAAATTTTCATAAAATGATCAAATTAAGTTTAAAACATTCATTATGGCACACTAATCCACTATTTTACACTCTAATATTACTTAATTAATTTTAGGGTGTTACAACTCTCCACCCCTAAAAGAAATTTAGCCCTCAAAATTTACAAATTGGTTTCAAAACAAAATAAATGTGGATACAACTCCCGCATGCTCGATTCTAATTTCCAAGTGGCTTCATCAACTTTATGATGCTGCCACATGACCTTTATTAACGGTATATCACGGTGATGCAAGCTGATCACTTTTCGATCAGTAATCTGGATTGGCACTTCCTTATATGTCGTGTTTTCTTGAATCTGCACATCGTGAAATGAAACTATTTTGTTCTACTCAAGCGGACACTTTCGAAGCATCGACACATGGAATACATCATGAACATGATAAAGTTCAGGTGGAAGGTCGAGTCGATAAGCAACTGTGCAAACACGTTGAGTAATTTCGAACGGTCCAACATACCTTGGTGCAAGCTTACCACTTACTCCAAATCGCATGATCCTTTACGAGGCGATTCCTTCAAGAGAACAAAATCTCCTGCCTCAAATTCTAAGGGTTGACGTCTTCTATCCGCGTAACTCTTTAGTCGACTCTAAGCTGTCTTCAATCGGTCTTGAATTACAACGACCTTTTCATTACTATCGCGAATTTTATCTGGCCCAAGAATAATTCTGTCATCCAGTTTTGCCCAACATACCAGTGATCGACACGGTTGTCCATATAGTGTTTCGAATGGTGCCATACCAATGCTCACTTGGTAGCTGTTATTGTACGCAAACTTTGTCAGATGCAAATATGTCTTCCAGTTCTCGCCGAAGTCTAATGCACAAGCATGCAACATGTTTTCGAGAGTTTGAATAACCCGCTCATTGCCCATCGGTCTGAGGATGAAATGCCGTGCTGAAATTCAATTCTGTACCTAAGGCCTCTTGAAAGCTTCTCCAGTACTTGGCATTGAATTTGGTGTCTCTATCGGATGTGATGGACAAAGGAACCCCATGCAATCTTACTATATTCTATAGGTACAATTCTCCGAAAACCTTTCTTGAACATGTCGACTTAAATGGGATAAAATGCGTCGATTTCATCAACCTATCGACCACAATCCAAATTGCATCGTGCCTTTGCTCCGTCCTAGGCAATCTGGTAAGAAAATCCATCGTGATGTGCTCCTATTTCCACCCTAGAATAGGAAACGATTGAAACTGACCTACTAGCTTTTGATGCTCGGCCTTCACTTAAAAACAAGTCTCACACTTGGCCATATATTCTCGGACATCCTTCTTCATACCCCTCCACCAATATTGCCTCTTCAGATCACGATACATTTTCGTGCTTCCCGGATGAATGGTGAATTGAGAGTTATGGGCTCCGTCAATCACAGCCTTCATTACTTAAATGATTACTGGAACTATTAGGCTCTCTCTGAAGTACAACGATCCATCCACATGAATCCTTCATTCTTCAAATTGCTCTCTGTTTTGAATTCGCGTCCAGATTCCTCGTAGATGTGGATCCTGCTATTGATTCTGTTTTACCATCTGGATGAGTGCTGGGGTCATCTCCATATGATATACCAAAACTCGACCATAGTCTTCGTAATATTGTAGCTCGTACTCACTCACTGTCGTATATCTTTTCCAATCTTCCAGAGCTAAACAAGCAAGAATTCTCGAAGACTTTCGACTGAGAGCATCTGCGACCACATTGGCTTTCCCGGGATGGTACTGCAGCTCAAAATCATAATCCTCTATGTATTCCATCCACCTTCACTGCCTCAAGTTTAGATCTCTTTGGGTAAACAAATGCTTCAAACTCTTATGGTCGGAGAAGACTTGAAATGTCACCCCGTATAGATAATATCTCTAGATCTTCAGCGCGTGAATCATCGCTGTAAGCTCCAAGTCATGAGTAGGGTAGTTTCACTCATGAGGTCGTAGCTGTCTTGATCTATACGCCACCACGCGTCCATGTTGCATTAACACTCATCCAAGTCCACGTCCTGAAGCATCTGTGTATACCTCGTACGGCTCATCACTATTGAGGATCATCAATACTGGAGCTGAGGTCAACCGATTCTTTAATTCTTTAAAAGCGAGCTCACATTTTTCATCCCACTTAAACCTGACATTCTTCCTGATCAATCTTGTTAGTGGCGCTGCTATCTTCGAGAAATCCTTCACAAACTTCTTGTAGTACCCTGCTGCTACATTCCTCCATCGTTTCCATTCTACTATGGCTTCCACCTTAGAAGGATCCACTAAGATACCATGCTCGGAGATGACATGACCTATAAATTTAACTTTTATCAACTAAAACTTGCACTTTTCTTACTTAGCGTACAACTGGTACTCCCGTAGAGTATGAAGCACGATTCTAAGATGCTGCTCATGCTTCTCCCAAGTTTAGAATAGACCAAGATGTCGTCGATGACACGATTACAAATTGATCTAGATAGGGCCTGAATATCTTGTTAATTAAGTCCATGAAAGCTACCAGAGTGTTTGTCAATCCAAACGGCATCACCAGAAACTCAAAGTGTCCATACTGAGTCCTGAAGGCTGTTTTAGGGATGTCCTCTTCCTTAATTTTGAGTTGATAGTATCCCGACTATAAATCTATCTTTAAGAAATATCGTAAACCTCCCAACTGATCAAACAGTTCATCGATCTTGGGCAAAGGATACTTGTTCTTCATCGATAATCTATGCACAACTTGAGAGTTCCATCATGTTTCCTAACAAATAAAACTAGTGCTGCCCACGGTGATGTACTATTCTGGATGTATCCCTTATTAGAAAGCTTTTGAAGTTACTTTCTTAATTCTTTTATTTCTACCGGCGCCATCCGATAAGGTGCTATAGAAAATGGTGCTATTCCTGGAAGCAACTCAATACCAAATTCGATCTCCTGATGCAGTGGTAATCCTGGTAACTCGTCGGGAAAAACATCTTTAAATTCGTCCACCGCTAGGATTTTTGCATTTCTTCTTGAGGTACTGGGCTCTCCTTCTAGGTTCATGCGGAAGACATAACAAGCTAGGTTCTTTCGCCCTCCAAGACATGTCTTCACGAGTAGCTCACTCATTAGTCGTTCACCATCTCCCTAGTAAGTGATCATCGTCCCCCTATCAGACACTAGGGTCACTTTCTTAAGCTGACAATCTACAACTGTATTATACTTGGACAGCCAGTCTATCCCTAAGATTACATCATACGAACTCATGGGGATTACAATCAAATCACTCTTCAACATCTCATCCCTAATCTTTATTTTACAAGCTTTACATATACAATTTACACACACTCGCCCCAAGGGCGAAGCTATAACTAGGAGTTCATCAAACTCTTCTATTTCTAATCCCAAGGTACATACAAAAGAACTTGAAATGAGAGAATGAGTGGCACCATTATCAAATAAGACATGGGCTAGAGACTGAGAAACTAGGATCGTACCATCGACAACCGCATTACTGGTCTGGGCATCCAAACTCCCTGTCATCATGGTATGAACCTGCACTAGAGCTTTCCCTCTTCCTCTACCAGCATTACTAGGTCCTGAGTTAGTTGGCCGATATTGTTGCAATGGTGATGATTGCACACTGGCTGTACTCGGCGCTCAGTATTAAGGGACACTGCGCTGGAAGTTCTACGGCTGATGTCCTAGTGCTGGATATGATACTTGTTGGGGAGAGAACTGATGGAATTGGAACTAAGGGTACTGCTGAGACGACGGTAGTGTCTGAGGTTGAGGCTGATGACTGGCTCCTTCTTCGGCTTGAAGTCCTAGGCGAGCACTCCTGATCGGGCAATTCCTCTTGATATGTCCTGGCTGCTGGCAATAGTGGCAGTGAAAGTTGTAGGGGTTGCTGCACCTGCTGCTAGATGAACTGTTGCTACCGCTGTTCACGCTACCTTGTTTGTTCTTTCTCGGAGTTGGTCAGCTACTGGTGCTCCTCCTGCCGCTCCTCTGTGGTCTTTCTGACGTCTTGGCTCGATTCTCATAGTACTGCGCATAGTCGCTTTCCACAGATATTGCCAACGACATAAGCAGATGGAGCAAACCTAGCCAGCTCATTGAACTTCGCCTCATATTCCTAAACTGACATATCACCCTGTTGCAATCTGTAGAATTTAGCCGCCTTCTAGTCTCTATATCCTTGTGGAAAGTATCGATAGTAGAACAACTCCTCGAACCTATCCCAACTGATGTTATCATAGTTTTTCAAGCGTTTAGCTTGCTTCCACTAGGTATTGGCACCACCTTTGAATTTATATGCAGCAAACTCCACACGATACTTAGCTAGCACACCAAGAGTATCCAAGTGTTTCACAATCGAGTCTAGCCAATACTCAGCCACTTGTGGGTCCCCATTTCCGTCGAAAGTTGGAACAGACGCACGCCGAAACTCCTTAAAGTACGCATGTCGATGACTGGCATCAGAATCCTCCAGTCTTGCCCTTGCTGCCATCTATCGGAATGTAGCAAACATGGCTCTCATTATTTTTAAACTCGGCGTCAACTGTTGAACGACGTCTAAGTGCCATTCTCTCACTTCTGAAAACAAAATTTAGACTATCAGTGGTATTTCATTGTCGTACCTATGTGTGTATAATTTTCAAGGCTCATAACCTTGGACTCTGATACCATTCTGTTGGCCCCGATGTACGAGATGTGACGTGGTGGTTTATTTAGGATAATTAAACCATATTTTAATTAAAATACCAAATTAAGGGTTAATTAATAGTGGAAATGTGATATTTTAAAAACCTTTTTAAACACGTATTTTTATTGATTAATCAAATAAGTATAGCAAAGTAAACAATTAGAAAATAATAAAGAAGGAAAAGAAATGCGTGTTGGGTCCCACCGACCCACAACTTGTATACATACATAGTACCGATAATATTAAATTACAACCATAGTCTAAAATAAAGAGAGAAAGTTAAAGTAACACATGCCTTTTTTTATTATTTATAATCCAAATAACCTACTTGGCTCTTCTACTAGTCGCATTTCCTGTCTGTGGACTCTTCTTTGATCCTAAGCTGAAATCCACCTAGAGGGGGAAAAGGTTTTAAAACAAATAAAAATATGAGCGAAAGTTTCAGTAGGACTATATTTTTAGGAACATTTAATTTTAAAAGGAAATTTTCATTATTCAAGAAATTTTTTAGAAAATAGAGTTAAGTAAATGAATAAATAAAATTCAATAAAATTAGTCTTACCAAAACCGTTTATTGGTTGACCAAAAAGAACATTATTTTCTTTTCTTGGGCAAACCATATATGTAACACCATCGTAGTGGCCCAGCTGAGTTTCGGGACCTGCCCCTAAGGTCGCACGCTACACGACCTGATCTTTGATATGGGATCATGCCCTTCTATATATTTTCTATAATTATTAAAATCTCCTTTTACCAATTATTTTCATTTGCATTCATTATAGGGTCTATTATAAAATTCTCCTTAATCCACTGTTTATAAAAATGACCAATAAAATCCTTTTCCAATAAATCATTGAAAATATTTTGATAAAAATCCCTTTGAGGCCAAAATCTTTTAAAAACTAGGTTACCAAAGAAAAGGATAGAAGTCCTACCTCAATACTTGTGCTGATGTCCCACACCGTAATCCCAGTCCGTTACACGTCAGCTCCGTGGAATCACGAACAACCTTAAATGTATAATAACTAGGTCTATCAGTATCTAGCTTAAGATACCTATGTTGCTAAATTATTTCTTGGTGTCCTAATGTGCCATTTGTTTTTATAAAATCATTTTATAAAGTTGAAATTTCAATCGGGGTTCAAAATAGTAAAAACGGATGAAAAATAATAAAATTTCACTATGCCCGGTTGGCTTGCTGGTCACCCTGGTTCGGCCGACCGAACTGTGCAGTTCGGTCTACCGAAAGACCAGGTCTGGTTGGTTGAACGTTTTCAGGTTTGGCTTGTCGGATGTATGAATTTGGCCTACCGAACCCATGAATCCGGCCTGCTGAACTAAAAAATTCCAGAATTTTTCAGACACAGGTTTTTGGCCTCCAGAGCTCAAATCCTCATTTCCACCCATTTTTCTCAGTTCTCAAGCATGGAAAACATCTATAGATGATAGAAATACAGCATAAAACACTTTTGAGCTAAACTAAACAAGGTTTACACAAAAATTTTGAAAAATTTTGAAAATAGAGAAAAATAAAAAATCTCGATTCGAATCCGTTTTTCTTCAAACAAAGCTTATATTCTAGTTCTTTTAAGTTTCTCTAACTTAGATCAAGGGTTTTCTAAACTTAAGAAAGCTTAAATTTCAAAATGCCGCGAAATTAGAAAAATTTAGAAAAGTTTTGAAATTTGAAACTAACCTCAGATCAAAGCTTCAAACCGAGTTTACAGTCGTCTAAACTTGTTCCTGAGCTTCCAATCCACTGAAAACCAAAGCTTGTCTCAAAAATTTGAGAGGAAATGAGAGAGAAAGAGAGGCAGAGAGTGAAGAGAGAGACGAGCAAGAGAGAGAGTGAGAGAGAGAGAATGAGCATGGGAGGAAGAGAGAAGATGGTAGGAGGAAATAAATAGAGAGAGGGAGAGACGGTTTGCTATAAGAAAACCATGTGTAGCACACCATTTTCAAATGAGACATGTTCGGTATTTGACAAATTGTTTTGTTTTAAAATTTAAAATAGCAAATTAAAAATAATGAAGAGTAATTAAAAATCATTAAAATAATAAAAAATAACATTAATTTAGAAATTTCATAAAATGATTAAATTAAGTTTAAAACATTCATTATAGCACACTAATCTATCATTTTACACTTTAATATTACTTAATTAATTTTGGGGCGTTACAGAATGTTTAGTAGAAGAGTTTCAACTCTAAAATTTGAACTATATATTTAGCATGTAAGAAGCTTTACACTATAGTATATTTTTTCTTTACATTGAATGTGAGAGCTTCAACGTTTACGGTTAGTTCAAACCACTCTCATGCACTTTAGAACAAAGAACACAAGATCTTTCATGATCTAAATATGTAGGTTAATGCACTTCGACTCCATCAGAAGATCAGTCTCTAAGGGTTCAAGTAATGAGCATCAAACTTAACTGCTAGTAGGAGTATATAGGAAAAACTAACTGTTAGTAAGAATATATAGACTTTTCTATGATACCTCATGTAATATATAAAACTACAAAGAATGACATGATATTTATTTAAAAAAATACTGAAGTTAAAAAGAAGTAATAATAGGCTGCGACAAAGTTAACATGACATGCTTTCCACTTTTATATGTTGTAGTGAAAGTACTTTATGAGTGCAGATGAATGCACCTATACATACACAGAACCTGATCCATAATACAAGTAAGATACTTGAATATGGCCCGAGGGAAGAACATGGTTGAAAATTGAAATGTTGAGTGGGAATAGTAGTTAAAATAAAGGTTCTAATGCCAAATGGCTAGCTCGCTACTGCTACATTTGCAAGGTCTATATAGATTAAATGTGTAACTAAATTGTTTGTCCAAACATTTAGAAATAGATTTAGGTTGTTCTTCAGCCCTGTATATGTGTGTGTGTGTGTGTACACATTATACATATGACAAATAGGTTCATGCATGTCGACAGGCTTTTTATTAATGGAAGACCTTTCAAACAAAAAAAAAAAAAAAAGGGGGTACTTAAGACAAATAGTAAAGAGCACTTTGTCTATTAGTACTACTATTTCTGTAGCTCCGGACATGGTTTCTCTTGCACTTTAGATTATATTTCAACTCTTGTTGGTTCTTTCTCAGAGACTATTTCTGTCAGTTTGCGTGCAATGTTTTCTATATATACACATGCTTATAACATTATAATATATATCACACGGTAAAACCATACCCTAGTAGCCTAAATGTTTTAATTTTTGTGATAAATTTTATATATATTATTATTATTATTATTATTATTATTATTATTATATTGTCATTAAAATATCCTTGATCATGAGTTTCTATTGATTCAGCTGATCGTCACCATGATCAATATGGAAAACAGAATTCGTCGTCGTCGTTGTCATCAGTTATGAAATTGTTTGGTTTTTTACTGCCATATGGAGATCATGATCTTGATCATGATCATCACAATAAGCTGAGCTTTGAGTGTCCTTATTGTGGGAAAGATTTTTCTAGCCCTCAAGCCTTGGATGGTCACCAAAACGCTCACAAGGCCGAAAGGAAGCTTGCCAAAAGGGTGCAAATAATCCGAACCCGACCCTCTAATCCTCCTCCAGCTCCTTCTCCTAACAATCGCCACCACCATCATCATCATGATCAGGGTTTTGGCCTCGCGGCTCGCTTCCAGCGCGTGTCACCGTGGCCAGTTTCCGCAGCAGACGCCTCACATTTTGCCTTGATCGGATCGTCATCAGGGCCGTCCAGTATTATTCATTATGGGCCAATTAGGGCAAGGAGGGTTTCTCATCATGTAGGAGGTGGAGTACTCACGGGCTCTGATCGTGTGATCTACTGTTCAAGACGCATCCGTACGCCGTCATCAGGGGGCAAGGCAGCGGAGGAGATCAAGGTCATGATTATCATCATGATCACATTGATCTCCAGCTGAGGCTGGCACCCTCTAATTCTAATTGGTCTAATATTTATAAATAGAAGAGTGTATATACATATACATATATATATATATATATGCGCTCATAGATCTTAGTAAATATTCAATATTATCTATTAGCAGATATTGCATATATACCATTATATTCTTTTTATATACATAGTGTAGGTCTATATGTCCATGTTAATAAGAGGATTTATAAATTTACACGTATATGTAAATATGTATATATGTGTATATTTATATTTCCTCAAAAACATATCTGTATAACTAATTTATTTATCTTCTTTCAGAATATAATTTTTTTAATTTGAATGATTCCAGATATTAGCTTCTTAATTCCTCCTTTTATTCTTGATGTTATATATACTATAGTCAAAAAATCAAAATGGAGATATATGGTTATCATTGATTTCCCACGTTTAAAGTGTGACACACACACACACACATTGGTCCTAAAGGAAAATTAAAACCTTTTCGAAAATTATGAGTTGTTAAAAAGAAATCCATGTTTTGCATAATTGCAATATTAGTCTCTCTATTAAGCAAAAGTTATTTTCAATAGATTGTTAAACGTAACGGTTTTTCTATAATAATGCATGTAGGACTAGCGAATATTTGATTCATCCCAATATAATTCTAGATTTTATTGTTTTATGATACATCCCAATACAAATCCATAGTAGCAACATGTATAAAATCCAAAATAGAGATTGGTCCTTTCATAGCATTGGATAATTATACATGAAGGAAAAATTAAGCAGATTTTGGAATTACATATAAGCAAATAATACAAAGGCACAAAACGTAGCAAACGAAAGATTAACTTCACGATTATAAACCAAGTTATTTAATATTTTAAACAAATCCGGAAATTTCAAACTCCCAAATGAGCTCCAATGCGAATAATGACAAACGCTTTTGCACTAGAAGAGTAATCTATATTTGAACAAAAAGAAAAAAAGAAAACGAAAGGACTATATCTGAATCACATAAATATTTGATACAAAAATTTACAAAATCCAGCTAAAACTTTCTACTTTTTGCTTTTAGTTTCCTCCAAATTAACCGGCAAGTAGTATTAAGTACTGATATTTTTGCTGTACATATCCTCGTCATTCCCTCACATGTTATACGTGCCAAATTGTAATGCCGGTTTTTTTTACGACTTAAAAATATCCCTTATAACAAACCCCAAAAAAACCATACTAAAACTCAGCTATAAATTAAACATTCCACCATAACACAATTATCTCAAAATTGTTAACCCTCTCTAGATCTGTCTTCTCTTCCCCAGTCGCCGAGAAACATGAGATAGATGGACGTATTCCGATCAAGTACTCGTCCGAATTGCAAGAAGGTCATGGCCTACAAACTAGGCTCAAATTATAGAAAAGGTAACGAGCATTATCATCGTCCTAGTTGGTATGTTCCTGGGGCAAAATATAATAATTGTTCATGTAGATCAATACAAGTAAAGGATGGCTTGTGCTTGCCGGCGTTTTCGTTCCCTAATTCGTTGCGGCAAGGGCTTTCGTCGAAGGAGAAGGAGCTAAAGAGACAACGCCGGGTTGCAAGGTACAAGGCCTACGAGGTTGAGAGCAAATTGAAGGCCAAAATAAGGAAAGGGTTTCGTTGGTTCAAGCAAAAGTGCTCCTCCCTTATGCATGGCTAATTAAGCTACTTATGATCAATTGATGTTCATTATTTTGGTGCCTTGAAAATTGGAAAATTTTTTTTCCCCTTTCTGTATTGCTGATAGTTTCTGGTCTTATTACCAATGAAGCTTTACGGATCCTTAATAGTCTGATCTGGGATCCTTTTTTTTTTTTAATCTTTGTCACATATGCCCATTTATAAATTACTTGTCATTTTACTGCTCTGTATATAAGTCAAAAAATTAATTTATGAATCCAATTCTGAGTTGGGTACGTTTCTTTGATTATTACATGCAATGATTTTATCATGAAATTGATTATACAACACTAAAAAAGATTCATTAATTATTAATATATATATATATATATATATATACTAGTTTTTAAAAAATGTTTGAACAAGTAGATGACACAAATACGGTGACTATGAGGTTGAACAATCGATCACATAGACGTATAAGTCGGGGCACAGTGTTAAAAAAGGGTTGTCGTCTTAATTGCAAAGAAAACGGGGTTGTCGTTTTCTTCTTAGAAAAGGAGGTGTCGTATCCTCTTGGTTAGTGACATGTCGTTTATTGACTAAAGAAAACAACATGTTGTTTTAAATAAATAACGACATGACCTTTTTCTACGACATGCCTCCTTTCTTTCCTGGATATATGAAATTGTAACACTCCTAAATTTTAAAGTAAGGTTAGTTATTTTAAGTTTAGTTATTAAGTGTGTCAGTATAAATTTTGTTGATAATTTTAGTCATTTGAAGATTTTGTTGCATTTGTCATATTTAAAAATTTGAATTTTAGTGTTAAAAATATCAAATGACATTTTACCCCACATTTTTTCTATATTTACAAAAATGTCATTGGGCCTTTAATTTTCTTTTTCCTTTCCCTTTCCCTTCTCATTTTCACAATCACTCACTCTCTCTCTTTTTCCCCCTCTCGTGCGTCTCTCAGCCCTCTCTTTCTCTCTTTCTTTCTCTCAAAAAATTTTGATTTCAAGCTTCATTTTCATGGATTTGAGCAAGGATTTAAGTTCAATCATCAAGTTCTTCATCCAAAAACAATGATTAAAGGTTAGCTCTTTTTCTCTAAAACTTTTGATTTTCATTTTAAATCTTTGATGTATTTTGCAATCCGAGCTTTGATGAGCTTAGATAATGTTTAATCTAAGCTTATAGGACTTGTTTTACAATGAATCTAAGCTTTATTTGAACAAAATCTGATTTAATCAAGTTTTGATATTTTTATTTGATTTTCAAATCAGATGTGAAATTGAGTTTAAAATTGGGGAAAATGGTTTAAACTTGTTCTATTATGGTTTTCTATGCTTTTTGGATGATTTTTATGCTTTGGGATTGAGAAAACATGTTTTAAATTTGAATTTTGAGCTTGGGGAGGTCGAGACTCAAAGTCTTGGGTCCTTAGATTTTGCCAATTCAGCAGGCCGAACTTGATCTTCGGCAGGCCGGATGCATCAGGTCGGCAGGTCGAACCTAGGAAAGTTCGGCAGGCCAGTCCTGGTTGATCGACAGGTCAAACTGTGCAGTTCGACAGGCCGGTTCAGGGTGTTCGACAGGCCAACTGTGGACTTAGAAAATTGTGTTTTTACTACGGTTTTCAATGTTTGATGATTCTGAAATGTTACAAAAAGGACTATGATTTTGGGTTATGATTATTTTAAGTTAAAGGCACATTGATAATTAAATTAACATAATGATATTTGTTAAATATAATTTCTGATCTTAAATACAGTTTTTAAGATTTTGAACGTATGTGGAGCGTACGTTGGATTTTATTTGGAGCTTACGTCATTGGATTTTAATGAGGTAGGATATTCTATCCCTTTCTTTGGTAGCCTCTTTAAATTGTTTGGCCAAAGTTTATTTCTTAAATGTCTCTTTTTAAGAATGATTTCTGTCTTTGATTCTGAAGAATTGTATTTTGATATTCCTTTCGGATTTTCAAAACCCGTACGGTGATGTTTTATCAAGTTGTTTTCAAGTAAGTGTTTTTTTTATTGATTTGTTAAGACTTTGAGATTCATCTCAAATAGAACGGTTTGTGAATAATTATTTGTTTTTTTTATTACTGTTTTAAAATAACTTGTTTTTAACTAATTATCCTACTGAGCATTCCGCTCACGTTTTTTTGTTTTTAAAAATCCCACTTCTAGGTTGAGGAGGAAGGATGGGCCCAGGATCGAAACTTGACTCTTTGGATTGAAATGGTATTTTCTTTAGTACTGTGTTATGATGCGTGTATTGTACGACTTGTCCTAGTGTTGATGTCATTTTCGTCTCTGTTAATTGTATATTTTAATTTATCTTAAAAACGATGATTTTTAATATTTTTGTATTATTATTCTTGATATTGTATTTTAATTACCTGCCCACCTTCGTGGTAAGCATCCACGTGACGGTGAATGAGAATAAGATCTCGGCCCCGCCTTCGTGGTATTCATGTAACGGTGACAGCCGATGATATTTATTTATTTCCGACGATATTTATTTACTTTTTCTTTAATTACTTCGTTTAATTTAACTTCTTTACCTAAAACTCTCTGACTCCCACCTCGGGGTGTCACAGAAATGATGTTTCCCCCACCTCGGGGTGTCACAGAAATGATGTTTCATTTTAACCGCAACGTAAAGCAAGGTGTCGTTTTCTTCTCGAGTGGAAAAAGGACAATGGGTATCGACTTTGGGGGAAAAAAACAACGTGTAATTCTGCATCAAATGACTCCCTGTCGCTTTTACTTGCACAACAAACATCTTGGCAATAACTATTTGTCGCTTGTGAGCTTATTGAACATAAAATGGTGTGTCGTTTGTTCTTGCAAGTCAAACTAACATGTGATTTTTGACGTGTTCAGTTTTGAGATAAAAGTGCATGTCGTTTCTCTATGACAATAAACGACATGCAGTTTCTCTAAAATAAAAGTGACAAGTCGTAATATTTCAACGCAAACAGTGTTGGCCTAAAAATTAGACGACATTTATGTTGGGGAATTAGACGACTCCTAATTCCAAGGATCGCAAGAACGAACAATTGCAGAAAATAAATAGGAGAAAAGAAGAAAAAGAGACACCAAATTTTTATACAGGTTCGTCCAAATTTGAGACTACGTCCTGTTTCTGCCGCTTGCAGATTCCACTATGATGAAGGAGATTACAGATTACAAGAACAGTTTCTCACACACTCACAAATTGTGCTTACCAAAACTCTCTTCTATCTAACACCCTATGGGAATTTTTTTCTCTCAAGGATGGAGCTCTCAAGAATTTTTGACTCTCACAAAATTATGCCACTCACAATTTTCACACACCTTTCACACACACCCAACCCTAGCCACCTTATGTCTATTTATAACCAAAGGAAGAGAAAAATAGCAACTAATGGGAAACCCTAGTGGTTTCCCCTTTTTGGGGCGTTTGAGTTCGACTCTAACTCAAAGTTTCGCAACAAACCAGACTCCAGGCGCCGCGGCCCTCATTTTGGGTGCCGCGACGCTGGTTCGTTCTCGGATGGGCGCCGCGGCACTGTGTCTCTGCCCTCCTTTTTTTTTCTTCTTTCTCCTTTGCTTGGTTGATTTGGCTCCATATTTCAACAATTTATAGTTGCTGAACAAGAAAGTTTGACGTCGTTTTGACTTGAACAAGCCCACGACGTCATAAACGAGGACTCTTTTCATAAGCTTCAACAAACGGCACCTCTCATCTTTAGAAAACTTGAACTCCATGTCTTTGTTTCACAAGCTTCGACAAACGACACCTCTCACATGTCGTTTCACTCCAAACAGCGGTCACCTGTTTGAAGTTTCAGAACAAGCTTGAACGCCATGTCTTTGTTTCACAAGCTTCGACAAACGACACCTCTCACATGTCGTTTCACTCCAAACAGCGGTCACCTGTTTGAAGTTTCAGAACAAGCCCACGACGTCATAAACGACGACTCTTTGTTTCATAAGCTTCGATAAACGACATCTCCCATCGTCAGAAAACTTGAACGCCATGTCGTTTCACTCCAAACAACAGTAACCTTTTTCTAAGTTTTTTCTTAAACTTCTTCGATTCGTCCTCATTATCTAGACGCCCTTTTCTCCAGACGCCACGTCATTCCTAAATTTCAGGGGCGCTGACGTAGGCGACAAACAGGCAGTCCATAGAATGCTCACTTACACGTGGCTTTACATAATTGGACATTCAACTCCAACAACGCAAATCATGGGTCACTGTATCACATTCCCCACACGATCTGAAAAGGACCTCCCAAATTTCCCGTTTGGAATTTGAAATCAAAGCCCTCTCTCTCTCTCTCTCTCTCTAAAAAGCGACGTTACAGAAATCATTTTTTTTCTTTTTGTTTTTTAGCTACAATAACTATTTTTCAAATAAATAATTATTAACTTATCATCTTAACTTGAAAATATAAAACAAAATGACAAAAAAATATGTTCCTTTAAATGCTTTGAAGTAACAGCCCTTCGACTACACAGTGAGTCTGTCTCTCTCTCTAAAATTGACCTTAAATCTTGCAATAAATTCAACGCAAAAGAAAAATATTTTCCATTTTTGGTTTTTGTTAGTGGGTTCAGATCTTCTGAGAAAAATCTTAACTAGGTACTACTCCGATGAGCTTTGGTCGATGATCACTGGTTTCAATGTAAGTTCTCTTGGATTTGCGTTTCTGGGTTTTGTCTCTCGTTGTTAGATTTGTCGACTCGAGTTTCTGCTTCTGTGTTTTTGGACTGGTTGGTTGCCGAGAAAATGTGGGAAAGTGGTAGCTTCGTTTGTGCTCTTGATTGTAACATTGGTGTGATTATGTAAATGGTTTCAGAGTACTTCCAAAGATGCAAAATTCATTTCTTTTTTCTTTTCTTATTCAAGCATTTACAGAGTTTATAATTTATACTTCATTTTGTGCTTGATGTAGAGGAATTGGAATTTTGAAACTTGGTAAAGTTGATGGGTCAATGCAATATTTTTATTCTTTGTTTGATCTAGAAAGTTGTGTGCTTGAGAAGAGAGAGAGAGAGCAGTGACAAAGTTGGAGTATTCTTGATCATGTGATAAAGCCTTATTTATGGGGTTTATGGTCTGTGTGCACAAATTTTTAAATGTTGCTTTAAACTTATGTTTTAAACATTGTGATGTTATTCCTTTGTATTTGATCAGGTTGCAGATAGATGGATTTTGCTGGTTAAAACAGAATGTGCTTTTGTCATTGTTGATTGCTTCCATCACTGATAAAAGCTGAAACTAGCATAGTTTCTGAGTTAGTGAAAAATGGGTTTTGAGACAGAAGGTTCGAAAAGTGGGGCAGGTTATGTGGGTGGTTTCTTTCATCTCTTTGACTGGAGTTCAAAATCTCGGAAAAAATTGTTCTCAAACAAGTCAGATTTACCAGGTTCAAATCCTTCCTATTTCATTTTGCATTTTTACAATACCTGTTTGTAGTTTTAATAACGATATTTTTGTTATGGTTAGTTTTGACCCCTTTTTTTTCTGTTTTGGCAGAACATACAAAACAAGGAAAGAAAAGTGTCGGTAACTTGCCGACAACACGGCTATCATTGGTGGGGATTTAGCTGTACCATTGTTCTTTATTCTTTGTTATTTGATTATTTGATATGTGATTGAATCTAAGACAAATTTCTGGCTAATTTTCCTTTTGCAGCTAGATGAGGATGAAACTGGCGTGGGGACAAGTTTTAAAGGAAGCAGTGATTACAGCTGTGCTTCATCAGTTACAGATGAAGAAGGATGTGGATTAAGACCCCCTAGTGTTGTAGCCAGGCTTATGGGATTAGACTCTTTACCCACTTCCAATTTTCAAGAGCAGCCCTACTCCACACCGGATTTTGATACGCAATCTCTTCAAGAGGCTCATTACCAAAGGAAAAACTTTGAATATTACCATGATCATCAGATCATGCATAGTGGGAACATGCTTAGAAAGACAGAAGGCCAAAGTTCTAGAAGCTTTGTCGAGTTGAACCCGAAGAGGACCCCGAGCAACCCATTTGAGAAGTTCCAAACCGAAGTTTTGCCCCCTAGATCAGCCAAGTCGATTCCTGTCACACACCATAAACTTTTGTCTCCTATTAGGAGTCCTGGCTTTATCCCAAGCAACAATGCTCTTCAAATAATGGAAGCTGCTGCAAAAATTATTGAGCCTGGTGGTCCTCAACCTACTGCCAAAGCCAAAATGCCTTCAGTAGGGTCATCTACCGTACCCAGGAAGGTTCAGGCTCTTAAGGAAAAGGTGGAGGCCACGCAGAAAGCGCATTTAGTTGGTTCTTCTTCTGCAATGTTGAAAGGACAAGACCTAAAAGAGAAAATGGAAGCTGCTCATAGAGCATCCAGGCTTGCTGCAGCTTCTCAAAGTCCAGTTGAGTCAAATGCTGCCAAGTATCTTAAGGGACAATCTATGAACAACAGCTGGAATGGATCTGGTGGTACGTCTTTACGGGTATCTTCTGATAAAGAAGAAGGTTCTTCTTCTGGTTTACAGAACAAAGGAAAGTCCATTTCACTTGCTATCCAAGCAAAGGTCAATGTTCAGAGAAGAGAAGGTCTGAATTTAAGTAGCTCTAAGAGCGAGGTGTCTGAGAAACAACAGAGTGAGGTCAAGTCAAGTCCAACCTTCAGGAGTCAGCAGAATGCTCAAAAGAATTTGCATAAGAAACCTTCAGTGCAAACTCCTTCTGGGGTTCTCAGGCAAAACAATCAGAAGCAGAATAGCCTGATTATTAATGAAGAGAATTCACTTCCGAAGCCATTGGTTTCCAACTCACAAGGTGGTCGAAAACTAGTTTCACGTGATTCTTCTGTTCGCCGAAAGGGCTCCAACAGAAATGGTGGGAACTCAAAAACCAGATCCAGGAAGTCAGGCTTGACAATGGATGTTGAAAAGGAAGCTCCCTGTTCTAGTACTAGGAATGGCCCTAGAAAGAAACGTTCAATAGATGGCGATCGTCAATTCAACAAGAATCTGGTTGATTCTAAAAGTTCAAATGCTAAAAATCAGAAGCCAGTAGGACAATCTAATCCTGTTACTGATGGATCCTACAATTGGGCAGAAGACAGCAGAAGAAAGGGTATGGATGTTGTTTCTTTTACATTCACAGCCCCACTTACGAGATCAGGGCCTGGATCTGAGAACTCTGGTAAAAGGATGTTGCTTGACTCGGATGGTAAGTTATCTTCACTGGGATATAATGTCATAGGTGGTGATGCTTTGAGTTTGCTTTTGGAAGAAAAGTTAAGAGAATTAACTTTTGGACTCGAGTTGTCTAGCCTTGTTTCTGCCAAAGGAGTGACAGCTTCTAGTTCGTCGAAGCCAAGTTTAGGAAATGCTGTGCGTACTCTTGATGCATTTAGTGCCACAAGACGGGTGAATGAGCAAAGAGACCAAAATCTGTTGGTTAATGAAGGCAAATTTGGTGGCCGATATGATTTTGAATTTTCCACCACTGGTCCTTCATCCAGATTCAAACAAAAGTTTCAGGTATATGAGATCCTAATCAATCCTAAATCCATTATTCTCCTTATTCTCTTCTCTTCTATTAGTAGCTTTGTACCATATAATCTTACTGTAGCTGAAACAAATACACAATTTTCAGGAAATCAGTGAGATTGATGGGAGTAGCACTAGTCAATTTGAAGGTGGAAAATTCCGCAATTGCCGCCATCCTAGTCCAGTCTCTATTTTGGAACCTTCATTTTCAAATGAAAGTTGTGACTCTTCACTCACCACAGATAGTAATATTAGCACGGAAGGTACAAGAAGCATGGTTCTTTTCTTTATATGACATTCGTCTTTGTGAAAATTTAACTTTATCCTAGTCCAGTCTCTATTTTGGAACCTTCATTTTCAAATGAAAGTTGTGACTCTTCACTCACCACAGATAGTAATATTAGCACGGAAGGTACAAGAAGCATGGTTCTTTTCTTTATATGACATTCGTCTTTGTGAAAATTTAACTTTACTACTTAGGGCCCGTTTGTTTCGATACTCAAATCACGGTTCGAATCATTTTGCTACAGTATTTTCTCTCACAAAAATTTAAGAGTGTGTTTGTTTCGGTTTTCAAATCACGGTTCGAATCATTTTGCTACAGTATTTTCTCTTACAAAAATTTAAATCTTTATTCAAATACTCTACTCAAATACCCATACCAAACACATCCTAAATCTTCATTCAAATACTCTATTCAAATACTCGAACCAAACGGGCCCTTAATGATGTTACTTTTTCAGGAAGCAAGTTGTGTTCGTCTTCTGTTCAAGGTCTGGAAGTCAACACCTTGAACTTTTTGAAGAAGTTTCATACAATGGACGAGTTATCAGATTCAGCATCTTCAACGTCTGCTGTTACTACTGCTACTATGGCCAGAAAGCGTGCGGTAACAATAACCATGACGACCGATCTTTCCAAAACAACTGAATGGGAACTAGAATATGTAAAGGAGATATTATTCAACGTGGAGCTAATGTTCAAGGATTTCACATTAGGCCGTTCCCGAGATATCATAAACCCTTACCTCTTCAATCTGTTGGAGAGTAGAAAAGAATCATTGGAAAGTTGTTATTATGATGGTGAGACTGCTAGGCTGGGAAGGAAGGTGTTGTTTGATGGCTTGAGCGAGTGCTTGGACTTGAGATACCGGTGTTGCGCGAGTGGTGGGTACGGAATGTGGGCGAAAGGAGCGGCGATGGTGAGATGGAAGGAGCGGTTAGCTGAAGAAGTTTATAAGGAAATTTCGGGGTGGGAAAGCATGGGAGATTCAATGGTGGATGAGCTTGTGTACAAGGACATGAGCAGCCAATATGGGAAGTGGCTGGACTTTGAAGTTGAGGCATTTGAACTTGGTGTAGAGATTGAGGCTCAAATATGTAACTCATTGATTGATGAAGTTGTTGCGGATTTGGTCCTTTTTTAAATTGACTTTCATTTGATTATTCCTATTCTTTCTACTGCCCCACGACAAGTGTAAGTTTCCATGTTTTGTTTCCTTTCTCTCCCAAATCTTGTAATTTTTGGATCTGTAATTCTGAGTTATTGCTGTTTTTTTCGTGACGGAAATCACATTGTTCATCATCTTAATCTCCTTTTGTTTCTTTTTTCAATTAATTGCTTCCAGAGCAGCCATTCTCTGCTCTATAAAGGGATGTTGTTGATGTGTTTCTTTAGCAAAGATAGTAAAAAATTTTAATGGTCGCTAAACATTTAAGACAGAATAACAACTTGGTTAAACAAAAATACAACATTTGGCTGATTTCTAATTATTTCCGAGTCTCCATCTTGCTTGTTTAAATTTGAACAATGTTATAAAGCACTAGTGGTATTAAACACTACGCACTAAAAAAAGATGGATCCCGCTACATGAGCCTACTAATGGGTTTATTGCTTAGCAACAATGATCTCCTCAAGCATTTTTCTTTTCCCGAAATGGACAAAACTCAATTTTCCATCAACTGTAGATGTGTTAGTTATACATGCCGTGTTAAAAGAAGCTTGCTAGACCAGAATTGTAGAAAATGTTAAAAGAGTAGACTTTAAAAATTGCTATAGTAAAACAATTGCTCAAAAGGGTGTCTTCTCAAAATAACACTTTGGTTCGTTTAACAAACACATTTGCAGTAAAAATTATCAAAAATAGTACTTTTGAATAATCTTAAATGACTAGTTATAAAGAAAAAGGGCTTTTTTTTTTTCATATTTGGAGTGCCAATATCGTTGTTCCAGCATTGTCCAATGTCTGATCTTCTTGAATCCACAAGACATGAATTTTCTAGCCCAACAAACTGAGAGAGGGCATGTCAATTTCCATGAGGTAACTGCTAATAACACGCAGGGACAAATGAAGATCAGCCAAAGGCCCACCAACATCCAAGACAGAACAAATAATTTGAAATTGTCAGTGACATAGACTTGACATACTAGGACTAGACTAAAGACAAAAAAAAGTAATGATCGGTGCCAAACTAACTGGTCGCAAAACTAAGGAGTGTTGAGTACTACAAGTAATAAAAAGTGGTCCCCATCTATAATTACGATGTTACCGGGCCTACTGTCAATATGTGGTGCTAGGCATGGTAGTGCCCCTAACATTGTTTCGGCTAGTTTTTCAAGAGGGGTGAATCTCTAGTTATGCTTTTGCACAACATGAAGTACTTTTTCAATGGGGTCAATTCCTAGATTTCCTTCTGCAGTGTTGCCACTTTCCCATAAAGAAAACATTCTCTCCCCTTCATAATCTGATAAGTCCCATACTTCATTACGATTACTATGGCTCTCAACATAACCTTCCCAATTCCAATCAAGCCATATTCCATCACCATCATCAAAGCCTGAATTCATTGCTGAAGAGCCACAAGTTGTGTGCCATTCCCCACTCTGATGATCTCCTTTTGATCTGCTCAAATTGCTGCTACTTTCCTTTGCCTCAGTACTTAAAACCCTTTTCATTTCCTCACTTTCTCTTTCTTCATTGCTTGTACAACTCCCAGCCACACTTTCTTTTTGCTCTTTGAGGTATGTATTCCCACTTGTCTGATCCAAAACCCCACCGTCAATAACATAATTAAGGCCTTCAAATTGTTCTCTCTCTAGCCATGCATTTGGTCCCAACTCCTCTTTTCCTCTACTTTGAGTCTTTTCTTTTGTTCCCAAAGAGTAATTCTCCAAACCCAATAACTGGCTCTTCTCAACTTTTCCTACATTGGTGCTCGGAAAATTGGCAGGTTTTTTATCTGAGGCTGCTGATTCAACTACCTTATCATGATCAACTGTCATGACAACATGATCAGCCTCAGGCTCTACTGGGGACATTTTTTCAGTTGACTCTGTTTTCATGTTCTTGTGCTTTTTCGCGGTTGATTTGCATGTTCGACCACCGGCACTGCTTCTTCCATTTCGAGAAGCTAACTTTGTGATGTTGTTCATGACTATTCCTGATGATTCTTTTCCAAGCTGCTTGCTGAAGCTGTGAACTTTTCTGCTCAGATGAGAATTCCAGTAGTTCTTTATTTCATTATCGGTTCTGCCCGGTAAATGTTCGGCTATCAATGACCACCTACAACATTAAAATTTCCAATATATATATATATATATATATATATATATATATATATCAATAACAACGAGTACTGTTTTGATCTCATTCAAAAATGGATAATGAAGAGGACAATATATCTGCTAGTCAGATGCATTAAGAGTACAGTAGTGGTAATATGTAATTCCAATCAGTGATGATAATATATTTTTTCAATATTCAGAAAATCATGTTCTGAAGAGTAATTAACTAACTAAAGCTTCTTCATTATAATCGTATAATCGTATCACCTTTTTCAGATTTCAACCAAAAGAAAAAAAGGTCTTAAAAAAGCAATCTCTGAAAATGCCTACTAGGGAAAGAAAACTGTGAAAAGTGATGCTATGAGTTTCTACATTTTAAATAGGTGGATCCATATTTCTTACCGGACAGTTCATTAATTTTTTTAAGTTATTTATCTTTTTATGTCATGTATTTTAGGTTTTTAAAAATCTTATATTTTTATTTTTTGATCTCATTAAATATATACATTTAGATTAGATTTAATATATAAATTTATTTATTTTTCAATAAGTCTCTACTTTTGACCAGAAAAATTTCCCAAAACACTCAAAATAAAAAACTAAGAGAGCTTAAAAACTTAAAGAAAAACTCTGTATTAAAGGTTTTTACTTTAATATGCGTAGAATGCCCTAAAAATAATGGGTGTTTTGTGTGCTTTTGTTTTTGTATTCTTCTTATTTTTTAAAAGTTTTAATTTTTTTCTCTTTTCCTTATGAATCATTTAGTCATTTTAAAGGTCAAAATAACTATTAACTGAAATAAGGTATAAATTTGTATGTAAATCTAATCTAAAGATATACATTCAATGAAATCAAAAATCGAAAATCTAGCTTTTGAATTAACTAAAAATAAAGGGCATAAGTAGATAAATATCCTTTTTGTTTCATTTGCAAGAATTTAGAAGCAAGGAAACTTTAGTTCTAAAGGGTTTGTGGTGGGACTTTAGTTTGTACATTTTACGCAGTTAGATCCATATTTGTCGATATAGAGTAACAAGGGATTATTAAAAGGGCTTATATTTTTGTGAAAGCCAATTAGCATAATATAGACACACAGCCAAAAGTAAAGCTCTAGAAGACAAGGGCATACATATATTCATACGCATACATATATTTATATATATAGACGTGCATACATACCTATTACCCAATGCGTTGTGTAACTTAACAATGGTTTCCTCTTCTTCAGCAGTGATGTTCCCTCTCTTCAAATCAGCCCTTAAATAGTTTATCCATCTCAATCTGCAACTCTTTCCACACCTAAGCAATCCTACGAAAAACCACAATATGACACACGTACACATACAAATATATGTGCATATATATGTATATATATATATGTATCAGTTACATGAAAAACCTTGAATCATGCACATTATATATACACAAAGAAAAAGGCCTAAAAAATATAATAATATTTGCCTGCATTTTCGGGCAAAGATCTCCAAGAGCCTTCGCCGTGTTCGTGAATGTACTTGGTCAGAAGCTCATCTTCTTCAGCTGTCCATCTTCCTTTCTTTAGCCTCAGCTTCTCACAGCATGGAGCTCTTCCCATTTCTGTATGGGATAATTAGAAGTAATAGAGACAGAAGGTCAAAAGAAGAAGAAAGACAAAGACAATGATGTTGAAGTTAAAAGGGCTAAATATATATAGAGAGAATATATGATACATATATATATATAGACCTATGATATGAAGTACTATGTAGCTGGTTGCGGATCCTCACCAATGGTTACATGTAATTAAGGGAATGCCTTTTCTTGCGGGGTCCAAAGTGGTCCATGAGAAAACACAAAATATGAAGACTTATTAACTATATATATGAAAGAATATATTTATAATAGTTTTTTTTTTATTGTCTCTGGCTGAAGGGACTATCTCTCCAAAGCAACATTTAGAAGTAAAATACGTAATATGATTTTTATTAAATGTAACATCAATATTAAAGAGGCGTAACATTATTGTCATTAAAATATAGTTTTCAAATGATAAATGTAATATTTATTTTACAGCCAGGGGTATATTTTTGTTACACTTCTTAATATAAATTTCTTGGTTTTTCGTTTTTTATGTTTAATAAAAGTCATGTTACATTTTTTTTTATTTCTAAATGTTACGTTGAAAGGATAGTATCTTTAAAAGGACTAGAAAGAGACCCTCTACAATATGTACTTGCAAAAGTTTAGCTCATGATTAACATATCTTGACAGTTACCATGACTATGAGTGATGGTGTAATGTTGTAATAAGATAATTTTATGAAGAAATAGGGTGTGTGGGACAGTTGGGTGTGTTATCATGTTATGTGACTTGAGAGGGGTTTTTCATAAGAGTTGACTAGAAACTTCTTGATCACGAGTATATGGAAAAAAAAAGAAAAAAAAGAAAAGAATTAGTAATAAGAATGTCCCAAAAGTTTAGAATGGATGATAGGATGATGTTTCCACAACTTTTTCCTAACAAACGATATAAGAGACATTTTCTTAAGCGACAAGAGGAATGTATCTTATTGACATATACCTACATGCATACACACACACACACATATAAATATAACTATGAGGATTAATGACCATAAAAGACTTGTTGCAAGCCGTGAGTGCTTTTATCTTTCTCGTCTAACTTTGGGCTAACAATTTAAAAAAAAAGAAAAAAAAAAGAAAAAAAACCTCTAACTTTACTTGTAGAAATTAACTTAACTTCTTATCTATAAAAAACTGAACTTTTAAGGGTTTTTTTTTTTTTTTAAAGTTTACCACCTGTAGTTGATTCACCATTCCTCTTATCCAAGAGAAGCTAAGACCATGACCAAAACAAATCGTTCACAACTTGATGATTTGATCAGCAAATTAACTAGGTTTCCTTTCCCATCGTGAATAATTTATGAAGTTTCAATGCCTTCTCTAAGTCTATATTTATATACACTCATTTCACAAATATTAATTAAAGACAAATAAGAGCAAATAATGAATTTAAAAGCTTAAATAAGTAATAAGTTAGCACAGTCCAATCATGCATGTTCCGTACATAACTCTAGTTACATGTTTTTTATTTTAATGTCACCCTGTGCGTTCTCTTGCATGGCATGAGAATTTAGCATCTTAAGTTTAACTAGTGAAAAGGTTGTAGTACTTTTAATTGTTGAATAACATTCACATCAAGCAAAGATAAACCATATATATTTTGTTGGTATGTATGCATGTATGTATGAACGGGGTTTTTCTACAATCTCTTTGTAAGAGGACCCTCCAACATGATATGTAATAAAATGTATATATATATATATGACGTGACGATCATTAAACATAACATTAATACCCAATTGATGTAGGAAAAAGAAGTTTAGTTATTCAATAACCGTGTTATACATTTTCAACATCCATCAATATTAGATTAGTAGAACAATAAGAAATTTAGTCATCTAAAAATAATGTTAAATAGTTTCAAGTCAATATTAAGTTCAATGACCATCATGTTATCGTGTTTTTTATTTCTATATATGTATTATGTTTGAGAGACAATCCGTCTAGAGAGACAGTAGAATAAAACTGTATATATATATATATATATATAATATAATTTAATTCCAACTATTTGTTTTAGTTTCATTTATTATAATCTGTAATTTTTTTAACCCGAAGTTCTGATTATAACCATCGTGCGTTCACCTTTTAATTTTCTTGGTTTGGGACCGCAAGTTATTAATTAATGAAATCATAACGGCATGTCAATGTCCTTCTTGGCAAGATTGGCCCACATGCACTGTCTAAGACATACCAAAGTGGCAACCCCATCTTGATTCCTATGTTACAGAAATTCAAATTTGAGAGAGAGAGAGAGAGAGAAGAGAGAGAACTGCCCCTCAAGCCATATGGCCCATAACCACCACCGATTTATCGTAGTAATTGCTTTCCATACATTTGAATTGTTGCAAATAAAGAGTATTAACCCTGCCCATGTCTATATATTTGCAAGTACTTATATATTTTTCGTTCAGGAAAAAAAAAAAACTTTATACATTAACGAATGTTTTTGGTATTTCAGTATAGAAAAATTATGGTTTCAATTTGCAAGGAAATATATTTCCCTTGCTTTCTTCTTTTGCCAACCATCTTGTTAAGTGTAAATTGTTAGGTAGTAGAGCCTAAGTTAATGCCCTAGCGAATATTATTGCTTATGCAGAGAATTACATAGATCAACTTTAAGAAAACCACTGAATAAGGCATTACTAGAGAGATTAGAAAAAACATAGATGATTGAGTGGTATGCAATTTTATCTTATATACTTCTTGTTGATCATAATTGATTTTATGTAGCGACTGAAAATAAATGTAGCTCTTATATTAAAGGTGAGTCATACTAAATTTTATATGTTTGTTATTTTTTACACATTTTTATTGCTCTGGGTAGAAGTAGTGCTACTAATTCTTGACATAAACAAATGAACGTAAAATACCAAATGGCTTATCTATTTTTATTTTCACTTATAAATAATTTTTTTTTCATGTAGTTAGTAATTGACGATTTCCTTACCCCATTTTTTTTTTTTAAATGACTAAAGCATTGTCACACAAGATGCTACTCCAACTTATGAAATATGAAAAGGATTTTTTCTACAACGTCTCCATAAGCTTTTTTATACATTGAGCACTAATAATTGGGAGGTAAGGAATAGACATAAAGCACTTCATAGAAAAGTACTGAAAACAGGATTGAAAAGGTACGTATACCAACATATGATAGACCAACTAGCTTTGTATCAAATACATACATACGTACATACATACATATATTTATATATATGTATGTATGCATGATAGACCATAACTGGGACATGATCTTCTCAAATAAATTGTCCATTCATAAGCTTTTCCGTGACCCAAAATTGGTTAAATTTTGTGTGAATGAAAAGGACATGACACCACCAAATATAAGTAACCAGCCTGAACCAAAATTTATTTGCTCAACAACCACAAAACTTTCATAAAAGCCAATTCAAGAAATGGCTTTCCAGCTTCTAGCCAACCAAGAAGATTAATTTCTGATGGAGGTGGGCTCTATTGGTGATTTCAACCTTCATTTTTCTTTTACTCTTTTATATAATTATACATGGATTAGTCGTTTTTTTTCTAGTAATTTTATTCCATAACCACAGAAGTAACGATAAACATTTTTTAAGTTTAATGGAGGTAATAACGCATTTCTTTGCATGACAATTGAAAATTTACAAAGACAGTTATGTATGGTGCAAAAAAAACTTTTGGCAATTCATGAAGCTATTTTTTAAAATATTCTAGGTCATTACACAACCATCAGGTGAGCACCTCCGTAAAATTTAAAAAATCTCTCACCTATATATTTTAAATAGCGAGTGTGTGTGTGTGTGTATATATATATATATATATATATTAGTGAGAAACCAAAACTGTAAAAAAGCATTAAATTCAGGAACTCAGAAGCAAAAAAGAAGGTTTAAAGACCAAATTGTGATCACCTCTCGTAAAACCAAAAATCCAAAGATATTCTTCAAATCCGCTTGTTCCATTACTTTGTAGATCAAGAAATATCTAGCGGGTCTTCCTTGTCTATCTTTGAATAAGCATATGGCTTCCTCAATACAAGAGCCATGCATCTTGAGGTTATTGAAAATTACCTTGCATTTTAGATTGTTACACTTTAATACCTTCAGATATCACTTTATGCTTAATCAATACCTTGTCGATCAACTGTCTATTTTTACCTCTGAAATTTAAAGAACATCATTAATCAAAAATCATCAATTTTGATCGGTTAATTAAATAAAAATACCACATCAATAATTTAAATAGGTGTTGAAATTTTACATGTCAAAGTAAACAATGTAACCGTTTCAATTCTTTCTAACGGTTTCAAACAAAATTGAAACCAATTCATTTGTGTAACGGTTTTTCATAATTGGTCACATATTCATTATCATTAAACTGCAATTATCAACTCTTGGTAACTGAATATTTTTGAACCTGCTTAAGTATCCTTGATGGAAGGATTTCTGATGAGCAGAAGAAAAAACCAGAAAAAAAAATTTCACGTACAGTTTTGTGAAACAAAAACTTGGGTCCCCAAGTCTGAAAATTCTCTAAAGTACCAACACCATCAATTGAGTTTTTTTGGAGGACTTGGAAGCTCTCAAGTGTAGGCAGTCACGGTACACCGTCGAAATTCTCAGGTGCAATGGCCGGAGGTAACAAAAATGTTTTCACGCTTCCGTTTACGTTTTATCGATTTTAATATGTATATAGTTTTGCATGTTAGAATCGGTTTTATGTTTTACATTTGGCATTAGAGCCGTAAATTTGACCTCTGCCTTGTGTGCAAACTGGAGTTTGTTTAAAAAAAAAAAAAAATTCTCGTGTTTTGAACGCACGGGTTGAAAATTTTTTTGATTTTTGGGTTTTAATTTTTAACGTTTCTTAATTGAAACTAAGATTAGAAATCATTTAGATATTAGATTTCTATGAATTCTACAATTTGAAACGTCAAAATTGGTGTCCGAAGGGTGAAAAATGAGCCGGGTCTGAAACCCGGTCAGAATTCGGATCAGCCAAAATGACATGTCGTTTTCAAAATTAATTTACAAGATAAAACTTCTTATACTTCTATGCATGTTCAAGATAATGCTGGCATTAAGAGATGTGTTATGAATGAAGATTCCTCTATGTTGTGGCACCGTAGATTATGTCATATCTATATTGAGAGAATAAAGAGATTAGTGAATGATGGGGTACTTAGTACTCTAGATTTTACTGACTTTGACACTTGTGTGGACTGCATAAAGAAAAAGCAGACCAATATGTCAAAGAAAGGTGCCAAGAGGAGCTCAGACATATTAGAGATCATACATACAGATATTTGTAGTCCAGACATAGACGCGTATGGTCAAAAGTATTTCATTACTTTTATTGATGATTACTCACGATATATGTATCTCTACTTGCTTCATAACAAAAATGAAGCCATAGATGCCTTTAAAGTGTTTAAGGCAGAAGTAGAGAAACAATGTGGTAGGCAAATAAAGATAGTGAGATCTGATAGAGGTGGTGAATACTATGGTAGATACACCGAAGATGGACAAGCGCCTGGTCCATTTGCGAAGTTTCTTCAAGAACATGGGATAGTTGCCCAATATACTATGCCCAGTTCTCCAGATCAAAATGGTGTGACAGAAAGAAGAAACCGAACATTGTTGGATATGGTGCGGAGCATGTTTAGCAGCTCCAAGCTTCCTAGGTCTTTGTGGACTGAAGCTCTCAAGACGGCTGTGTATATATTAAACCGAGTTCCAACCAAGGCTGTCACAAAGACACCATTCGAGTTATGAAAAGGTTGAAAACTGAGTTTGCGACATATACGCGTTTGGGGATGCCCGTCTGAAGTAAAAGTCTATAATCCACAAGAAAAGAAGCTAGACCCAAGGACCATTAGTGGGTATTTCGTTGGATATGCTTAACGGTATAAAGGATATAGATTTTATTGTCCATCACATACCACTAGGTTTGTGGAATCAAGGAATGCAAAATTTCTTGAGAATGACTTGATCAGTGGGAGCGATCGATCCTGGAACACCGTTCCAGAGAAAGATCATACAGTTGCTCAAGCTTCCACTTCATATGATAGAGTGATTGTTATACGCGACACGCCTACAGTTCAAACGCGTGTTGAACAACAACCAGTCATTCAAGTTCCACAGATTGCTGATCAAGAAGTAGTAGATCCAATTGAACAGCCAGCTGATCAACATGCTCCTCAAGAGAATGTTGAACTAGCATTAAGGAGATTTACTAGAGTAAGGCGATCAGCCATTCCTAGTGATTATATTGCGTATCTACAAGAGTCTGACTACAACATAGGAGCCAAAAATGATCCAAAAACGTTTTCACAAGCCATGAGTTGTAAGGAATCTAACTTGTGATATGATGCCATGAAAGAAGAGATGAACTCTATGTCATCTAATAGAGTCTAGGATCTTGTCAAGTTGCCTAATGGTGTAAAAGCCATTGGATGCAAATGGGTCTTCAAGACAAAGAAAGACTCATTAGGCAACATTGAGAGACATAAAGCAACACTCGTTGCTAAAGGATTCACTCAAAGGGAAGGTATAGATTACACTGAGACTTTTTCTCCTGTATCTAAAAAGGACTCCCTTCGTGTGATCATGACATTAGTAGCTCATTTTGATTTTGAGTTACATTAGATGGATGTGAAAACGGCATTCCTCAATGGTGATCTAGAGGAAAAGGTTTATATGAAACAACCTGAAGGATTCTCCTCTAGTGATGGTGAGCAATTGGTATGCAAACTCAAGAAATCCATATATGGTTTGAAACAGGCTTCCCGTCAATGTTATTTGAAATTCCATGATGTCATCACTTCATTTGGTTTTGAAGAGAACATCATGGATCAATGAATATACCAGAAGGTTAGTGGGAGCAAGATTTGTTTCCTTGTTTTGTATGTGGATGATATCCTTCTTGCAACCAATGACAAGGGGTTTCTATATGAGGTAAAACAATTTCTTTCTAAGAACTTTGATATGAAGGATATGGGTAAGGCATCTTATGTCATTGGCATAAAGATCCATAGGGATAGATCTCGATGTATTTTGGGACTATCGCAGGAAACCTATATCAATAAAGTCTTAGACAAATTTTGGATGAAAGATTGTTCACCAAGTGTAGCACCCATTGTGAAGGGTGATAAGTTCAGTTTGAACCAATGTCCAAGGAATGATTTCGAGAAAGTTCAAATGAGCAACATTCCTTATGCTTCAGATGTTGGAAGCCTTATGTATGCTCAGGTCTGCACAAGACCTGACATTGCATTTGCTGTTGGAATGTTGGGAAGATATTAGAGTAACCCAGGCATTGACCACTGGAGGGCTGCAAAGAAGGTGATGAGGTACCTTCAAAGTACAAAGGATTACATGCTTATGTATAGACGAACTGACATTCTAGAGGTGATTGGCTACTCCGATTCAGACTTTGCTGGCTGTGTTGATTCGAGAAAATCAACTTTAGGTTATATTTTCATGCTAGCCGGAGGAGCTGTATCTTGGAGGAGTGGAAAGCAAACGTTGGTTGCTACTTCCACGATAGAGGCAGAGTTTGTTTCTTGTTTTGAGGCTACTTCGCATGATGTATGGTTGAAGAGTTTCATGTCAGGCCTCAGAATTGTAGATTCTGTGTCTAGACCATTAAAGATATATTGTGACAATTCAGCTGTTGTCTTTATGGCTAAGAATAATAAGAGTGGCAGTCGAAGTAAACATATCGACATTAAGTACTTAGCCATAAGGGAACGCATTAAGGAAAATAAAGTGGTCATTGAGCATATAAGCATTGAATTGATGATCGTAGATCCTTTGACAAAAGGAATGCCATCAAAGTCATTTAAGGATCATGTTGTACAGATGGGACTTGGTTCCATAATGTAAATTTGTTTGTACATATAATTTACAGTCTTAATGAAACTCTTATTCAGTTGTGATGATTTCTCATATTTGTTTTGCGCATTAAGTTATTGAAGAAAATTCACATATAGTAGGACCAAGAATAAACATTGGGTTTATTCATAAAGTTAAGTTACCATATAAGGAATAAAGTCTGAGAAATAATACATTGTAATACATGGAAGATAATACTCACAATTTAGAGAAATTATCGCCATGATTCATGTATTTGTTTCCTGAAAGTTTGGGTTTAATGGATATAAGGATAAATATGAAGACCAAGTGGGAGAATGTAACCGTTTCAATTCTTTCTAACGGTTTCAAACAAAATTGAAACCAACTCATTTGTGTAACGGTTTTTCATAATTGGTCACATATGCATTATCATTAAACTGCAATTATCAACTCTTGGTAACTAAATATTTTTGAACCTACTTAAGTATCCTTGATAGAAGGATTTTTGATGAGCAGAAGAAAAAACCAGAAAAAAAAAAATTTCACGTACAGTTTTGTGAAACAAAAACTTGGGTCCCCAAGTCTGAAAATTCTCTAAAGTACCAACACCATCAATTGAGTTTTTTTGGAAGACTTGGAAGCTCTCAAGTGCAGGCAGTCACGGTACACCATCGGAATTCTCAGGTGCAATGGCCCGGAGGTAACAAAAATGTTTTCACGCTTCCGTTTACGTTTTATCGATTTTAATATGTATATAGTTTTGCATGTTAGAATCGGTTTTATGTTTTACAAACAATTGACCGAAAAGCTGCATGCATAAAGCGCAAATTGATAATATGAAGGTATACAAGTGCAACGGTTCAAGTGGTTGGCTATACTTTTTTAATACGCTTAAAATATAGTGTATAAAAATATAAACAACTCTAAAAAACAATCTTTGTAAGATTATAGTTGTTAATAAAATAGCAATTTACTGAATGTGCGTAAAATTTTACTGCAAAATTAGCTAGCTTATATTGACCTCTCGATTCTGAACATGATATCAAAAATTTGTCAAGGCGGATTGCAGCGTCATAAACCTAGTAATGCATATACAAAACATATATATATATATATATAGACACACACAAACCAAAAAGGAGTTTCAATTCCATCAAGTTCTATATTCAGATTCCAGTTGAATTTACAGTACTTATGTCAGGTGATCAAACGAAGATCATGATTTGGTACACATACATACCTTCTTTCCAAAAATAGTGCTCATAAAGTGACAAGAGAAAGTCACGAGCTATAGTATCTCTAAAATACTTTGTTTGACATTTTTTATATTTGGACTCAAATCCCTTGTATAACTTTGTGTTCAAAATGGTGTTTAACTAATCAAAACATGCCATGTAATCCGAAAAAAAGTTAAAACGCATTATAACTTACTTTTTTATGCTTTAATGTCTGAGTCTATTAAATGACATGATGAAATATGATTAATTAAATACATGTATAATACCAAAAATTAGATAGGTGATCTAAATCACCGAATAAAAAACTCACATTAGAAATATCCAGCGATAAGCACGTCACCACATGTCTCCTCCACATTAAAACCCAAATGAATGTGTTGCTCAATCATATGAATTAGATATCAATTCATGACTAGTCTCAACAAGAGCGTTTGTTGCAATAAATTAGGAGGGTATATGAAGACAACATTGGCTGCCAATGTAACGTCCCGAAATTTATTTAACATTAATGTAATGTAAATGATGAATTAGTGTGCCATAATTAAAGTTTTAACTTTAATTAGATTATTTGGTTGGATTTTGAATTTTGGTTGTTTTGTTAAACTGATGTATTCAAATGATTTCTCATTTGTTTTAAAATGATGTTTTGAGTTTTAAAACACAACAATTTGTAAAATGTTAAAAATACTCTGTTTTACAAAACCGTGGGCGGCACATGGTTTTCGCACAGTAAAACCGCCCACCGATTTTCTCTATTTATTTTCCTTTCCTCTCTCTCTCTCCTCACTCTCACGAACTCTCTCTCTCTCTCTTCACTCTCCCTCTCGGCAGCCTCTCTCTCTCTCTCAATCTCTCTCAAATTTTTGATTTCCATTCGAATCCAAGTTTCGGAACAGCAAGGAGGAAGCTCGGGGACGTGATTCGGTGACCGAGAACGTGGATTGAAGCTTCGATTCGAGGTTAGATTCGAAATTTCTAAACTTTTTCAAAATTTTCGATTTTGTGTGTTTTTGAAATCTAAGCTTGTTTAAGCTTAGAAAACCGTGGAATTGTGTTAAATGAGCTTAGAACAACTAGAATCTAAACCTAGATTGAAGAAAAACGGATTGGATTCAAGATTTTCATTTTTCTCCTCTTTTTCTCATTTTCGGATTTTTGAGGATTTCGAGTTCAAATGTTGTTTAAATGATTCCAAATATGTTTTAGAATGTTTTTCTATCAACTATAGTTGTTTTTCATGCCTGGGATTTGAGAAAAACAGGTTGGAATCCAGATTTGGATTTTGGGGATCGAGAAACCCGTGGCTGGGATTTCTGGATTTTCCCAGTTCGGCAGGCCGAAGTTCATGTTCGGCAGGCCGGAGTGATGATCGGCAGGCCGGTGTTCTTCCGATCGGCAGGCCGAATCTGGGGACATGTTCGGCAGGCCGAACCTTGTTTCCGGCAGGCCGAACTGTACAGTTCGGCAGGCCGAAGCAGGGCGTCCGGCAGGCCGACCGAGGCATGGAAAATTTTGTGATTTTTACCCGATTTCATTGTTTTGAACCCTGATTTAAATCCCAACCTTATAGGATGATTTTAATGATACAAATGGTACACTAGGACATCATGAAATGATTTAGTAACATAGAATGTCTCGAACTAGATATTGATCGGCTTAGTTTGTATCTAGGACTGTTCGTGGTTCCGTGGAGCTAACGTATAGCGGACCGGGATTACGGTGTGGGGTACCGGCACGAGTACTGAGGTAGGACTTCTATCCTATTTATTTGGTAGCCTGGTTTTGAAATGATTTGGCTTTGAAAAGGATTTCTATCCAAAATGTTTTCAACGGATGTTTGAAAATGGTTTTATCGGTTATATTTTTATATACCGTGACATGAAATGAATTTCATAATGAATGTAATTGACAACACTCGGTAATTGGGTTTTGAATGATAATGATAATGAACACTAAGGCATGATGCCATATCAGAGATCGGGTCGTGTGACGAACGACCTTGGGGGCAGGTCCCGAAACCCAGCTGGGCCACTACGGTGGTGATATCATGGTTTGCCTAGGTAAAAGTAAATTGGTGTTTTGATTTGACGAGTAGACTGTTCTGTGTCAGAACGGTTCTACCTAATTTATTTATTTATTTATCTAACGTTTTATTTCTGTATACTCCTGATAATGTTTTGTTTCTTTGCATTAAATTATTTTATAAAACTTAGTCCTACTGAGCCTTTCGCTCACGTTTTATCTGTTTTAAATCCCCCCCTTCTAGGTGGTTTCCCATTTAGGTTTGGAGAAGATCCTTCGGACCGAACTCAGGAGCAATAGGAGAATTTATTTGCAATCTGTATTTATTAATCAAGGCATGTAAGACTTAACTTTATTTGTACTTGGACTGTAATTGTATTTGTGATATTGTCAGATCCATGTGTGTGCACAAGTTGTGGGTTGTGGAACCCATATTCGCGGTTTTTATTCAATTATTGTTATTTGTTTAGTGATTTTAAATTCTTTATCAAATGTGGTGGAAAAATCTCTTTATTTCTTGCTTAATTTGATTCTCAAACTCTCGGTTTTTAATTAAATTCTCTTTTAATTAATCTAAATATTCTGCCACGTCACCTCCCGTACTCCGGGGCGTGACAGAATGGTATCAGAGCTCAAGGTTATGAACCTTGGGAATTGTGCACACATAGGTTTGACAATGAAATACATCTGACAGTCCAAATTTTGTTTTCAGAAGTGAGAGAATGGCACCTAGACGTCATTCGACAGCTGACGCGGAGTTCGGAAATGATGAGGGCCTGATGAGGTCTATGATGGCGGCTTTCCGGCAGATGGCAGCCAGGACTAGACCGGAAGACTCCAGTGTTGGTAGTCGGCATGCCTTCTTTAAGGAATTTCGGCGGGCGTCTATTCCGACTTTTGATGGCAATGGGGATCCGCAGTTAGCAGAGTATTGGTTGGATTCGATTTTGAAGCATCTTGATACCCTTGGTGTGCCTGAGGAGTATCGTGTGGAGTTTGCGGCGTATAAGCTCGAGGGTGGCGCTAACACCTGGTGGAAACAAACTAAGCGTCTGGAGCGCGGTGGCAATATCAGTTGGGACAAGTTCGAGGAGCTGTTCTATGATCGGTATTTTCCGCAGGGATATAGAGACCAGAAAGCAGCTGAGTTTTATAGATTGCAGCAGGGTGATATGTCAGTTCGGGAGTATGAGGCAAGGTTTAACGAGTTGGCTAGGTTTGCTCCATCAGCTGTGGCATCGGAGCGTGAGAAATGCATCAAGTTTCAGGAAGGACTCAAGGCTCCTATTCGGCGGCAGTTGGTTGCTCTACGGCTTAGGAGTTTCGGAGAGCTTGTGTCGTCGGCGATCTCCGTGGAGAATGATTACGTGCAGTATTGTGAAGATCGAGCCAAGGCTTCAGGAGGACCGCAGAGGAGTGGCAGGAAGAGCACCAGTAGTCGTCCAACTCCGGGGAAAAGCAAGCAAGGCGGTGCGACCAGTGGTAGCAGCAGTTCGTCTGGCAGCGGGCGCAGCAATCCCTACAGCTTCCATTGTCATTTCTGTCAGCAGCCCGGACACATCAAGAGGAATTGCCCGATCAGGAGTGCTCGTCTTGGATCGCAGACCGGGGAGGATGCCAGTCGTTCATCTCAGCCTCAGCCTCAGACCCTACCTCCGCCTCCGCAGTACCCGCAGTTGCAGTATCCGCAGTTTTCTCCTCAGCAATTCTCATATCCGGCACGGGGACAGCAGCAGCAGTATTTCCAGCGCAGTGTTCCTCAGTATAGAGCTCCGAGTGCAGGTAGTGTGCAGTTGTCTCCATCTCAGCAGTATCGACCGAATAACGCAGGACCCAGCAATGTCGGTAGAGGAAAAGGGAAGGCGCCAGTGCAGGTTCATGCAATGGCATCTGGAGGGTCAGATTCTCAGACTGGTAACGCAGTTGTTGATGGTATGATCTTGGTTTCCAGATCTCTAGCACGCGTTTTATTTGATACCGGTGCCTCTCATTCTCTCATTTCGAGTTCTTTTGTACATGCCTTGGGATTAGAGATAGAAGAGTTTAATGAACCCCTAGCTATAATTTCTCCCTTGGGGCGGGTGTGTGTAAATCATATGTGTAAATCTTGTAAAATAAAGATTGGGGATGAGATTTTGAAAAGTGATTTGATTGTACTCCCCATGAGTTCCTATGATGTGATTTTAGGGATGGACTGGTTGTCCAGGTATAATGCAGTTGTGGACTGCCAACTTAGAAAAGTGACCCTAGTGTCTGATAGGGGGACGGTAATCACTTACCAGGGTGGTGGTGATTGGCTAATGAGTGAGCGTCTCATGAAGTCATGTCTAGGAGGGCGAAGGAATCTAGATTGTTTTGCTTTTCTTGCCAATCTAGATTGCGAGCCCTATGTTTCGAGTAGTAGTGTAGCGATTCCGGTGGTTGATGAGTTCGAGGATGTCTTCCCCGACGAGTTATCAGGATTACCACCGCATCGGGAAATTGAGTTTGGTATCGAGTTGTTTCCAGGGACATCACCGATTTCTATGGCACCTTATCGGATGGCGCCGGCAGAAATGAAGGAATTGAGGAAGCAACTTCAGGAGCTTGCTGATAAAGGATATATTCAGAATAGCACATCTCCGTGGGGAGCACCAGTTTTGTTCGCTAAGAAGCACGATGGGACTCTTAGGTTATGTGTGGATTATCGGCAGCTGAACCGTGTTACGGTGAAGAACAAGTATCCTTTGCCTAGGATTGATGAGCTATTTGATCAGTTGGGAGGTTCACGATACTTCTCGAAGATTGATTTGCGGTCAGGTTATCATCAGCTCAGAATCAAGGAAGAGGATATTCCCAAGACAGCTTTTAGGACTCGGTATGGGCACTTCGAGTTTCTGGTTATGTCTTTCGGGTTGACGAATGCTCCAGCAGCTTTCATGGATCTGATGAACAGGATATTCAGGCCGTATCTGGATCAGTTTGTGATCGTGTTCATCGATGATATTCTTGTGTATTCTAAGACATGGGAGGAGCATGAGCAGCATCTTCGGGTCGTGCTTCAGATTCTGCGGGAGCACCAGTTGTATGCTAAAAGGGAAAAATGTGAGTTCTGGTTGACTGAGGTCAAATTTCTGGGTCATGTCATCTCGGAGCATGGTATTTCAGTGGATCCGTCCAAGATTAAAGCTATATTGGAGTGGGAACGACCAAGGAATGTAGCGGAGATTCGCAGCTTCTTAGGTCTTGCTGGATATTACAGGAAATTTGTAAAGGACTTTTCGAAGATTGCAGCTCCGTTGACGAGGTTGACCAAGAAAAATGTCAGGTTTGAGTGGGATGAAGACTGTGAGTCTGCTTTTCAGGAATTGAAGAACCGATTGACTTCAGCTCCAGTGTTGATTATTCCTAGCAGTGACGAGCCATATGAGGTTTATGCTGATGCTTCAGGGCGCGGACTTGGATGCGTGTTGATGCAGCATGGACGTGTGGTTGCATACGGATCGAGACAGCTACGACCTCACGAGCGGAATTATCCTACTCACGATTTAGAGCTTGCAGCGGTGATCTACGCGCTGAAGATTTGGAGATGTTACTTGTATGGAGCATCGTTTCAGGTCTTCTCCGATCACAAGAGTTTGAGGCATTTGTTCACTCAGAGGGATCTCAACTTGAGGCAGCGCAGATGGGTGGAGTACATGGAGGATTATGATTTCGCGTTGCAGTATCATCCCGGGAAAGCTAATGTGGTCGCGGACGCGCTTAGCAGAAAGTCTTCAGGGATTCTCGCTTGTTTGATTTTTGAGGACTGGAGCAGGGATGCGACAGTGAGTGAGTATCGGCTACAGTATCATGAAGACGGTGATCGAGTTTTGTTATATCACGTGAAAGCGACTCCAGCTCTTGTTCGGATGGTGAAGCAAGGTCAGTGGCAGGATCGACATTTGCAGGGGATTTGGTCGCGGATTCAGAACGGGGAGCAGTTTGAAGAATGGAGCGTGCATGCAGATGGATCGTTGTACTTCCGGGAGCGTCTTGCAGTTCCAGTTATCGCCGAGGTGACGAAAGCCGTTCTAGATGAAGCTCATAGGTCTCAGTTCGCTATTCATCCGGGGAGCACCAAAATGTATCGTGATTTGAAGAGGCACTATTGGTGGAGAGGCATGAAGAAAGATGTTCGCGAGTACGTGGCCAAGTGTTCGACGTGTCTTCAGGTGAAAGCTGAGCATCAGAAGCCTGCAGGTCAGCTTCAGCCGCTTCCTATTCCAGGGTGGAAATGGGAGCATGTGACGATGGATTTCCTCACAGGTTTGCCGAGGACGGAGCAGCGGCATGATGCAGTTTGGGTTGTGGTCGACAGGTTGACGAAATCGGCGCATTTCATTCCGTTTAGGTCGACGTGTTCCAGGAAGATTCTCGGGGAGCTGTATATGCAGAACATTGTAAGGTTGCATGGAGTTCCTTTGTCCATCACCTCTGATCGAGACACCAGGTTTAATGCTAAGTACTGGAGGAGTTTTCAGGAGGCTTTGGGTACGGATTTGAACTTCAGTACGGCGTTTCATCCTCAGACTGATGGGCAGTCTGAGCGGGTTATTCAGGTTCTCGAGGATATGTTGCGTGCTTGTGCGTTGGACTTCGGCGGGAATTGGAAGCAATATTTGCATTTGGCGGAGTTCGCGTACAACAACAGTTATCAGGCGAGTATCGGTATGGCACCATTTGAGGCATTGTATGGGCGACCGTGTCGGTCACCTGTGTGTTGGGCCGAGCCGGAAGATAGAGTTATTCTTGGGCCGGAAGAGATTCGTGATAGCAACGAGAAAGTCGCGGTGATTCGAGATCGGTTAAGGGCAGCTCAGAGTCGGCAGAAGAGCTACGCGGATAGGAGACGTAGACCCTTAGAGTTCGCGGTTGGAGATTTTGTTCTCTTGAGGGTGTCACCTCGTAAGGGAACTATGCGGTTCGGGGTGAGTGGGAAGCTCGCGCCGAGGTATATTGGGCCGTTCGAGATCACTCAGCGTGTTGGTGTGGTCGCTTATCGGCTTGATCTTCCGCCCGAACTTTCTCATGTGCATGATGTGTTTCATGTGTCGATGCTTAGGAAGTGTCCACCTGAGCAGGATAAGATAGTTTCGTTTCGCGATGTGCAGGTTCAGGAGGATACGACGTACGAAGAAGTGCCGATTCAGATTATCGACCGGAAAGTGATTAGCTTGCGTCGTCGTGAGATACCGTTGGTAAAGGTCGTGTGGCAGCATCACGGGGTTGATGAAGCCACTTGGGAACTAGAATCGAATATGCGGGAATTGTATCCGCATTTGTTTTGTTTCTGAAATGAGTTGTGAATTTCGAGGACGAAATTTCTTTTAGGGGTGGAGAGCTGTAACGTCCCGAAATTTATTTAACATTAATGTAATGTAAATGATGAATAAGTGTGCCATAATTAAAGATTTAACTTTAATTAGATTATTTGGTTGGATTTTGAATTTTGGTTGTTTTGTTAAACTGATGTATTCAAATGATTTCTCATTTGTTTTAAAATGATGTTTTGAGTTTTAAAACACAACAATTTGTAAAATGTTAAAAATACTCTGTTTTACAAAACCGTGGGCGGCACATGGTTTTCGCACAGTAAAACCGCCCACCGATTTTCTCTATTTATTTTCCTTTCCTCTCTCTCTCTCCTCACTCTCACGAACTCTCTCTCTCTCTCTTCACTCTCCCTCTCGGCAGCCTCTCTCTCTCTCTCAATCTCTCTCAAATTTTTGATTTCCATTCGAATCCAAGTTTCGGAACAGCAAGGAGGAAGCTCGGGGACGTGATTCGGTGACCGAGAACGTGGATTGAAGCTTCGATTCGAGGTTAGATTCGAAATTTCTAAACTTTTTCAAAATTTTCGATTTTGTGTGTTTTTGAAATCTAAGCTTGTTTAAGCTTAGAAAACCGTGGAATTGTGTTAAATGAGCTTAGAACAACTAGAATCTAAACCTAGATTGAAGAAAAACGGATTGGATTCAAGATTTTCATTTTTCTCCTCTTTTTCTCATTTTCGGATTTTTGAGGATTTCGAGTTCAAATGTTGTTTAAATGATTCCAAATATGTTTTAGAATGTTTTTCTATCAACTATAGTTGTTTTTCATGCCTGGGATTTGAGAAAAACAGGTTGGAATCCAGATTTGGATTTTGGGGATCGAGAAACCCGTGGCTGGGATTTCTGGATTTTCCCAGTTCGGCAGGCCGAAGTTCATGTTCGGCAGGCCGGAGTGATGATCGGCAGGCCGGTGTTCTTCCGATCGGCAGGCCGAATCTGGGGACATGTTCGGCAGGCCGAACCTTGTTTCCGGCAGGCCGAACTGTACAGTTCGGCAGGCCGAAGCAGGGCGTCCGGCAGGCCGACCGAGGCATGGAAAATTTTGTGATTTTTACCCGATTTCATTGTTTTGAACCCTGATTTAAATCCCAACCTTATAGGATGATTTTAATGATACAAATGGCACACTAGGACATCATGAAATGATTTAGTAACATAGAATGTCTCGAACTAGATATTGATCGGCTTAGTTTGTATCTAGGACTGTTCGTGGTTCCGTGGAGCTAACGTATAGCGGACCGGGATTACGGTGTGGGGTACCGGCACGAGTACTGAGGTAGGACTTCTATCCTATTTATTTGGTAGCCTGGTTTTGAAATGATTTGGCTTTGAAAAGGATTTCTATCCAAAATGTTTTCAACGGATGTTTGAAAATGGTTTTATCGGTTATATTTTTATATACCGTGACATGAAATGAATTTCATAATGAATGTAATTGACAACACTCGGTAATTGGGTTTTGAATGATAATGATAATGAACACTAAGGCATGATGCCATATCAGAGATCGGGTCGTGTGACGAACGACCTTGGGGGCAGGTCCCGAAACCCAGCTGGGCCACTACGGTGGTGATATCATGGTTTGCCTAGGTAAAAGTAAATTGGTGTTTTGATTTGACGAGTAGACTGTTCTGTGTCAGAACGGTTCTACTCAATTTAATTATTTATTTATCTAACGTTTTATTTCTGTATACTCCTGATAATGTTTTGTTTCTTTGCATTAAATTATTTTATAAAACTTAGTCCTACTGAGCCTTTCGCTCACGTTTTATCTGTTTTAAATCCCCCCCCTTCTAGGTGGTTTCCCATTTAGGTTTGGAGAAGATTCTTCGGACCGAACTCAGGAGCAATAGGAGAATTTATTTGAAATCTGCATTTATTAATCAAGGCATGTAAGACTTAACTTTATTTGTACTTGGACTGTAATTGTATTTGTGATATTGTCAGATCCATGTGTGTGCACAAGTTGTGGGTTGTGGAACCCATATTCGCGGTTTTTATTCAATTATTGTTATTTGTTTAATGATTTTAAATTCTTTATCAAATGTGGTGGAAAAATCTCTTTATTTCTTGCTTAATTTGATTCTCAAACTCTCGGTTTTTAATCAAATTCTCTTTTAATTAATCTAAATATTCTGCCACGTCACCTCCCGTACTCCGGGGCGTGACAGCCAAACCTAGGGGTTATGCAAATGATAGAAATTATCAACAATAATGAATAAGTTTAGCTGTAACAAATTCTTGTCCTAGGAAAAATAGTACTAATTATTGGTTTTTGATGATCCGTGGCTGGTGATTAAACTACCCGATCATGATCAAATATTGTCATAACACGATCAGCCTCTGGCCTTTATCGGGGACATATTTGCAGATGAGTTTGAATTCATATTCTTGTTATTTTTCGGCGTTGATCAGCTTGTTCAACCGCTGCCACTTCTGCGATTTCGAAATTTTGCCATATTCTTCATGACTAATATTGTTGAGGATTCTTTTCCCAAGCTGGTTATTTAAAGCTGTAAAGTTTTATGCTCAGGTGAGAATTCCAATAGTTCTAATTTGTTCTAAATCATCAAAAACGAAAATAAGATAATGACAATAATTACTGGTTAGGTACATTAGAGGACAGTCTTTGTATGTGCAATTCCAATTATAAGCGGATAATAATATTTTGTTTCAATCTTCAAAATTCACATGCTGAAGAGTAACTAATAATTAATTGCATAACAAGTATAAAAAATCCCTTAAATAAGTTGTTAACAACTCGATGATGATTTGTGGTTGTATGTGTAGTCTAATGATAATTTCACGCTTGATTTTACCGTAAGATGACTTTAAATTTCTCATGATTTTAAATTTATAAATAATAATAATAATAATAAAACTTAGACAATTTGATCATCTAACAAGGCTCCTTCCATGTCGTTATAAATTAGCCAACAATTATTTCATGTCGTTAAAAATTAGCCAACAATTTCAAAAGCGGGAGCAACAACCATTTGTCAAACCAAAAGCTTGGCCTACGACGCAATGCAGCGCGGTTCCTTCTTCCCTATGAACTCTCAATTCCTCGTCTAATAGTAATATATATATATATAAATATATATATATATATATATATATGAAAGCACCAATTCCGAGGCAATAATTAATGTAAGACCATTTCTCGTGGGACCTGCCAGAATATTAAAAGCGTAAACCAATAAAAAGGAACTTCAATCCAATCATGGTTAGACGTACATAATTTTAGCTACGTCCAATTAATTTTAGGTACGTAACTCTTGCAGGAGAATGTGGCATCCTTTCTCGTTGGACCTGCCAAAAAGCTATATTGAAAGGCCAAGAGCAAATAATGAATATTGAAAGCTTAAACCAATAGAAAGAAACTTCAATCCAATCATGATTAGACGTACAGAATTATAGCTACGAGCTGTTAATGTTACGTACGTAACTCTTGCACGACAATGTGGCATCTTTATTAACTAGTGAACAGCTGTAGCTACTTTTATTTGTGGAATAACTTTCAACTGACCCAAAAAAAAAATAGATGCATACACATTTTAATATAAAAATATACAAAAGACACAATATTAGTTACGTCCAATTAAAAGCATAAAATAAAACAATAAAACAGGAAAGACAGCTGCGGTTAAGCCTCTTGGTCAAAATTCGGTGCCCTAAAATCTTAGTAATTTATAAATCAAAATATAAATTTAAATTTGAATAACCTAAGAACAAAAGCATGAATGGTTGCGGGGCATAATTTAATGATAAATCTACACCGAAAATAATTAAGTAGTTTAAATTCTCCTACCTTTTAAGTTTAAAAAAAAAAAAGAGAAAGCATCAATATATGGTGCATTAACAACTGAAATATGAATACCGTATACCATTGTATTGAGAAATTTGCATTTTAGCTAGTAAAAAAGTTGTAGTCTTTTGTTTATTGAATAACATCAATCAAGTTATAATGTAATTAAATATATGTGCATCAATTTGAGAAATATTACTTTCGTGATATTGTTTTTCAAGTCTACCATTTTTATAAGAAAGAGAAAGCTTGAAATATGTTACTTTTAAAAATATAAAGACACTATTGTTGTCAAGAATTTTGGGTTAGAATAGGCAAATTTTGTTATTTAAGATATTTTAACCTTTTTAGCTGAGAAAAATAGCATTGATCAAAATAAAAAAAATAGTTACAGACATTAGATCTATAATTAAGTTAAAAATTATTAAAATGAAATTTATAAACTGATTCAGGATGATTGGGCCCTTAAATCGCTGTTATTAGGTCTTAAATAACTTCACAAACAAGATTAGCGTAATTTTTTATGTTAGAAACATATCAAAATTATAAATCAGAAAATAGATGCAGTAAAAAGAAAGATGCCACATGTCAAAAGAAAGATGCCACATGTCAGATTTATAGTGTTTCGCCCTTTGAATAGAGCTACGTCCATTGTTCTTTACCATGATAATGAATTTAGTACAATTTACAAATATTTGTGGAGAAGATAGGAGATTTGGCTAAAAATAGATTTATGCAGAGTTTTAGTATGAATTGAGTAAAATCCGGATGATCTGACTAATGCCTGTAGGCTCTATTTATAGAGACTCCTTGCGAGATGTGGGCATTCAACTAGTGGAAAAAGTGTGCTTCCGTAGTGCTTGAAGTTGTGGGGATACATGTCAGTCTTTAATTGGGCGTGAGACTCGGACCGTAACACCACGTTTTACTTCGTGATTTTGTGGGTCTCATTCTGTATCTATTGAACCAAAATCTAGCATATCGATCCCAACAAACTAAAAGTTAGACTTACAATCACAAATCAATGACAACCATTATATCAAATGAATCGAATGGAAATCAGTTGAAATCGAACCCGTCGAGCTCTCCAATTGAATAGTTACTTGGGATTTAAAGAGAATGGTTTCGATGATGAGTTCGAATCGAGCACTCCCATTGGGTTCAAGTCGTTTTAATCACACTTTAGGCCTCCCATGAAAGGCCTCTACTCTATGATTTAGGCTTGATCAAATCATACCTCAACAGTAATATAACACAATAGCGGTAATAAAAAAGCAGTATACCATCTAATGTAAATGTAAGTGTAAATATTCAGCAGCAAAACGATAAACTTTTATATATTAATGAAATTATTTTTACGTAGAACATGTCGTGCAAGGAAATATTTCTTTTGCTTTCTTCCTTTCTCCAACATCTAATGAACCAATGAACTTGAAATACCAAATCGTTTACCAATTTTTATTGACCACCCTAAAGAGCATATATACTAACTGCTTACCGAATTAACATAAACATATAGTTGCAATAGCTTTATTGATCATATAATGTCTCAAAAGCGCAACAGATTAGTCATTTTCACAGCCAACCCCCAAAAAAAAAAAATCTAACTAATACGGAAACAACAATATTATAATTAACAAACTAAGCTGGCAAGGGGTTTGAGTTATAAGGTGTTTATGGTAGAGAACTTTTGAAGTAACGATTTTTTATGCATCGCTACAACGTTAAAGTTGCTTCCATCATGATGATGATGATGAAAGATTTCAACTAACTCATCTTATTAATTCTTCAGCTGTCTCTCTTCCTCTCTTTAGCTCTAGCTTCTGACAGCATGGTGCTCTGTCCATCTTTTGTTGGGTGTAAAGGCAAAACCCTCTCTAAATAATATGGGGTCCATCATATATATATATATATATATATATATATATATATATATATAGTTATTTATCTTTTTATACCCTCTAAAATTTAATGAAAAATTTTACGTTAGGTTTTTTATTTCATCAAATATATACCTTCAAATTAAATTTAATACATAAATTTATACTTTGTCGTAGTTAACAGTTAATTTCACCTTTAAAGTGACCAGATTATCCTTAGGTAAAATGGAAAAAAAAATATTAAACCTTTTGAAAAACAAAAGAAGAAAACAAAAACATACAAAACATCCATTTGAAGAGTATTCTATACATTTTTTAAGATAAAACCATTTCTAAGTTATTGAAGTTTTCTTTTTTTTTATTTGACGATACATTTTTTAGGTTATTTTTAAGGATTGATAGAAAAAAAATATAAATTTATGTATTAAATATAATCTGAATGTTTACATTTAATGAAATTAAAAACCAAAAGTATAGTATTTAGATGAACCTAAAATACTAGGTATTATAGGTTAGAAATTTTTTTAATATTATACATATCATGATATGGGATGTATGGGATTTTTAAGGGGGGCTTTCAAAAGTGGACTAGAAACTTCCCTGAGTTTATGAAAAAATAAAATAAAATAAAATAAAGTGCAATAATAAAAATGAAGGATGTCTCATTCTCAAAAGTTCATGATAATTGAATATGGGATTTAATGTTTCCACAACTTTTTTTTAATACAATAACGATAGAGACATTTTCTTAAGCCGCAAAAAAAATGTATAAAGATGTTTGAGGATTGACTGTAAAGAGTACTTAATGCAAGAACGTCAGTGCTTTCATTTTTCTCAACAAACTTTGGGGCTAACTTTGTAGAGATTATTTCCTTCCCTTTTTCATGTCACAAAAATACTGACTTTTTAAGGTTATTTAAAAAACTTGGACCGCCTATAGTTGATTCACCATTTCTCTCATTCACTAGAAGCCAAAAATCCCCTAAACAAATTCTTAAACTTGATTATTTGTTGTTGGATAATATAATCTAACGGTAACTCTATCATAAAATAAAGAGTTTGAATCCTCATTTCAAATTATAAAAAAAAAATAAAAAAACCAACTTGATGATTTGTTCATCGAACTAGGCTCCTTTCGCATCCTTAATAATGAACTTTAAATTCCTTGTCTAATACTATATTTATGCACCCATTCTAATGGGGACCTGCCTGAAGCTATATACTTAAAGGCAAAAAGCAAAAGCAAATAATGAATATTAAAAGCTTAAACCAGCAAAAAGGTACCTCGATCCAATCATGGGTTAGCCGTACAAAATTTTAGCTGTGTTATCAATGTTTATGAATTAGGCGTACATCATTTTAGCTACGTGTTATCGACGTTACCTTGTACGTACTATTGCATGAGAGTGTAGTGCCTTTATTCACTACTGAAAAGTTGTAGCATCTTTATTAACTAGTGAAAAGTTGTAACTTCTATTTGTGGAATAGCATCAAGTGACCATAAAAATGTTAGATTAATGTACAATATAAATATGCAAATACATAATATAGTTATAGTTACGTCCAATTGAAAGTATAAAAAAATTCCTTTAAAAAAAAGAAAAATTGCACAAAATGTCAGATTTTTAGATATCAATACTAAACAATGTCGGAAGTTTTGAAAATACAAAAAAAATAACAAATTCAAATAATTTAGTATTTTAAAGTAAATCAAATCCCAAAAAGACCCCCAAAAAATTTAGATCTTCATTTTTTTCTCCTCTCTCTCCCCACATTTTTTCATTTCCTCTTTCTCTCTCTTCTTTTTTCTCTCTGATTAACACAGTCGCCATTGCTGTGCTCTTCGAGCCCAGTCGTCATCATCGATGTCTGCATTAGCACTGCTGAGGTCGAAGCTTCAAGAAAGGAGACGACGAACGCCAGACGTGGAGAATCAATGAAAAGAGAACAGGCTCTGACGAGATCACAATCAAGAAATTTTGCGACGGTTTTGTTATTGACGGCGATGGAGTTAGGTAATGATCTCCCTAAGTGTTGATTCCTGCTGGTTTCTGAGTTGATTGAAGGCGACTGTGATCAATAACACGCGACGGGTGAGGAAGGGAGATGGCAGCAGCGTCGCAACTGCATTGCGCGATCTGACAGCAATAGGCAACAGGTGAGCTTATGCGTACCGACGTTGTGGAGATTGACTCGCTCTGGTGTCAGGAAGGCAAGTGGTGTTGTTGGAGGGCTATCATGTGGGCGTCCGTGGTCGGAGTGTCACCGAAGTAGGGCGGCAGCAACTTTTTTTTCCCTATTGTGATTTTTCTTTTCTTTTTTTTTGTTGTGGTTGTTTGTGATACAATCCTTGTAAGCTTTATTTTCCTACTGGCGGCAAATCGTCGTCGGTCCTGGTGTCAGTCCCGGTGATGTCTAGTAAAGCCACCAGGACCGACGACGTCAATGAATTTTTTTTATTCACATAAAAATACAATATTTTCATATTAATATAGTATTTCTCAGCCGTCAACATCATCATCGATGTCGGTGATATCCGACGAAGTCGCCGGTAAGATATAGTATTTACTCTGTAATACAGTATTACAAGGTTATCAACACTCTAGTATAAGTTTTTTAGTCTATTTCAAAAGTTTTTTTTAAGAAATCAGATTTTATGGCTTTAACAAAAAACACTTCTGGAAAACAAAAACACTTCTAACAGATTATTCAAATACTTCTATAAGCAATTTTTAAACCTAAGAAGACAAAAGCAACTTATAGAAAGCCCTCATAAACAAGCCCAAAAACTATTTTCCTATAGAGATGGTTTGCTTATTTTTTTTTTTTTTTTTTTTTTTTTTTGAGGGAATGAATTGCTTGCTTGCTTTCTACTATTTGCTTCCTTCCTTTTTTGATTTTAATTTTTCCAAATTTATGTAGAAGTATTGTATTGCTAAATGCTCACATTAAAATATATTTATCTTGCACATTTTCTTTTGTCAAAAGTTTCCTTTTAAATTATGAACAATTAACAACACATTTTAACATGTGAAATTTTGTTCCCTAAAATACATTCACCATATCGTTATCCAATAGAGAGCATATTTCAGAAAGATTATAGTTTTCTATATAATGACAAAAGGCCGCGTAAAATTCGAATACAAATTATACAACTTATATTCACCTCTCAAATCTGAACATGATGGTAGAAATTTTCAAAAGGCCGAAAACAATGTCAACCTACTATTCAAATAAAAAAGGATGTTGCATTTTCCATCATGTTATGTAATTCAGATTCCGATTCAATTTACGGTACTTGCCTCAGGCCAACGCAGATCATGGGCGATATACATATATTTATATATACCCTCTTCCTGAAATACAATCCTCTTGTATGGGTCGGAAAAAAAAAATCACCGCAGATCAATAACGTCAAATTTTGTATTGGCGTTCATGAAGACATGAGAGCAGTGCTCATAAATTGAACTTCCATCAGAAGGCTCCTCATGGGGATGAAACCCACGCTCCTGACAGTTGCGAATAACCGACACCCCTCCTGGGTCGGACAAATGAAAGATGCCGTGTGGACTGCAACAGAATCGCGAATATGTTAGCAGGCTGAGTGGATAACGAGAGAAGTGAATAAATGATTAATGATATTCCAATTTGGTAACATCTCAATCTCTAAACTTCTGTCTCACATCTCTCATTTCCCAAATGAAGAAACCACATTGAATTCAAGCAGTAAGCCTGTTGCCACATGCTTGAGCTTCTTCTCACAACTTTTCCGTGCTTCCATCCACATAAACAATATGTCTAGTAGGAAGGAAAGAAAACAATAAGGAGATCTACCTCAGAGAAAATGAGGAAAGAAAAGATTTTATAACCTTTTATGGCTTAGTTTGACAAGTTAGTTGAAACTTCAAGTTCCAACTTGTTCTAGTGAAAAGCAAAAGTTTGTTACAATGTAAAGCTCTCACATGCTATGGTATTTAAGTTCTAACTTTGTTTCCAAACACTCTAATATTATCTTGTTTGGTATAAAACGGAAAAAATAAAGTAACCTTTTGTTGTTCAGTGGTGCAAGTGAAAGCGGAGAGAAAGGAGTCCTATTATTCATTGAAAAACCATATGCCTTCTTCTAATTTTTCAAGGATTTTATGATGTGCGAGGATAATTTAGTAATTTTCTTTTCCTTCCATAAATCGCTCCAACCAGACAACATAATTCTCTCAATTTCCCCTCTACACCCAAAGGAATGCGCTCCTATACCATGAATAAACACCAAGTTTACCGCATGGTTCCAACCAACTTTTTTACCGTGTTTTCTCTCACATGCTACAGTATTTTTAGTTCTAACTTGTGATTCCAACTACGTTCCCAAAATGCTCTAATAGGTAATTGCCATCAACAATAAGATTAAGATTTTCCACCAAAAAACAATAAAATTAAGCTTGGCAGTAACAAATTCTTGTCAGCAAGTGGAAAGACAATTTACCTAGATGAATCTGTTGGGGCCATAACGATAGCAATTGCTTCTGGTAACATTATCTGAATAGGAAAAGAATGTGTCAAAAACTCTTTTCACCAAATTACTATATTGTATATTAAAAGACACCAGAAATATATACAACAATAAATTGGCAGAAGACCACATCCTGTAATGACGTTGATGATAAATCATTCTTCCACACCCAAAAGAATTGTAAATGTCATTGTCCGAGAAGCAAAAGTGATGCTTTGGGCTTAGACGAGACAGAAATTATTATCGAGAAGCAACAATTACTCTAATTGTATGTAAATGGGTGTCAACTTGTAACACACACTTTATAGCCATAGAAAAACTAGACAAAAAATACTTACAAAATAAGAAATGAATTTATCACCTGGTATGAATAATGCGTGTGCAGATCAACAGATGACATGAAACAGGTCTGAGTCGGGTGTGTCTGAAAATTTTTATCAACATGAGAACAAGTGACAAAGGCACGGCGGGAAAAGTAAAAGATCCGGATGGATAAATATTTGTTTCCATGGAACAAAAAAAACTAATGAAGATGAGGTTATCATGAAATTTTGCAAGTTCTCCTCAAGTGGATAAATTTTCGAAATTTTGTCTCCAAAGATCCTCTTCAGTCTTATCTAGCATTTATATGGCACATGCAAGCACAGAAAGAAGTGTATGCATGTATGTAAGTAACAAAATTTGGTTTGGTGCACTCTGGCATAAAGAGACACTTACATGAATCCATCCAAGAGGAAAAAGGGATAACTTGTCTTGAACTTCAAATATTTCTTCCTCGTTCAATGTTTGACACTGAATTAAAAAAAAAAAGAAAAAGGATTAAGCAAAATATAGACAAGGTGAAGTAGAAATATGCAGAAACTTCAAAATAGCACAACATAATCATAGATGTGATTTTTCTCACTGAATCAGAAGTTGACTCCTGCTTTGGTACTATAAGAGTAGTGATGTGGAAAACCCTGTTTCTCTGCAGCCACATGAAAATAAAAGCATCAAGAACCCCAGCACTTCACTTCCAAGCCCCACAATAATCTTTACTTGAATCGAAGACATTGTAGTATAATTTGTTATTGACCTTTTACTTACCAGTGACCCAGCAAGAACAGCGCATGTCTCTAAATTTTTTTCCGTATTTGCTCGAGCTAACCTTAGGAAGTCCTCCATCAATCTTGCAGGCTGCACAATATACATTAAAGTACAAAAGCAACACATTATATTAGCAACGAAATTGAGAATGTCATGTCGACCAGAACTTGGACAAGACAAGTGTTTTGCAAATATATGGAGTGCAAAAAAAGAATCAGCATTGGGTTGCTTACAACGTGTAGATGTTGATATGAATCGGAATTTGGCATCCCATCGTGAGAAGGTTTTGCAGGTCCAGGTCTTGGATCTGCAACTTTTGATGGAGGAATTGGTGCATGATCCTCATGTATTCGAGCAAGAACAGGAGGTGGGCAAGGTTGGTGGATATGGCCAAGCTGGAAAAGATCCTCCCTTGTATCATTAATCAAAGGAGGAGTTGAATCATCAGCTGGAATTAGCCATCTTCCATCATCTAATGAGAGTACAGCATCCATTGTAGATTGACTTCCTCCTGAATTGCCGTCTTTTACTGTCACAACATCATATTGTCCAGCCTGATTCAGGCTTTTACCAAAGAACGACAAGAGTACAAAATGTTACAAGCAGCCACAAGATAAGTACAAGTAATTTTAAGATGAGTAAAAAGTCACACACACACACACACAAATGTGAACTTCAAGTTAAAGTTTGCAGGCACCCTAACCCTGAATCTATAGGGATATCAGGAGGAATTAAGTCTGCACTGCTTGGATACTGAACCTGTATTGCACAAGAGTATTGACACATTACATTAGAAGATTCAGCAAAATTTACCAGAACAAGTAATTTAAAGTCACACAAAATGTACCTTAGTTTCTGCACTGGGTCCAAGCCACTGCCCTCGAAGACCATTTGGACCTAAAAACGAATGTCTAGACAAAGTCTCCTTATTTGGCTGAGGTAGTTTAATGAATCTGTACATTTTGGAAAAATTTGTTAGGTACGCTTTACAGATAAGGGCTTACCACAAAATAAGGGCACACTTCTTGTAAGACAAAATTATGATTGATCATTGATGAAGGAAGATTCACTATTCTTCTTGCAGAAAATGTACACACAAGTTTTTAAAAGCAAGAGAGCACAATAAGCAAATTTAAAAAAGAATCCTCAAGAACTTACAAACATGATTGAAACAATAGGATTTACCAAAACGAAGTAAATATCATTTTCATATCCAACCATTAGGGTAAATAGTAACAATATTATGACAAGGAAATAAGGAATTATCTTAATTTTGGGCAGGGAATGTCAAAAAGCCATCTATATAGCTATTAATTCAGCATCGAACAGTATTATTTCTCTATTCAGTAATGTCGACACTAAATATATACTCACAGCTTTTGGAACTTCATGTCAATCTGTGAAGAATTCTCTAAAACAGAATAATCATTGCTACACTTCCATGAAGACTGTGAGGCTGTGCTGGTAGGCTGCGGTAATTTTTTGATATAGAATTCAATCAACAAAATAATAATATCTACAGCATAAAGCCAGACAAAAACTGAAAGAACAAACTAACAGAATGAACAACACGACGTTCTCATAAACTTAATAATCATAACAAGACAGAGAACACACAGAGCAGCCAACGTCATGTTGCAAAATTCTCCAAAGCATTTTAGGGTCAAATCAGCGATTGGCATGATAACGTTACCTGCTTAATACTGGTACTTGAAAACTTTTTATTCTCGGAAAGCCATCCTAGAGATGTTTGGGAACCATATGAAGTCCTTTCTGGGCCAGCAAGCTGAGTTCCAGAATGCACCTCATTAAGTTCTCTCACTTGCCGGTCGACTTCTGGCTTTATAGATTCAACCTCATCTAGTATATTTAACAGTTTCTGGAATACCACAATGAAAGCCAAATTGAATCATGACATCATATTAACCAACATTGAATATGCAAGAAACAACAACTAGAAATGATGACACACCTTACCTTCTTATAAAATATTTTCTCTCTTGGAAGAGCAACCTGGTAATCCCGATGATATGGTATAGTTTCAGACACCAAACTGTGAACAGAACAAAAAGAACAATATCATAACATGAGCTTATGCATTCAGTTATGAAATTACATACATATATAAATATTATATGTATATATGTGTATTATTTGCCATTACAACATTTTTCAGTACCTTGAAAATCTAAGAAGCATGATATACAAATCCACAAGATTCTTCTCCTCCCTGTATACACTAGCCTAACCAAAGAGTACAACAGGTTAATATAAATACTCAGATCTTATCTCAGATAAATATATTCCCATTGCCAAGAATTATCCAGGAGGACAAAAATATTCTCCTAAACAAAACAGAAAAAGCAGGAGACAAGAATTTTGTTTTTCTGTTTGAATACAGGAATCAATCACTCGTGGGATTTGGGAAACATAATCAATAGAGCACAAACCTTTACAAGTATTATGGAAACGAAGAAAGTGAATTGTATAGTGATCTAGCAATAATTAGTTGAAGCAAACAGTACTTAATACGAAACAAAGGGTTAGCATAATTAGAAGTCAAAATCCTAGTCAAAAAAATGCTAAGAACCGAGTAATTAACAGAAAATTGCAGATACAGGGAAATAGAACTAGTACAAACTAAGCCCAAAGTCCAAACTTTGAAAATTCCATTAAACTTATCCAACAAAACTAGAAATCACGAGGCACAACAATGAATCAAAACCTCGCAAAATTGCGCATTGCAAATTGGATTTTGAAGAATGGTTGTTTATAACTATTTCTCTTAATCTTCCAACTTCAAAAACTTTCTAAAATAGCCAAAACAAAACAAAGAATAATGAACAAAACTAAAGCAAACAAACCTGTTTCAGCGTTCAACTGTTATAACGATTATTACAAAAATGGAAATTGCAGAAACCTAACAACAATTTAAGAGAAAAAAGAACAAAAATTTGATACCTACAGCTTCACTATTGTGATCAGCATTCGTAGTCAAAATCGACGATATCAACTTTTTCAATAGCAAAATTTAAGAATTTTAATGGCGAGTTTGAGATGTATATATATATATATAGAGAGAGAGAGAGAGAGAGAGAGAGAGAGAGAGATAGCGAAGAGAACGAAGAGAACCTGTCTGAGGAGATTATCGGCGATACGATAGTATTGGCGGAGAGAAATCCGATTGTCGACCTCGACCTTGCGAGCCATGGAGTTGACGTGGATAGTCATCTTTTTCTTCGGCGGTTAAAGCCACAACTCCGCCGCAACGGTTAGATTTCCCGGCGATTCTACCTTTTCTCTCTCTATAAATATTATTTGCATGTCTATGTTTCTCTCTCTATATCTCCGATCAGATTGATTGTGAAAACTTCTGTGGGAAGTTAAAAGGCGTCGTTTTGGTAGGCAAACAAAGGAATTGAAAGGAAGCTTGCTTATGTCGACATGGTGGTGATTTTGCAGGCAGGATAGTTTTGGTTCTATGCGGTGACGTGCACGGAATTTTCAAAGGCTAGCAGGGGGAGGTAACTATGAAACGACATCCTCATTATTCCCGCTGTCCATGTCGTTTTTGTCTGTCCGGCTAAAAGACTTCCTTTCCTAAACGACATCGTCTTTCCTCTCCCTGTGTCGTTTTTGTCTGTCTGGGTAAACAATACGGTTTGCTGCAGGACTGAGTCGAGGACGTTCGAAACTGAAGTTTCCAGTCCATCCGAGTAAATAGTTTAAATTTCTCAATAATTATAATAAAAAAAAAATTATTATAATATAAAATTTTTATATATTACGGTTTTTAAATTTTAGTTACAACTAAAATGCAAAAACTTAAAATAAATATGATTCTTAAAAATTAGAAATTATTTCATTTTCCTTTTTATACTTAAGGCATGTTTACTTTACATCAAATGAAAATAAAAAGTAAGAAGTGGGTCTCTTTTCTTTAAAATGTGTTTATTTATAAAATCAATATTGAGGTTTTTGTAGGCCCCACACAATATAAGGAATCAGAAAATGGAATATCAATCATCTCATGCCATGTAGTGTTAATGTAACATCTTAAATTTAATTAAGTGTTATTAGTGTAAAAATAGTGTATTAGTGTGCCTAAATATAATTTGAACTTAATGTGATTATTTTGTAGTATTTTCCAAATTATTTCATCTTTCCATTATTTTAATTGTTTTATTTATTAATTTGAATTTTAAAACAAAACAATTTGTCAAACGTCAAATACGTCATTTTTTGCAAAACGATGGGTGTCACGTGGTTTTACTCTGAAAACCACCCACTCTCCATCTCTATTTATTTCCCCTTTCTCCCTCTCGTTCCCTCACTTTCTCTCTCTTTCTCTCTCCCTCTCCGTACATTTCTCTCTCTCTCAATTTTTTATTTGAAAACCAAGTTCAAACTTTATTTCTCAGTGGATTGGAAGCTTAGAGGCGCGTTTAAGGCAATCATAAACTTGATTTCAAGCTTGAATTCGAGCTTAGTTTAACTTTTTTTTCAAATTTCAAACTTTTGTTCCAAACTTTAATTTTTCTTTGAATGTTGAAATTCGAGTTTGTTCAAGCTTATAAAACCCTCAATCTAAGTTTGTGGAGCATAAATTATCATGAACCTAAGCTAGATCGAACGAAAATCATGTTAGAATTAAGTTTTTTTTTTATTTTTTTCTATTTTTCTCATTTTTGGATTTCCTTAAAGTTTTCTATGTAAATCTTGTCTAAACTTGTTTAAAAGTATTCTATTATGTTTTTTTATCATTTATGAGCATTTTGTATGCCTGAGAACTAAGAAAACAAGTTGGAAATGAAGATTTGAGCTTCGAAGGCCGAGGCTTGAATCTAAAAATTTTTTAGAATTTTTTCAGTTTGGCAGGCCAATATTGATTATCGACAGGCCAAACTCATGAGTCCGACATGCCAGATTCGTATCATCGGCTGGCCGAACGTGGATGCAGTTCGGTAGGCCGGTCCTAGGTGGCTGGCAGGCTGAACTGTAGAGTTCAACAGGCTGGACCAAGAAGTTTAGCAAGCCGACCAGATTTTAAGAAAAATGACCAATTTTCACCCGTTTTTACTGTTTTAAATTCAGATTGAGATTTTAACTTTATATTATGATACTACGGACACCAATGGCATACTAGAACACTATGAGATGGCTTAGTAGTGTGTAATATCTTAAGCTAGATATTGATGAGCTTAGTCTATATTTAAGATTGTTCATGGTTCCGTAGAGCTAATATATAGCGGAATATAACTGCGGTGCTGAGTTGCGGTATTAGATATTCAGGTAGAACTTCTACCACTTTCTTTGATAGCCAGGTTTTTAAATGGGTTTGGCCTCAAAATGATTCCTTTCAAAATGTTTTCAAGAAATGATTGAAAAAGGATTTTATCAGTTGTTTTCATAAACTGTGAACAATGTGATTTCCATAATGAACCGCATAATGAATATAAAGAACTCAGTTGGTAAAAATGAGGTTTTAAAGAATAAATTAAATATTAGGGCATGATGCTATATTTAGAGATCGGGTCGTGTAGTGTACGACCTTGGGGGCAGGTCTTAAAACCCAACTGCTACTACGGTGGTGATAATTATAGTTTGCCCAAAAAGAGATAATGAAATCATTTCTGGACGAACAATGAATCGTTTTGGTAAGGGTGATTTAAATGACTCTATTTATTTAACTTTGATTTCTAATTTTTTGTCGTAAATGATAAATTTTATATTTAAAATTAATTGATTTTAAACTTTAGTCTTACTGAGTCTTTCGCTCATATTTTATTTCTTTTAAAACCCTTCCCACTAGGTGGATTGCAGCATAGAGATGACTAGGAGGCTTGGACGAACTCGTGGATCGTAGGAATACTTTCTAACTAGGTTATTTACTTATTGTACAAGGCATGTAACTCTTAAACTTTCATTTCTTATATTGGACTATGGTTGTAATTTTAATTATTGTCGATACCATGTGTGTACATAAGTTGTGGGCCTAGTAGGGCCCAACACATATCCTTCCATCTTTTTTCATTACTTTACGTTAATTCCTCTCACCTGTTTTATTTATTTTAATAATCGATAATTGTTTAAGAGTTTTAAATTTATCATATTTTTATAACTAACTAAATTCCTTAATTTGATTTTAATTAAAACTTGATTTAATTAACTTAATAAATTGATTTAATCATCTTAATTAACCCGCCACGTCACCCCGGGTTTCGGGGCGTGACAATTAATTCTCTATTAAAAGCAATAAATACCATATTTACTTATTAGATGTCCAAATTCAAGTGTAATTATTTAAGAGCTATGAGTTATGTAAAAAGGATATTTTAGTAATTATATTGAACAAGATTCTTATTCTTAAGTAATTAAACACTAGAAAAAAAATGAGATTATTTCCACTACCCCATCAAATACGTAAGTAAACATTGAATGATACTCACTCTTAATACTTTACTTTTCTTATATTTTCCTTTATTTTCTTTTACGATTTGGCAAACATGTCCTTAAACTTATCCTCCTTAAGCTTTTCATAAGTTGCAACATTCATAATCTGTCGTTGAGAAGCATTTTTTTTTTTTTTGATGTTTTTTATCATCTGTGCTCGACATGTGACCCCACACATGATTAAAACTATTAAAATTTTTCCCTCATTGACTAATCATGTGACTCAAACATGAGGAAATGTTAAACAATTATGTATTGTAGACGTTGAATCTATAATTAAATATAAATGTGTCAAATCAATTTAATATTTTACTATTTATAAGTTTGGGCCATTAAATCACCGCTGTTAGGATTTGTTTAGCTTCAAAAAACAACGTTAAAATAATTACAGAAAGTAAATTAGATCAAAGCTGTGAAAAATCAAACAGTATTAAAAAAAATGATACCACACACATAGATTTATAGTGATTCACTCTGTAACTAGTGCTACATCCACTGTTCTTCACTATGAATAAATGAATGAGTACAAGTTACAAAAATGTTGAAAGAAATGATATGTGAATGAGAAAGTATTTCTGCAGAGTTTTTGTAAACTTTTTCATATGTTTCAATGAGGTTGTTGATGCTCTTTACCTAGAGTATCATGTGAGATTGTGGCTTCAATCTAGTGGAAGAAGTGGTGCAATATTGCATGTAGTAGTGGAACACTTGTCAATCTTTGATAAGGTGTAAGAATCGAACTTCTCTTGTAATTGTCAAGTTGTGTACATCGATTCCATCGAACCGACACTTGGCAAATCTGTAAAGATAAAGAATGTTTATATTCAAACAACAAAGCAAATAGAGTCGTAATTGAAACCTAGCCAACGATCGAATCAATCGAAGCCTCAACTAGACTAAGTATTGAGCAAGCACTGCTTCCTATGTTAGCCTACCTCGAATCGAACACTTTTGCTGGGCTTGATTCGCTCTACTATAATTCAAACTTCTCATTTTGGGCTTTTATTGAACGATTTGAGTTTGACCGAATCATACCCCAATACATATAAAAAATATTTAATTTGTAATTTATAGCAAGCTTGTATAGAGTTTTATGTTATTTTGAGTTGTAAGTAAAGTGATGTAATTTTCAGTTGCTAATTTTAAAATTAATCCTATTAAAAATGTACATATTGTGGTTGCATGTATATAGTTTAACAATAAATTCATACTTGAGTTTACCAAAAAATGTAAAGAGTTTGAATTCCACGCTTAAGTTTAAAAAAAAAAAAATGCACACGTTTGCTATTCTCATGTCGTTTAACTTAGTTGATAAGATATTGAATAACGACATTGTTTTTTAGAAGATAAACCTCAAACGACATTACGTACTTGTCAAAGGTCTTTAAAAAAGCAAAAAAAAAAAAAAAAAAAAACCTTATCAATGTCTGTAAAATGTTAACAAATGGGGTGTTTGGCAGTGGTGGGAACCACTCAGTTCTCACCATAATCTCAGTTATGAACAGTGTAAAGCTCTCATATGCTACAGTAACAAATAAAAAATATGTTACAGTATAAAGCTCTCATATGCTACAGTAAAAGTGGTTCCCACCACTGGTTCTCACCACATTTCCAAACATCCTAAAAAACTATATTCCACCTAAGACTTAAAATTTGAATTTATTTTCTTTCAATCTGAGATGCATGCTGAATTTTCTCAAAATATGTAGTATGTACATCTCTCGTCAAACTTTTGCATTTTTGTTCATCTTGTTCAGACTTTTATTCTTAATTAATAAACAAAAAAATAAAACGTTGATCACTAAGTATACAGTACATATAGCACTAGATCACCTCCCCACCATTTCAAGCAAAAGCAGTGAGTTTTACAAACAAAACAAACTTTATTTCGATACACTATCACAAACAAAAAAAAACAAAAAAAAACAAAAAACAAAACAAAACAAAAAGCAAAAAAAAACAAAAAACAAAAAAACAAAAAAACAAAAAGAACCCACTTTAGTACAATAAACCATGTCCTATAATCATTAAGCCAAGCACAACCACAATCTGTTTTGCAACTTTCTTTGCATTGCTTTCTTCAGCTTGGATGTGCTCCGCCACATTAAAATTACCTACATGTTTCAAAAATTGATGTCATAACGTGATATTAATTGAGAATTAACAACCATAAAGTAAGTAAAAGAATATTAAAAAATTATTATTTGTGACTTAGATTTAAGAAACTACCACGTTACTTACCTCTTTCCGGTCCATAACCACATCCTGCATGGATAGTGTCTCTAACATCTTGTATCGTGCCTTTGTTATAGAACACAAAGTTGGTTAAGATGTTATCTATGCAGTCTAGCACAAGGTGTGTCTCCGTCAGGCATGGCCCTCCGCAGTAGGTTTCGGTCATGTCCTGTGGCACGTCAAGATTCCCACTCGCAGTTAATCTGCAAGATTCTTCGCAGCTACTGTAAATCTAACGATCAAAAGAAATGATACTACATTAATAATTGTAAAACATACTAGATTAAAGAAAAGTATCATTAGTTTGCATGAGATTTTGGATTAACACTTACATATTTGTCATTGAAACATAGCAATGCTTTGGCAACGATTTGAGCTGGATCATGACCTGTTGTGCCGGTGCCTATTCCAGGCCCCGCAGTGCCCGTGCCTATTTCAGGCTCTGTAGTGCCAGTGCCTGAGCCTGTGCCTATTTCAGGCTCAGCTGTGCCGGTGCCTGAGCCTATGCCTATTTCAGGCTCATAATCTTCTTCTGCTTTCCCTGTTAAGCCAAGGACCAATTTAAAGAGTAAATAAATGCTTTCCAATTTAAGCTATCCAAAAAAAAAAAAAAAAAAGGAAGCTGGGATTACCTGATATGGTGCAAAACACAGAACTGAAGATCAAAACTGAGAATATAAAAACACAAATTCTAAGAACACTATATGCTATTGCCATTGCAGAAGCTTTGTATACACAAACCTTAAAGAGAATGCGGTTGAAATTAGAGCTGAATATTTATACATCAAAAAAATTACTATTTCATTTGCTCAAAGCTATTACCAACCATGCTACTTTCCTTGCAGAACTTGACAAATGATGAACCATTTTCATGTCTATTTTAATAATTATTACATCCTTTTGACTTAACCAACCAGCCTCTCTCACAAATGGAACGTTCTACAGTATGCATTAGTAATAGTCATATTCTACCTTTTTCTGCAAATACTGAAAAGAATATTCCTTCAAGAGGAAAATGTTAAAAAAGTAAAAAAAAAAAAAAAAAAAAAAAGTTTTTGGGGTTTATTTGGAATATATGTACATATACATATAATATGTAATGGGGATTTCTTCCTCCAATGGGTTAAAATTTGGAGTAACAGAGAGGGCTTAAAAGAGAGTAAGAGTATAGAGTTAGTTAGCGTGCAAGTCACCAACTTTAATTACTTGCTGAAGAGTGAGGACTTCGTCCTTGTCTGTTAGAAATCAAACCTAAAATGGTTAAATTAGCTTCACATATGCTTCAAGCACAAGTTAATTAGTTGGCGTATAACTAGAGTCACAATTTTGGTATTTGTGTTAAAATTCAAAATCAGCGAGAGTTAAAAGGAACAACCTTTCGTGTTAAAGGTTATTTATAGACAAAGACCATTAGCAAGCCCAAAGCAGCAAATTTTGGGATAAAAGAAAACAAGTTTTAACTTTACATGCAAAAGATAAACTGCTACTTAATTCTTTTTTTTAATAAAAAATTATAATTTGATATAATGCACTTTGTTTTCTTTCTTTTAAAGAAAAATTACAGAGTTGCAAAGATTTTTAGCATAATTTGTCAGTATAGAAACTGAACTTTTGGTCCCCTTCTTGGTTAAAACAAGAAATTATTTTCCAAATATTCCAAAGTGGAGGCATGTCTAGAACGCAAAAGAAGAGGCTGCAAAATCATATGATGTGAATATAACTCCTCAGAAAATGATCTCATCCCAAATCCCTTTTGGTCACCTCTAAAATCCCAATCCCTGACTTCTGTTTCACATGGATACGAGTCAAATTGTGCAGCAAGTCCTTTTCGGGTGCAATTAGTTAGTACAAGTTCATTTCGATCTCTTCACCAACAGAAAGTAAAATATCTCTTAATTTGGGCACAATAACTGAGCTTATTGCACATGCTAAAGCTACTTTCTGAACTTCTATTTTCTTTGGTATAAATGAAAGTACTTTTATAAATGCTACATAATATGGACTGGTTCAAGAACTTTAAGAACATACAAACGTAGAAGAAGCTAACAAATACGTCCAAGAAGAAAGTACTTAACACAAACTCGATGAATTCTTTTGCTATTGCCATATTGGCTCTGATTTTTAGTCAAGCTAGGACATGTATCGTTGAGTTCAGATTTAAGTCAACAACTTGACTTGAATTTTGTCTCTGCGAGTAGAAAACTCATTACCCAAATTATGCAAGGAGTTACCTTCCCGAAAATGTGAAAATCTTAGCGAAAGGCTCATGTGAGTGGTCTTGGTCTTGGTCTTGCAACATATCTATGATATCCTTGGAGTTCACATAAGCAATCACCAAAGAACAGCCAATTGTTGCATAATTTATCTGCCTTACACGCAAAACTCCGAGGAAAGCAGCACAAACATGAACAAATGAAGTCCGATTCTAAACGTCAGAGATGAATTGTTCCCTCTTATTGAAACTCTTTACTATACTTCGTGCCTCCTCAAATCGTGCTCGCCGGACCAGGGAGTCCAAAATTAAATTACAAGTACAAGAATCAGGAGTACAACCATTTGCGTCCATAGATGAAAACATCTCCTTGGCTTCATCAATTCTCCCAGATTCACATAACGCCCGAATTAGAGCATTATAAACCAAACTGTCAGGAACCAAGCCCAGTTTCAACATGGAACGGAAAAGATTCTTGGCTTTCTCAACCTTATTTGTCTTGCAAAAGCTTTGTACAAGCACACTGAAGGAGGAAGCGTCTGGCTTTATTCCACTCGCTTGCATCTTATTGAGAAGTCTCATTGATCTACCTGTATCTCCAATCACGCATAAAGCACAAATTAATGTGTTATAAGTAAAAGAATTCGGAGTCACACCCCACTCATTCATTTCAGATAAACAATCAAGAGCATCCTCTATTTGTTTAGCTCGACAAAGACCGTCAATTATTGGGCTAAAAGTGAAAATATCTGGTTTGAACCCTTTCTCTAAGACCCTCACCAAAATTTCTCTTGCCCTGCTCAACTCTCCAACCTTACAATAACCAGAAATGAGTGTGTTAAGAGTGATAAGGTTTGGGGCGATGCCCCTAAGCTGCATATCCTCAAAAGCCTCGAATGCCCTTCCCATCATCTGTGCTTTGCAAAAACAGTCAATGACCATGTTATAAGAGTAGACATTGGACACAAGTCCATCTTTGATCATTAGATCTAAAAATTTATTCCCCTCTTCAACTCTTCCTCCTTTATACATGGCCTCAACCAAAGCAAGATAAGTATTAAATCCTGGCTTGACCCCTTGCTCGACAAAACTTTCGAATATCTCACACGTCACATTAATATCCAAATCCTTTATCAAACAAGTCATCACGATGTTAAAGGTTGAACTGTCTGGCAAATAGCCTTTCAATCCGGCTTCTCTCAAAAACTCGGAAACTTCTCTCGCCATAGAATTATTGGCAAGGCAAAAGAGTATAGTGTCACAAGCTGATTTGGAGTAAAGAGACTCCTTCTCCACAAACCTAAAAACCAAATCGAACGCCTCCCTTGGTGCCACGCAACGAAAAACCCCATGAACCAATGACCTTATAGTAGCCTCATTCGGCCTCACGTTTCTCTCCTTCATCGTCTTCAATAATCCGAAAGCCTCCTTGACTCTCTTTGCGTTACAAAACCCGTCGATCAGGATAGTGTAAGTAAACACATTAGGACAATACCCCACACCTTCCATTTGCTTCACTAGCCTGAGGGCCTCATCCACCACACCAACCTTACAGACTCCATGGATAAGAATATTGTAAGTAAACCTATCAGGAACACAATTATCACCTGACATCTGTTGGAACTTTAAGTAAGCCAAGTCAAGAGAATTTGACTTCACCAAGGCATCTATAACAGTATTATACAATCTTGTGCTTGGACTAAGACCCAAAAACGAAATCTGACCAAAAACTTCGACACAATATTTAGCCAAACCCAACCTCCCCCAACTACCAATCAAAACACACAGAAGATCTTCAGTGACACTAAAACCAGATTTCCTAATCTCCTGAACCAAATCAGCAGACAAAACTAAAGGACCTTTTCTGAAAAGAGCATTTCCTAGAACTCTCCGAACTGACTGATTCCTCGTCAAATAAGGGTCGATATTCGAAACCCATAAATAAAACCTCAAAGGGTGTAACGGGTTCTCTTGGTTTTGCAAAACGCTAACAACAAATCGAGGGTTTAGAGAAACCCTCCTGGATTTTAGCTCGTGGGTCAGCAATATGGACCAGTCGTTCCTCGAGAGAACTCGAGCTAAGTAGTGGCGATCGAAGTACTGTTCTGGGTTGAACTTTAGAGAGTTTTTATTGTTGTCGTTATTGTTCTTACCTGTCGTTAAAAGCTGAGGAGAAGCTTTGACAATGGTGGGATTAATTGGATTGTGGGAGGGTTTCGGAGATAGGTTTCGGAGTGCAAGTGAAGCTCCCCTGGAAGCTAGAGAAGAAAACGAAAAACCTGTCATGTCGTCATGTCGCGTCCCTCGTAATGGAGACGAACAGGAAGGAAAGGAGGGGTAGGGAGGAAGGAGACCACCAAACGAAACCCATTGTCGTTTATGGATTCTGCCTGGTCGGACTGTCGGATTTGTTATTGGGCCGGATTGAATTTGGGCTTTGCTTTAGTTGTTAGAGTCCACGAGTTCAAGGAGTCAATTTAAGAAAAATTTGTGTGAGAGAATAAGGAAATAGGCCAGATAAATGGTTACATAAAAGGGTTAACGATCTAATTATATTTATTAAATTAAAATATAACTTTAATTTATAAAAATTTTACAAATATTTTATAATAATATCATTAAAATTATTTATATGTAATTATATAGTACAATATGTAATATCATTAAGATAATTACTATATCATTAAAGACATTTTAGGATATTTTGAATATTGTGTTAGATTTTAATTTCAAAATAATAATTTAGACACGTATTGTAATTTTTTCTACATAAAAATTAAGGGTTAATGAGACAATTGGCCCAATTACGTTTATTGAATTGAAATATGACTCTAATTTATAAAAAATCTACAAATGTCTTATAATAATATCATTAAAATTATTTATATGTAATTATATAGTATAATATGTAATATCATTAAGATAATTATTATATCATTAAGGATATTTTTAGGATATTTTGAATATTGTGTTAGATTTTAATTTCATAACAATAATTTAGACACGTATTGTAATTTTTTCAAAAAATTAATAGACCAGATGGTCAGAATAGTTAGTAAATAACCCATTTTATTTAAATTTGTATTAATTAATTAAAATAATGATTCAAATACCTAAATTAAAAAACCCTATCAGCCAAGTGTTTAGGGCCGACAATACAGATTATGACACGAAAGCACAATACAAACTTGACATGTTTATTTACAGGTTAGGGTCAAAAAAATTAACCATGAGTCATTTTAGAGTCAATTGAAAACTGACTAGTTCAAGAGCGGGTTGTGTTCGGGTCAACCTGCATGATACTAAAATGACCTGTCTAACCCATGGTTAATTATTTAAAGGTGTTTCTCAAATATTTTTCCATATGATCAAATATACGTATAAAATAAAAACCTAACTCACTTAATCTCAAATAAAGCTTCAAACTAAATTGATTTTAACTCTTGAATAATAAGAAGATGATCTTAGCTTGATCTCTTCAGACTTTTTTTTTAATATTTTGGTGGACTTGTTATTTTGTTAGATGTTTCTTAATTTTTGGTTATTGTAGATGGAACTCATTTAATTTTGAGAAAATTTGTTTTATATTTATTTTTATGTTATATTAATATAAGTTCAAAGCTAAGAAACTTCACGGGTTAATGCGGGTTACTACAGGTCACTGGTGGGTTGTAGGTCATTGAAGGGTTGCGAGTCATTGGCGTTTTATAGGTTGCATAAGAAACAGGATAGTACAGGTCATGTTCATGTTAACCCAAGTCAGAAAAATATCATGTTAGTATTGAGATTTCTTAACCCATTCGTGTCACGGGTCGGTTAATGTCGAATTAGTTTATATAAACATTGTGTTGAATTTTATTCTGACCGCAATAATTTGACAATATAGTATCTTCCTTTGTAAAAATATTTGGTTTTGCTAAATTAAAAAAAGGATAATTTCTTAAGAAAACAAGTAAATCTTTTATTAAACCAAATTTACAACAATAAATAACTTTCAGTTGTTCTATGACAAGGGCAACACCAAAATTCTTAACATAGAAAATAACATGTTGTAATAGTGTTAATAAATTAGATTGATTTTTCATTTTTATTTGAAATAATTTTTTTTTACGATACATGATAGAAGTTTTTGAAAATTAAGAAATTGACAATCTTTGTACATTAATGATATATCGAGATTAGAACATCATTGATTGATTTGTAGTTTATTATTGATTAATTTGGTATTTTATACACTAAATAATTTATCGTTTTGTCGATATATCATTAGTACATTAATAATCAATCAATTTATTAGAGATGAGCTGTAGCTAATGACTGATGTAATCAATTATGTACATTATTAATAATGTATTGCTGTAAAAAAAAATAATTTCTCTAATTTTTTTAAAAAATTAGTCATTCTCTAAATTTCTTTAAAAATTAGTCATTTATTAATAAGATGACAAAAAATGGTTGCCTTCTATTTTTTTTAGGGGATTAGATAGATTGGGTTACACTAGTTGCTAAAAATTACTTGGTGACCAAGCTTTATGATTGGACCGCTAAGATCCTTTTTTGAAAATAACCGTTGGAAAGAAACGGACGGCTAGGATCAGAGACAAACCCATATTTAATACTAGTTAGCGCTTTTATGACACTGAACAGTGATAGTTTCCCTTTCTATTTCTTCTTCTTCTCTCTCTAATTTCAGATGGTTTCTTCTTATATTCTAGAGTTTTTCAGTTCCCCTCTCTCCGATTTCAGAGGATTTTCTGGGGATTTCTAGGGTTTAGGTTCTCCTCTTCCTCTTTCTCTCTAGAATTTCAGATGGTCATTCTCATTTCAGGAGGTCTTTCTCAATTTCTCAAAACTGTTGCATGTAGTGTGTTTGGCATTTGCAATTAATTATCATCACTTTACCACCTGAAAGAACCGTTTATTTTTGTTTATTACAGGGAATCTGATGAGGGTTTGATCCCATAATGAGACTGGCCTAGAAGGAAAGGGAAGCTAATGAAAAAAAGGGTCTTCCATATCCAAGTTCAGGATGGTAAGTTTTCCAATTATTTTCGCTTGTTTAATGATCTAAAAATTGACAAAACGGTAATTGCTTTTTCTAAATCGATGAAGTATTTTCTGATGAATTTTTTTCCTAACTCACAATAATTTTCATAGTGCGTTCTCTTAACTTCTCAGAAATATTGTTTTCTAGGACTCTTGTAAAATTGAGCCGCTTAATTTACTTTTTTTTTTTTTGTAAAATTTGTATTTAATTGTTATCATTTTACAATCTAAAATTAATGTTTAACTTTTGTTGTATAGAAAGGGGATCTGGAAGAGTTGTAGCCCCTGATGAGGACGAAAAGGAAAAGAGGAATATTTGGACATGGTTGGTGAAGAAGCTTGAAGAAATGAAGAAAATTAAGCCAATTATTACAAGCGTATGAAGCCGTGATGCAAGCATGAGCAGAGGTTTGACAAGCTCTCTTAGTTGTTGGAGAGTTTTCATGAATCAACAGAATGCTGTATTACCTTACTTTTTAACTGTTAAATTTTTTGAAAAGTAAGAAAATTAAAAGCATTCAATGGATGAGGGACAAGAAAGAAAGATGAAAAAGAAAGAAAGAATACGTGGAGAAGGAAAAAAAAAAGAATAGTGAGAAAATTAAGAAAAAAAAGAAAGAGCAGAATGAAAATGACAGATTGGGAAAAGGGAAGGAAATAAAAAAAAAAAGAAAAAGAAGAATGGTGCAGAAAAACAGGGGGAAAAGAAATAGAAAATGGGTCCCACCTCATCCTGTAAGTGCTTGTGATTTTTCTAGGAATTATGTTTTGTTTTTCTAGCTCTACGCTATCTAATTGCATGTTTGTTAATGTTTATTTTAAGGTAGTGCGCTTCAGGTGAGGATGTTATAATAGGAAAGGACACCTCCATAGCTCAAGATGAAGCTCAAGGAAAAGCTGGTGTTACTCACATTGATTTTGAGAAGGAGCTGAGCTTCTTTTAAAGGTATGCTATGTTATGTGCATTTTCTCATTTTATTCTTTTCATTCTTTTGTAGTAAAAATTGGGGGGGGGGGGGGGCGCGGGGGCGGGAACACAAGGATGTAGAGCTCAAACTCTCTGTGAATGCATGTTATTGTCAATTTTAGTTAAATCCGTTTTCTTGATGAGAAATTGTAGTAAAATAGAAAAAAAAAATAATGACTATCTACTAGCTCTTTATTATTTAATAAGCACAGTTGGGAGCAAACACTTACGAGCTCCCCACCACCTTCTATCATGTTTGGCTATTAATTTTCATTTTCCTTAGTGACTTGTTTGCTGACTTAAGTATACTTTTGGTTCTATTTGGCAATGAGAAAGTGTACAAAAGAAGGTGAAATTGTTGAAAGCATTTTTGTTGTGCTAAACTTTTCATTTTCCTGGGCCATTTGTTGCGACATAAGCAATTAAATTTGTTGGATGCATCTTATATTGTCAATTTTTTAAGCTATTGATTTGGTATGCGAGTATATAATACAAGCCTTTTGGTGTCAAGATTGAGATGATGACATGGTATTTATTTTGTAGGATCTGTCAGTGAATTATAAATAATACTGAAGCTTGTGAGGTCTTCAGAGAGGACAAGGAAGTATATACAAAGAAAGAAAGTGATAAAAGGTAGAATTGGAAAAAGACAGATAGAAAAAAAGGCCAAAGGGGTACAACAATTCTAATTATGATAAACTGGCTGCTGATTTTCACACACACCTTATGTAAGTGTTTTGTGACCTTTCTGGACATTGTGTTTGGTGATGCTAGTAAGAAAAGACATTTTAGCCTAATTATATTTTTATTAACTTGTATGATAGGGCGTAGGGCGAATGTTATCTTTGGAAAGACCACTTCGATTCCCCAGGATGAAATTCAATGGCAAGCTACTGTTATCAAAATTGATTTTAGGAAAGAGTTGAGCTACCTTTTTAAGGTATGTACAATGTTTGTGTTTTCAAGTGTCTGTGCATCAAACCATCGTTGGAAATTCGCAATACTCTAGTTTTGATGCTCTTGGTTGGAATTGATAAAAGTTGAAACTTTCCTTGTTTGTTTCTTTTTTGTAAGGATAAGAGTTCTGTTTTGGTATAGAATCAAATGGTTTTTTTTTTTTTTTTTTGTAAATTGTCTTTGAATACTTTGAATATCACATTTGTTTAATAACTTTTGATTTCTTGAAAAATTTTCAGGAAATGATGAAAAAGAGGTAGAAGGCACAAAAATAGAGTAAAAAAGGAAAAAAAGAGGAGAAGAACCTACATGGAGAGAGAGTGAGCGAACACGGGGAGCAATCATGTTGGTCACAATGCACCTTCCGTAAGTGCTCATGGTTTTGGTAGCTGTTATGTCATATTTTGTTACCCTAAAATTTCATCATGATATAACTCTGTAATTTTTTAATTTCGTATAGATAGGGTACACGAATTTCATGAAAGGGTGATAACATAGTAATCTCATTCCCGTTGGTGATGAAGCTCTATGGAATCAGATGTGGCCAAATTGATGTTTGGAAGGAGCTCTAAAGGTATGACATACTTCGGATATTTTTATGGTTCTGATTTCTTATTAAGAGAGCTGCCTTTGAAGTTTTGACGCAACATACAAAGTTTCTTGGTTTTATTTTTAGGATATATTTTTTCTACTGTATTGGTTCATATAAAACTCAATTGTTTGGAAAATTATCATGAATAAATCCAATATTGTCCCACCTTTCTAACTTTTGAATATTTAAAAGTTTTCAGGAGCCGAGATAGTTGGAAAGCATTCAAGGGAAGAGAGAGAGAAGAGAAGGAAAGATGAAAAGAACCAAAGAACAGAGAGAGAGAGAGAGGGAAAAAAAAGAGAGATGGAGAAAAAAAAAAGATGAATGGAAAATGGTAAAAAAAAAAAGATGGAAAAAAAAAAGGAAAAGAACGGGAGAAGAAATAGAGGAGAGAAATAAAAGAACAAAAGAAAGGGAAAAATAAAGAAAAAAAAAGAATGAAAAATGGAAAAAAAAATATTGGAGGGGAAGAAGTGGTGGAAACAGCTTGATAGTGCTCTTCCTCCCTGTAAGTTCTTTTGTTTTTGTAGCCATTATGTTTTTCTTTATAGCTCTAAAAACATTAATCTAATTGTACTTTTGCTGCTAGTGTTTCCTATAGGCTAGCTGGTTCCAGTTGAGGTTGTTATCGTAGGAAGGACACTCCAGTTGCTCATGATGAAGCTCCAGCACATTATACCCTCTAACTTTGTTACAAACTTGAGCTTCCTTTGAAGGTATGATATCATATGCTAAATTTTCTATGTTTTATTTTTAGAATAGTGTTTTTTTTCCCTCATGCATCATTTAATTGCTTTCTTTTTTGCCTTGTGTTGTTTTTGAGTGATCATGATTCAACTTTTTGTAGCTGCAGTTTCAAATATTAGATGAATAACTTCCACTAACAAACTTCTATTCTATTCAGTTCTGCTCAAATAGTGCTTGATATGCCTGGTACAACAGAGAATAGGATGTCACGGGAGAAATTAGGTGTGAGCAATTTGAATATTCTTTTTGCAAAGGTCACTAGTAAGTTCAAGTTTATTAATAACGTCCGTGAGTTTATATGCAACTCATGCCTGATGGCTCGTTAAGATTGGTGCAGAGATGCAAAGTTCAAACTTTCAGGTTCCTAGATCTAGTTAACTACCTAGGTTGGCGTGTCTTTTTAGCCTTAAAGGAATTGTTAGTCTACTTAACTTTTATTTATATGACAGGGCAGTAGGTTTCTGCCGAGGATGTCATCTACGAAAGATTATTCCCATTGTCCATGGTAAATGTTGGTAGATACAGCCAGCATGCATCACATGAAGATCCTATAACAGTGAGTGCAGTTTTATCTATGATCACTTTTATGCTTTCGCTAACATCTTATATGATTTTAAACTAAAAAATCATTTGCAGCCTTAGAATTTTGCCAAATGTGGAAGCTATTAGAGAACTCATTCAGTAGCTCTCCCGAAATTTTTTCAAAAACAACAATATCCACATTTAAGTACATATAGATATTTTTATTGTTTTTAAGATGACATATTCTTGGTATAGTGACATTATGCTTTCTCATGCTTATTTGAATAGATGTTTATTGATATACCTGACAGAATAGTGGCTTCGTGGATAGGTTACTCTCACAAGAAAGCTGTTGAACTATATCACAATGGGGAATGATGTGTTCATATGAAACACTGGAAGGATAAGAAACACTTTAAAGGACAAGTGAGTATAGTGGATATAAAGTACTACATTTATTGTTTTCTGTTGGGCTTGTAGATTAAGTGAATTTGTTTTCTGTTTGGGTTGTCAACTTTGTTTTCCTAGGACTTGAAATTGCATATGATGGTTATGATCATTACATTGGTAAATTTCTCTTTTTGTTTATTTTGTTCTTACCTTTAGAAATCATGCTGCTATTTTTGTGTCCGCCATTATCGCTTTTCTTTGCTGATCTCAAAATTGCAGTTTCCATTTCAGAAAATTTCCAAATCATGGCAGTCGCAAAAATTTCTACGGGGATGATATCTCTGGCTGAAACACTTGGCTGACAAGTGGTATGTGCTTCATTGAACTTATACATGTTTTTTTTTTTTGCATGTGAGAATCATCTCTTTCTTTAGGTAGTACTTACTAATGTTGTTCCTTGTCATTCATAAATCAGGCAAGTGGTATATGAAATGGAGAATCAGCTCCATATTGTAGGATAAACACCTTTTGTTTAACAGGAAAATTAGGTTTGTTTCTTTTATTTTTTTTATTTGCATAACGTTTTTTAATAATTATTTTAATTTTTCTTCATAATTTAACATTTTCATTGTCATCATGATTGTAGGAATTTTCTTGTTCGCTATCCTCCAATGCATGAAAAGAGAGGAAAAAGAAGAAATAAAAAGAAAGCAAGAGAGAGTGAGAGAAAAAAAAAAGGTACACAAAATAGTTAAAAAAAATGGAGTGAAAAAAAAAGAAAGAGAGGAAAAAAATGAATAATGAAAATTGAGGAAGAAAAAAAAAAGAAAAAAGGAAATTTGGAAAGAAAATGAAAAAAAGAGAAAAGAAGAAGAAGAGAGAAATGAAAATAAAAAGGGAGAGAGTAACAAAGAGAGAGAGAGAGAGAGAGAGAGATAAGAGAGAAATGAAAATAAAAATAGGGAAAGAGAGAGTAAAAAAGGGCAAGAGGCACAACCTCTGGTCTAGCGCTGACTGTACAAGAAGTAAGCTTTTAAAGTTGTTGAGACTTTATTGCTTTTGTTTTTGTTTTTTGTTTTTTCTTGTTTTTTCTTCTGGGAGCATATAGTATCTAATTTGGTTTAATTGCTAGCTCTTTGGCAAGTGTAAGTTGTAGGAACCTGGTTTCCAGAATGCACCAACTGTGGCTCCTCATCCATTATCCTTTTAGTGGCTGGCTTATCATTGGACATGTGAGAGCACACATGCAGGTAAACATTTAGCTTACATGGTTATTATTTGTTTTGGTTTTATCCCTAAATTTCTTATGGATGGGATCAGTGATTGGCCCCTATCTTTGATTTTCAGGTTGATAGATTCTTGTGCTGCTTGTAGTTTTGTCCACCCTACACCTCAAGCTCGAGCAAGGCTCCTGAAAGAGGCTGGTTGCAACACTCAGCTGCATGTTGTACGTGTTGGTATTTTTTTGTTTTAATTATGAAATATTGCACTTTTATTATGGTCATAGACAATGTGTATCTGTTTCAGGGTTGGAAGTGGGATCCTGAAAAAATGAATGGAGAAAGAGAAACTTAAAAGGTGGCAACAAGGTCATAGACAATGTGTATCTGTTTCAGGGTTGGAAGTGGGATCCTGAAAAACTGAATGGAGAAAGAGAAACTTAAAAGGTGGCAACAAGGTCTGAAATTTTACTTGTAAAGCTTGCCATATTAATTTTGCGACATGAAGTGCCTTTTTGCTAATTGGTTTGTAAGAATCCGTTGTCGTTAAGGGAAAAAAAAATTGATTGCAAGAAGAAGCAGCAGCAACTGCAGAGGACACTCAAAGAAATAGTGAACAAGAAGCTGCAACTGCGGCTTAGAGGGAGACAAAGAGAGAGAAGCTACACATCAAGCAGTGTAAACGGTACAATTGATTGATTTTGTGAAAGCAAAACCTTGTTGTCATAACATTTCTCTATTATGATATATGTACTAGTAATGTTTAGCTGTCAACTAAATTTTGTGGTTTTATTTATATTCTGTTCTTATTTTAATTAAAATTTTCTTCTCTATGTTGTATTAATGGCTTCAATATGTCTCTATCGTTTGGTTGGTGTATTCTCTTCCTTGCCACAGATATTACCAAGTTCCCTTTAAGCTGCTTGTATTTCCCACTGACTATGGTGGCAATTAGATAGAGACATTATGATGTGTGGTGGTGGTGGTGGACAAGGCCAGCTAAACAAGGTACTTCTTTTTCTTCTTTGTTGCATCTAATGATGCATTATGAGTATGAATTGATCGCTATACTAATTTGCCAATGTGCATTCTTGAGTTTTATTTATTTTCTATAATTGTGTCAATGTGCGTTCTTTAAAATTTTGCTCTATACCTTTTATTAGATGCTATTTATGAGGAGTTGATGTTGTCACGCAAAGACTGCTTCCATGCTTATAATGAAGGTCAGAGGCAAGTTGCTATGAATGAAGGTCGAGGGCAAGTTGCTTCAAGCAACAAGCAGCACGTGATCATAGCATAAGCTTAGGTCATAACGAAGATTTTTTCTACCCCTATATGCTTGTTATTCCCAAAGCCTGTACAAAAAGATGATTAATTATTTGAAATAAGTGGTCAAGAATGCAAGGGAGATCAGCAAAAAGATCATCCATTGCAACAATGTAAGTTATTTCATATTGAAGTCTTTTTTCTATCGACGTTCCAGACTAGTTTTTTCTTATGCGTGCTATATATGTTTCACCATTGATTTATTTGGTATGATTTGTAAATTCTATGCAGAGCACTTTAAAGTAATATGTCAACCTTTTTGACCATTTTGAGTGGGATAGTTAAGGAGCTGTATTTCTAGGTATTCTTGCCCTTTTTTTCTACCAAATTTGTTGAATTTTACATTTCAGTACTGATGCTGATTTTTCTGCGTTACTTAGCAGGCTAGAACTTGTTTAAAAGCTGACGTTTAACATGCCTCGATTGTCCGGACGAGAAATGCTTCCACGAAAGTTTCTAGGTATTCTTGCTCTCTGGCACTTTTTTGACCAAATTTGTTGTATTTTACATTTTTGTACTACTACTGATCTTTTTGTTGTACTTAATAGGCTAGAACTTTGTAAAGATGACGTATAACATGTCTCTCTTGTCACGATAAGAAATGGTTCTGCTCTATACTGGTATACAGTTTGGGGAGGTATTCACATAGCATTCCAAACATTAAAACAGGCAAGCAATATTTTCCTCTCCCTCTTCATATGACAAATGGCCAATTGACTGTTTAGGACCGTATTGTTTTATTAGTAATATTATTGTGTTCTCAGAGGAATGTTTTATTATTATTTCAGAAGTCTTGTTGAGTGGCAGTTTGGCACGTTGGAGAACATGGTACTTGCTGGTGGATATGCCAGCATGCTTCATATAGAAGATCCAATAACAGTGAGTGCTGCTTCTCGGGATCGCTTTTATGCTTTTGCTGTCATTTTTATTTGGTTTTAAAACTAAAACATCAATATATTTTGCAACGAGAAATTCACTTGAAGTTGCTTTTTAACGGGTGCATGCAGCAGGGTCCTGTGAAAGAACTTAGGAGCATCATCATCTCATGTTTCATTGCAAGCCTGAAAACAAACATGAAATCCTTCACTTATCAGTATCTTGCACAAAGGTATGTAACTCCTTCCCCACCTGGCACTGCATTTCTTATTTAGTGGTTTGAGAGCCTCAGTGAGCAATTCGTTTGTGTTTTCCAAACTTAGATATTCTGCTTATGACCTATTCATTTCAGCTTCAACGTGAAGTGCCACATAATATGAAATAATTGGGGTGCAGTTTGCTAATTGTCGTGAGAAGCTGCATGCCATAAGTATTTCTCTGTGTTGGGAAACTTGTTTACTCTTTTACTTTATTTTTGGTTGCATATGACATTTAGCACTTCATTTCTTGGGCATGTTTTACTCACTGTATTGTCCTTATTTGTCATTTGCAAGACACAGTGTAGAGACCTTATTAGAGCCATAAACCACACTTCCTTCTTCAAAGTGGTTATAAGCTCATCTCTAGATCTAAACAGTAAGTGTTGATATTGGTGTGTAAAGTAACCTTTATCTAATTCCATTTGTTTGTTTTTTTCTTTTTTTCTTTTTGTACTTGAATCAATGGGTGCCATTATTTCTTCACCGAAAATGATCTTGTTATTGTCGAAGATTTTTTTACATTGTCAAGTATTTTCTCGCTTTGTCTTTTTTTTTTTGTTTGGCCTTTTCTTTAATTTTTCACATGTATATACATATTTTATTCCTTGTTATGAGTTTGCTTTTCCTTTAAGCATGTTCTGATGGAGGAGAGAACACCGAGAATAGTACTAGATCAACAAAATTATAAATTTATTTCATTTCACCAACCTACATTCTTGTATGTTTTTGCCAGACTTCCACAAAAGAATAAAAGGTTGTCCTACATACTTGAATAAGTCTAGAATCTAAATATTTAATAATCATCTAACCAATAAATTAAAATTCAGCATTTAGAGCATTAGTCCATTATCTTATCTTATGTTTAAATGTGTCAATGTTTGATTAATGAACCGTGCAGGATATTGTTTGATACGTACTGTGGACCACTGTTTTAAAGTTCAACAGATGAATCGTGCAAGAGCTTTGGTTGAAGTTGTCATCCCCGTCAGGGGTGAATCTATAAAGGCATGTTAACAAAGCCTACTTGTAATCATCCTTTTAGTACACCAGATGTTTGTTTGGTTTATTATTTCAAGTCTCTGCATACATGAATTGAATGCCTTCTAATGCTTACATACATAACAGGCAGAACCCAATGATGGAGTTCAAGTTACATTAAAAGTAGAACCCAATGAAATAGTCAAATTTAATGAACCATCGCTCAAATTGAGACACCTAACGTAATCTATAGATTTATAAAATTACATTTTGTTTTGTCAACGTTGCCTTGTTTTCCTTCTTGATTGTAGGAAAGATATTCGTGTTGTGTTTTGTCAAGCCATTGAATAGAGAAAGAGATGGAAAAAGAAGAAAAAGAAGGAAAAGAAAGGAAGAGAGGGAAAGAAGATAGATGAAATAGAGAGAGAGAGAGAGAGAGAGAACGGAGTGGGAAGAAAAATAAGATGGAACAGGAGAGAGAGAGAGAGAGAGAAGAGGCTGATAAGACGCACAAATTATTTCATCAAAACAATGGCATTTGCAACTTGCAACTTTTGTAGTTGTCATTTTTTTTCCCTCCTACTACATCTATATCTGTCTCACTTGATTTTGGTCAAATTATTTGTCAGAGTGGTAGAGTTTGTGGTTTAATATGAGAATGTTACCATAGAAAAGACCTCTCCCACAGATCGGTATGAACCTCAGGACAATAGATGTATTTTTTGCAAAATCATGTGATAGGTTAGCATTTCATTTCTCTGTTCCAACTTTTGTCTTTATGAAACAAATAATTAGTGTTGAAGTTTGTGCTTATTTATGGACTCAAAGAGGGATACGGTCCTTTTTCTTTTTAACAGTCCCGTCTTAATTTTACTAAGTTTGCCATTGTGTTACACTGCAGACCAAATTCAATGGTGATTCTTTGAGCAGCAGGTTTTTTATTTTAGATCGAGAAGGAGAAGGTTGATTGGGATTTTGAGTTTTATATTTTGTTTGTTTTTTTTTTTTTCCGTTTTGAGTTTTTTTAGTCAACTATAGAAAGAGTAATTTTGTCTTTTCGTGTCCTAAAAAGAGGTCTGAGGTACTACAAAGTTTGAGATATCAAAATAAAATATTTTAAAACTCATGATACCAAACTCATATTTTGATATAATATAAGGTATTAATCTGAATTTTTTTTTCCTTTTTAAAATATTCTTTTCTATCTTCTGCTGTTGTTATCATGTCGTTTTCTAGCTTGCTTGCCTTTTTTATTTCTGTTTTTTTGAGTCTGAAGTTTTATTGTCGTTTACAGTTTCCAGCTCAATTTTTTTTTACTAATATCGTTTTCCATCTTCTTATTGTTGTTATAACTTTTGTTGTCGTCGTTATTCAATTTTTCGTTTTCTAGCTTGCTTGCCCTTTTTTTTTTATTTCCATTCTTGTAATTCTGAAATTCTGTTTTCAGTTTTGAGCTCATTTTGTTATTATTGTTTTCCAACCTTTTTTTTGTTTAATTTCTCTTTTTTCGTAGGTTTATTGCTTTTGTTTTTCTATCTTGTTATTGTTTTAAAATTTTATTCTTGCTTTAAAAAAAATAGTGCTGTCTACAACTATTTTTGTCACATGTTTTTCTTCTTGCTTGCCTTTGTTGTCGCATGATTTTTATGTCGTTTTCATTTTTTTTAGTTGAAATTGTCTTTATCATTTTTTTTCTTTTTATTTTGGTACCTCTACTCTCGAGTTTGTTGTTGCTTTCCTATGTTTTTTTTTTCCCGCTTTGACATCATATTAAAGCCTAATTTATCTTTCTACTTATCTCTGCGGTCTTCAAGTTTTCTCCAATGGCTCGGCGATATTTGCTTCTGGTCGGTTTGGAGTTTTTTACACTTGTAGTTTTTCAGTTCCTTGTCGTTTCCTGTCATATTAGTCTTATTTTTAACTTTCTTCTTTTGTTGTTTTGTTTAACCTTTTTGTCATTTTTCCTTTACTTACAATTTTTATGTGGTTTGTCTTTTAAATTGTTTTATGCTATTTTATTTTTTGTTTTGTCATCCATTCCCTCTTTATTATTCCTTAGCCTTTTTGTCATTTTCCCTCTTTTTTTTTTTCTCATATATTTTGGTCTTTTCAATTTTCAATGTCGTATATTGTCACTTGCCTCTTTTATAGTTGATATCGTTTTATCACTATGTTGTCGTTTCCCAAACAGTCGTCTTTTCGCATTATATTTTTGTGTTTGTTGCCTTAGCCTCTTTTTATTGTTGTTTTCATATTTTATTGCTGTTTTCTCTTGTTTGTGTTTCTTTTTGTTCTTTTTATTGTTGTCAATGTTTTGTTGCCGTTTGTGTGTTTATATCGTCGTTGGTCTGTGGTTACAGGTTTTGATTTTTACAGCGTTCTCTTGTTTTGGTGCCGCTAACACTCCTGTCTTCTCTAAATATTGAAACTTCACTTTGACTAAGATATTTCATGTCAATGATGTGGTGACTGTAGTGCGGTTTAGGCCTAAACAAATTTAGAACGAGCAATCAACTTAGCAAATTTCTACAAATGATTTAGTTTTTACATAGTGGAAGAGCTATACGTTGTACGTCCACACGCACTTCGATCGTGGATAAAGAATAACAAAAAAAACTAGCTATTGTGTGCCCACACGCATTCCGATCATGGATAAAGAAGAACAAAGAAAACCAATCGGTTGAGGTTCTTTTAAAACGTAATACTCTTCATAGATTGCGAGAGCTTTTCGGCAAACAAAATTAGTAAAATCTGATTAATTTATGCATATAACATGTCAAACTTGTGTTTTGAAAAATACTCTGATATAAAAATTTTAAAATTTCGTTACGTATTATTATTTCAACAGCGGCCCCAACGAGGGCTACGGAAGATGTTAACATTTGGGCTCCAATGTCAAACCAGCCAGTCCTCCATTGTACATTGCTCTTGCTTCATCAGACACCACCAGTATATTGGTTATAAAAATTAGAAAGGCACAAAAAATAAAAGCATTAAATTGGTTTTGATAATTAAACAGCATTAGTTCATTCCATAATCTAATAATATTTGGGCTGTTTTAAATGGTTTTACTGCATTACAAAGGTCTAATTGATACAAAAATTATATTCAAAAATTAAAAATTGTTCCTGTCACATGGGAATGAAAGGTTCAAATTCTAACTTAAACAACTAAAATAACGCCTATAAAAATTTCTAATAAAGAATACTACGTTGTTAATTAATTTGGATTCTTAACTTGGTTGAGCCTCATTAATAGTAAGATTTTCTACCGCCGGATTAGTAAAAGGAAGAAATTCTGTTTTTGAAATTTTTATGAAACTCATATGAAGATTTTCTACAACTACTAAAAGAGGAAGTTATCCAAATATTAATTATTATACGCAATACTGTTGTAGATCATTGAATTCCATAAACTATAATATATATACACACACGTATATCGGGACCCAAAACTTTTTTAGATTTGTGTTTTAATATTATTTATTATTTATTATTATTTAATTTTAGTTTCTTAAAATATTAAATATTTTACTAAAATGCCCTTATTAAAGACGTCATGTGCAACTTATGTGACACAAAAAATAATAGAAGTCAGTTAAATTGGTCTCTCACCAAATAAAATTAAAGGTTAGAGTCGGTTCAATAAAAATAATAAAAAAAAAGTTAGAGACCAAATGCTTACTTTTATAAAACGTTGAGGACTAATAAATCAATGTGCCTTAAAATAAATTATTTTTCCTTTTTATATTATTGTATAATATAAGATCATGATAATTAAAGGTTAAAGTCGGTTCAATTAAAAAAAAAAAAAGTTTAGACCAAATGCTTACTTTTATAAAAAGTTGAGGACAACTGAAACAATGTGCCCTAAAATCAATTATTTTTCCTTTTTATATTATTGTATAATATAAGATCATGATATGTTAACTATTACGATGAAAGTTGCAATGTTTATGGAAAAAACCAAAGTTGCATATTATATAAGCACATCGCTATACTTAAAACTAGGGCCAGTGATTTCGGATACGATACGAAAAGACACGAGATAAACAAGTTTAGACTGCACGTTTATTAATTGTGCCATAAATAGGTTGGCACGAATATCACGAAAATAAACAGGCTGGATTCGTGCTAACACGCTAAACACACCTTAACATGTTTAATTAAACAGGCTGTAAACGTGTTAACACGGCACGATACGACCCGCTCATTTATAACACATTTAAACTTAAAATAAAAATATTTGAAATATTTATAGTAGGTAAGTATTAATTAGATAGTGTGTTTTTGTTAATTTTCTTTATTGGCTTTTTTAAAAATATATATTTTTTATATTTTTTTATTTTTTAGTTTATTGGGTCATAAATGTGTATATGCGTGTTGTTATCATGTCAACCCATCACGGCACGTTTAATAATCGTGTTAATCGTGTTGTGCTGTGTTACGCGTGTCATAGGCGTGTCGTATTCGTGTTTGCATTTCTAGCACGTTTATTAATCATGTCATGTTCGTGTTCGAGCTAAATGTGTCATGGTGTAAACGTGCCGACATGAACACAATTATTGCCACTTCTACTTAAAACCATATCATGAACGCCTATGTATTTTCTGTAGCGTTCCTTTTTTTTTTTTTGGACTTGTCTAACTTTTTTTTTTTGAAGTTTTTATTAATTTCATCATTTGAAACTTACTAAATTTGACACATATTTAAACTTGTTATGCTCTTAAAAAATGTTTAGATAGATAAAAAAAGAAATGAAAAGAGAGAGATAAGGGTTGATAGTTCTAGGGTCTGGCTATTTGAATCGGTTGAGAAAAAAATATTAAAACAACTCAAACTATTATTTTAAAAAAGTAATATGAGTTGTAATATGATATAATTTTCTTAGTATAGCATGAATAAACATATTTTTAAAAGCGTAGCATATTATGTAATTTTTACTTCTCTTTGCTTTTTTTTTTTTGGCACATGTTCTATCCCAAAATTATGATTTCTTTTAAAGCCTTTAAAATATTTTCTTGACATACATCATAATTATTTCTTTCAACTAACCCATTAAAAAAAAAATTCCTGAAGGGATTGAAATAAATTTTCAATTACATCCTTATTCAAACATACTTTCCGTTCTTATATGCACATGAACTAATAATAGGATGTTTGGAAATGTGGTGAGAACCAGTGGTGGGAACCACTTTTACTGTAGCATGTGAGAGCTTTATACTGCAACATATTTTTTATTTGTTACTGTAGCATATGAGAGCTTTACACTGTTCATAACTGAGATTATGGTGAGAACTGAGTGGTTCCCACCACTGCCAAACACCCCCTAAGACTACAACACTAGTATTAAATGAAAAATCTTTATTTGAGTAAATGTTAACATTGATAGTCTCTAGGAATATGATTTAAGCAGTTGAAAATATGTATATCTTTTTATTTTTATGCTCCTCATTTTTTTCCTTAAAAAGAGCCGTATTTTGTATTCACGTAGCACAATGTTTTGCCTTTATAATGAAACGAAATTGGAAGAAGGGGATTTAAGTTTTTTTTTCATGACGTGGAACAAATTAATCTTTAGAGAGAGAAGAAAAATAAAATAACAAAAAAAGAATAGGCAACATGTTTTTTAGAAGAAATATAATCTTTAACAGATAAAATAAGAAAAATAAGAACTATACGAAAACCAACAAAAGGAATAAAATAAAATATTAGCCGTAGACGTTGGATCTGTAAGTAAATTTAGCTTGATTAAAATAGAAAATTGTTAACTGTTTCAAAGTAATTTAAGCCCTTAAATCACCCTTATTAGGTTCTAATAGGCTCCGCAAACATAGATATAGGCCAATTACAGTGAAATCAAATAAAAAAGATTTAAATGAGGAAGTAAGTGCAAAAAATAAAAGTACAAAACACCAATTTTTGTGTGGTTTACTCTGTAATTAGAGCTTTGTCCCTTATTATTCTTCACCATTCAATGAAATTGGTACAAGATACAAGTACTTAGGCTGAATAAATGAATGTTTTTTTCCTGGAAATGGTCGTTTCCTATTTCTGGGACTATTTGGGCCGAGTTTGTATATGAGAATTTGGAATTGGATGCTTCAAATGGCGTCTCCAGCCTCTATTTATAGAGGCAGCCCATTAGGTCGTGAGCTTCAACCACCAAAAAAAGAATGGGTCATATAGCGTTTAAAATAGTGGGACACGTGTCGCTTCTGCATTGGTCTTAGATATCGGGTCGTGATCCCATGTTTTGCCTGGTGGATTAGCGGGGCCTTTCCCAGCAACCACCGAGCTTAATATCAGTGCATTGATCCCAACGAACCAAAACTTAGGCTGAGTTTGTTGAACGGTGTAAATCCATCCATCAAGCCGAGTAATCAGTTGATACAATCAAGCCCATCAAACACTCTACCCGAAGGAATGGTTATCCTAAGGACATCGCTATAAAGTACGAAATGAACACTTTCATTAGGCTCGATGCCTTTGCCCAATGATTTACGCCTGACAAAATCATAACCCGCCTACTTGCTTATAATTTTTTTTTTATAGGTAATGATGATAATTAATTATATTCAATAAATAATAATTTTAGATTGATTGACTTAAGAGATTCAACAAAATTAGTGTGGGGATATTGATTAAAATTCTTCTCAATTTGAGTGTATATCCAGTAGCTAGGGATAAAAAATAATAAAATCATGTGGCTCAAGAAAGTTCACGGCACATTAATCATTGATCGCTTTCACCGACTTCTATTCTTAAAAAGACAAAATTGCTTATTAGATATTGCTGTGGGCGTGAAGCATCTGCACCGCGCATAACCGGTGGACGCAAATAATCGTGGAAAATTCCCTAAAATAAATATAATAATAGTCATACCAACTCTCCTATATGTGTCTATGTTCATGAATCGTAATTTCGCATATATAATCATCGACCATACAAGAAAAGCAGCAATCTTCTCTTCTCAATACCATGCAAAACCAAAGCACTCCCCTCTACGCCGTAGCACTGGTGGTGGGTGTCACGGGCATGGCAGGCCTGAGCCTGGCCCAAGCTTTAAAAAGCCCAACTGCCCTCGCCGGCCCATGGAGAGTCTACAGTGCCGCTCGCAGGCCCAAGCCCAGCTGGTTCCCCGCTGCCACCGTGGACCGCTACATCGCCTTCGACGCAACAAGCGTGGACGACACGCGCTGCCATCTCTCCGCTGTAGCTGGCGAGGTCACCCATGTCTTTTGGGTGGCTATCCAAGTGCGTGAGAGTGAAGAGGCTAATGTCACGGTCAACGCCACAATGTTACAAAATGTCCTCAACGTCCTTAAGTCGGATCCGGGCTCGCGGCTGACCCACATCACGCTCCAAACAGGGACCCGACACTATATGGGCCCAATCTTCGATCCGGCCCACTCGGCCCAACTTGTCCCACACGACCCGCCGTTTAGCGAGGACTCGAACCGGCTTCCCTACCCGAACTTCTACTACGCACTTGAGGACCTCGTGGCGTCGCACGCGCCGGCAATTACATACTCCGTCCACCGAGCCTCAATTATATTCGGCGCATCCTCAAGGAGCGTATACAACACGCTGCTGACCGTTGCCGCTTATGCCACGATTTGCCGGCACGAGGGGTTGAGATTTCGATTCCCCGGCACGCGCTACACATGGGAGCATTTTTGTGACGCGTCGGATGCGCGGGTGCTGGCGGAGCAACATATATGGGCCGCAGTCACGGGCCGGGCCCATAACCAGGCCTTTAACTGCTCAAACGGTGATTTTTTTACGTGGAAGAGCATGTGGAAGGTGTATTCCCAAGCTTTTGATGTTGAATTTGTGCCGTTTGATGAGAAGGATGAATTTGATTTTGTGGAGTTGATGAAGGACAAAGGGAAAGTTTGGGATGAAATTGTGGAAAAATATGGGCTTCACAAGACCAAGTTAGAGGAAATTACATGCTTTGCTGCTCTTAAACATGTGTTACATTTTGAGTTTCAACATGTTTGCAGTATGAACAAGAGTAGGGAATTTGGGTTCTTTGGGTATGCTAATACCCTTAAGAGTATTGGATTTTGGGTTGAGAGATTGAGGGAGATGAAAATCATACCCTAGAGAAGGTAAGATCAAATATTGCTTAATTTTACTCAATTGGGTTCTAGCCTATATCCATATTTAGGAAGTTATTTGCCAAGATTTTCTATTTCTTTTATAAAGTGACTTTTTAGAACTTTGATGAAATGTAGACAAAAACAAAATTAAGGGAGATTTGAGTAAATAAGCCGATCCTAAATTGGGTTTTCTCAACGCCAAAGTAAATTATATACATCACAATTTTAAAAGAGCAATACTATTTGTCCCTATTACTCCATTCTTTCATAAGAAATAGGTCTTGCTTATGGCACCCATTTGGGTCACACAAATGGAGTCTATCCTTTAGTGAGATAATGGGGCCATAGCCCAATAAATTTATACAATATTTTTCTTTTCAAAATGCTACCTAGAACATCTCTCTTGTGCAAAGGAGATCCTTTTATTCTAATAAGCTAACTGAAAAACTTACAATTAAAAAAAAAAAAAACATTAACTAAACTAACTGTACCATGAACATAAATTCCTTTTTCTTTTTTTTTTTCTCATATATTTTTTCGTCGTTTCAATTTTCAATGTCGTATATTGTCACTTGCCTCTTTTATAGTTGATTTCGTTTTATCACTATGTTGTCGTTTCCCAAACAGTCGTCTTTTCCCATTATATTTTTGTGTTTGTTGCCTTAGCCTCTTCTTATTGTTGTTTTCATATTTTATTGCTGTTTTCTCTTATTTGTGTTTCTTTTTTCTTCTTCTTTTTATTGTTGTCAATGTTTTGTTGCTGTTTGTGTGTTTGTATTGTCGTTGGTCTGTGGTTACAGGTTTTGATTTTTATAGCGTTCTCTTGTTTTGGTACCGCTAACACTTCTGTTTTCTCTTTGACTAAGATATTTCATGTACCAATTTAGAACGAGCAATCAACTTAGCAAATTCCTATAAATGATTTAGTTTAGAATGGAAATAACCAAATTTGCATATTATATAAGCACGTCGCCAACATTATCTGTACTTAAAACTATATCATGAACGCCTATGCATTTTTGGTAGCGTTTCTCTTTTTTTTTTTTTTTTTTTTTGGGTTTACTTGTCTAACTTTTTTTTAAGTTTTCATTAATTTCATTCTTTGAAACTTACTACATTTGACACATATTTAAAACAAAGACAAATGGAAAGAGAGGGTTGATAGTTCTAGGGTATGTTCTATTTGAATTGTTTGAGAAAAAATATTAAAATAACTCACACTATTATTTTAAAAAAGTAATATAAGTGGTAATATGGTTAATTTTTTTTTAATTGTGCTATCAATAAACGTATTTTTAAAAGTGCAGCATATTATGTAATTTTCACTTCTCTTTTTTTTTTGGCCGCTTGTTCTATCCCAAAATTATAACATTTTTTAAATCCTTTAAAATAAACCTTCGTAATTATTTCTTTCAACTACCATTGAAATAGAAGGGGATTTAAGTTTTTTTCTTTTTTCCATGATGTGGAACAAATTAATCTTTAGAGATAGAAGAAAAATAAAATAAAAAAAAAAAAATAGGCAACAGATAAAATAAGAAAGATAAGAACCATATGAAAAACAACAAAAAGAACAAAATATAATAATAGACGTAGATGTTGGATCTACAATTAAATTTAACTTGATTAAAATAAAAAATTGTTAATTGTTTCAAAAATAATTTAGGCCTTTAAATCATTGTTATTAGGTTCTAACAAGCTCCCCACACATGATTTGTAGACCGATTATAGTGAAATCAAATAAAAAAGGATTTAATTAAAGAAGTATGTGCAAAAAAATAAAAATACCAAATACCAAGTTTTGACTGGTTCATTTTATAATTAGAGCTACATATTCAATAAAATTGGTACAAGATACAAGTATTTAGGCTGAATAAATGTCTAGAAATGGTCATTTCTTATTTAGTCTCTGCATGAGAGTATGAGATTGGATGCTTCAGATGGTTCCAGTCGTGGGCTTCAACTGCGTCATGTGGTGTTTAAAAGTGGGACACGTTAGTGGGCTTTTCCCTGCAACCGCTTTCAAACCGTGTAAATCCATTCATCAAGCCGACTGATACAATCAAACACTTTCATTATGCAGGGAGCTTTCCAAACTAGGCCTATGCCCAAGCCTAGCATACAAGAAATGTAATTAAGGGTGTTATGGAACAGTATACGAACTAATCATTTTTACTATAACATGTGAGAGCTTTATACTATAGCAATTATTGTTATTATAACTATAGCATATGAAAACTTTACACTGTTCATAACTGAGTTTGTGATAAAAACCGTGGTTCTCACCACTAAACTAAACAACGGTAATTAGCTTAGTTGAAATAAAATAAAGTAGGGGAAAGAAATAATATAACACGCCCAGACGAAAGTGCTGCTTTCCCAAGCCTAGTTACAAAAGAATAGTTGAAATAAAATAGAGTAATGGCCGGCGCGGCCGGCGCGGAACAAATCTTTAGAGAACCAAGAAAAATGCGATAATCATAATAAAGAATGGGCAACAGTTTAACAACGTCCATTAAAAAAGAGATATTATTGTGGGCGTGAAGCGCAAGCATCGCACCTAAGATTAAAGTAATTGGTGGATGCACACAAATACCCCTAAAATAATAATAATAATCATACCAACTCTACTATATATCTGCGTTCATGAATCATAATTTCGCAAGACTTCTCTTCTCAGTAACATGCAAAACCAAAGCCCTCCTCCCTCCGCCGTAGCACTAGTGGTGGGTGTCACAGGCATGGCGGGCCTGAGCCTGGCCCAAGCTTTAAAAAGCCCAACTGCTCTCGGTGGCCCATGGAGGGTCTACGGCGCAGCCCGCAGGCCCAAGCCTAGCTGGTTCCCCGCTGCCACCGTGGACCGCTACATTGCCTTCGACGCAATAAGCGTGGACGACACGCGCCGCCATCTCTCCGCTGTAGCCGGCGAGGTCACCCATGTCTTTTGGGTGGCTATCCAAGTGCGTGACAGTGAAGAGGCTAATGTCACGGTCAACGCCACAATGTTACAAAATGTCCTCAACGTCTTTAAGTCGGATCCCGGCTCGCGGCTGACCCACATCACGCTCCAAACAGGGACCCAACACTATATGGGCCCAATCCACGATCCGGCCCACTCGGCCCAACTTGTCCCACACAACCCGCCGTTTAGCGAGGACTCGACCCGGCTTCCCTACCCGAACTTCTACTACGCACTCGAGGACCTCGTGGCGTCGCACGCGCCGGCAATTACATACTCCGTCCACCGAGCCTCAATTATATTCGGCGCATCCTCAAGGAGCGTATACAACACGCTGCTGACCGTTGCCGCTTATGCCACGATTTGCCGGCACGAGGGGTTGAGATTTCGATTCCCCGGCACGCGCTACACATGGGAGCATTTTTGCGACGCGTCGGATGCGCGGGTGCTGGCGGAGCAACATATATGGGCTGCAGTCACGGGCCGGGCCCATAACCAGGCCTTTAACTGCTCAAACGGTGATTTTTTTACGTGGAAGAGCATGTGGAAGTTGTATTCCCAAGCTTTTGATGTTGAATTTGTGCCGTTTGATGAGAAGGATGAATTTGATTTTGTAGAGTTGATGAAGGACAAAGGGAAAGTTTGGGGTGAAATTGTGGAAAAATATGGGCTTTACAAGACCAAGTTAGAGGAAATTACATGCTTTGCTGCTCTTAAACATGTGTTACATTTTGAGTTTCAACATGTTTGCAGTATGAACAAGAGTAGGGAATTTGGGTTCTTTGGGTATGCTAATACCCTTAAGAGTATTGGATTTTGGGTTGAGAGATTGAGGGAGATGAAAATCATACCCTAGAGAAGGTAAGATCAAATATTGCTTAATTTTACTCAATTGGGTTCTCGCCTATATCCATTTTTAGGAAGTTATTTGCCAAGATTTTCTATTTCTTTTATTGGGGGTGTATGAATGAAGTGACTTTTAGAACTTTGATGAAATGTAGACAAAACAAAATAAAAGGAGATTTGAGTAAATAAGCCGATCCTAAATTGGGTTTTCTCAACGCCAAAGCAAATTATATACATCACAATTTTAAAATAGTAATACTATTTGTCCCTATTACTCCATTCTTTCATAAGAAATAGGTCTTGCTTATGGCACCCATTGGGGTCACACAAATAGAGTCTATCCTTTAGTGAGATAATGGGGCCATAGCCCAACAAATTTTACAATATTTTTCTTTTCAAAATGCTACCTAGAACATCTACCTAGAACATCTCTCTTGTGCAAAGGAGATCCTTTTATTCTAATAAGCTAACTGAAAAACTTACAATTAAAAAAAAAAACATTAACTAAATTAACTGTACCATGAACATAAGTTCCTTTTTTTTTTTTTTTATTAACACACCGAAGAACTCTTTTCCTCAGATCTTTTTTTTTTTTTCAAAGAGCTCTCTTTGAGCTCTCAACAATCTACTCTTCCTGCAACATCAAAGTACAAAATAAAGTAATTAGTAGAATATATAGTACTTGAATAAAGATGATAAAAACAAATATTATAGTTGCTTATAACTAAGAACTTACAAGGCTATCTTTGCCAGAAACGCAAGCAGGTCTCCTTGGAGGAAGTTGTTGATGGGGTGTTCTCTGCATATTATTACATTATCTTCAATATATCTGCATCTTATATATATATATACACACACACACACACACATAGACACAGACATAGATATATATATATATATTGATTGTATTTGTATAAACATGTTTAAAGCAAGAGTGTTTGTTGTCATTTGAATCCTATATAAAGATCTTCGTATAAAAGGATGTAAAAGTTAACAAAAGTGTCTCCTAAAAAAAATCAAAGGGTAAATATCCATCAATATAAACACACAACATAAATTACGACAAACATATATTATTGTATATACCTCAAGTTTTGGCCTCAAGGTTTCTACAGCAGCTGTGGATTTTTTATTTTCCCCTGCACCTTGCTGTAGTTGAAAGACCAGAAAAGAAATGTTAATTTTCCAAGTAATTTTTAATTTACAGCAAAAGGAGAGTTTGATATGGTGTGTGTGTGTGTGTGTGTATATATATATAGCTATAAAAGGAAAAGCTATAACTAATATCCTTTAGTATCCAACCTTCCTCTACTCTTCTTGCCAAAATAGATAAATAAAAGCAAGAAATGAAGAAAAGGAAAAGAAAAAGAAAAAAAAAAACCATTATTATTATTATTATTTTCCTTAACTAGTTGATCATATTAGTCCAAAATTTTGATGTAGGACAAAGCTTTCATGGTCTTCAGAGGGACCACTTTGAACCCAACTCCTTTTTTTTTGGTCCCTTTTGCTTGGTAAGGATTTTGCCATGGATGCCTCAAACAATATCAATTAAATGCATTCTATTCTCTACACTATAAATATTGTTGTATCCTTTATTAGAAGTTAATACCTTGCATAATGCCCAGTCTGCAGAATCAAAGAAGGCACGTTCATGATCCTACATCCGCAAAAAAATTAAAAAAAAATGTAATAAGAGTCTTCTCATAATTTTTTAAATTAAAAGTTAAGTGATGAAAGAAAATTATTAAAATTGAGCATTTGAAATTCTATATATATTTTACCTTTGAGATCAAGGGCTTCTTCTTTGACACAAGTCCTCCATATTTTTTCCCCATTGATGCTCCCTGAGATTTAAAATTTTAAACCAAAAACTTTAATTTCTGGCATGTAAATAATGATTCATGTTATGAAGAACTTTGTAATGGAAAGCCATAATTAGGCTTGTGAAATTTAATTTGAGGCATGATGTGCTTTATTTGCTCATTCAAGGACTAAAAGTATATGGGCCACCTTAGAAGCTCAACATATAATAGCATCTCAACAATTAGAGCTATTCTATGATGGCAAGAAAATGCACTATTTATAGATTTCAACCTAGGACCCCACTTTGAGTGGTATCTGACTGTTTAGAACCAAAGCCACAAAAAGCCTTGAGTAATAAGAGTCCCATCTTAATTTTACTAAGTTTGCCATTGTGTTACACTGCAGACCAAATTCAATGGTGTTTCTTTGAGCAGCAGGTTTTTTTTTTTAGATCGAGAAGGAGAAGGTTTGATTGGGGATTTTGAGTTTTATATTTCGTTTTTTTTTTTTTTCACAGTTTTGAGTTTTTTTAGTCAATTATAAAAAGAGTAATTTTGTCTTTTCGTGTCCTAAAAAAAGGTCTAAGGTACCAAAAAGTTGGAGATATCAAAATAAAATATTTTAAAATTCAGAACACCAAACTCATATTTTGATATAATATAAGTTACTAACATGAATTTTTTTGCCTTTTTAAAATATTCTTTTCCATCTTCTGCTGTTGTTATCATGTCGTTTTCTAGCTTGCTTGCCTTTTTTATCTCTGTTCTTTTGAGTCTGAAGTTTTATTGTCGTTTTCAGTTTCCAGCTCGATTTTTTTTACAAATATCGTTTTCCATCTTCTTATTGTTATTGTTGTTATAACTTTTGTTGTCGTCGTTATTCAATTTTTCGTTTTCTAGCTTGCTTGCCCCTTTTTTTTTTTTTAATTTCCGTTCTTGTAATTCTGAAATTCTGTTTTCAGTTTTGAGCTCATTTTGCTATTATTGTTTTCCAACCTTTTTTTTGTTTAATTTCTCTTTTTTTTCGTAGGTTTATTGCTTTTGTTTTTCTATCTTGTTATTGTTTTAAAATTTTATTCTCGCTTTAAAATAGTGCTAACTACAACTATTTTTGTCACATGTTTTTCTTCTTGCTTGCCTTTGTTGTCGCATGATTTTTATGTCGTTTCCATTTTTTTATTTGAAATTGTCTTTTTCATTTTTTTCTTTTTATTTTGGTACCTCTACTCTCGAGGTCACAGGGGCCAAATTTTTCACCGAAAGTCTGCCACTGTGCGACACTAAGTCACCCAACCTAGTCAGCCTACCCAAGTGTTTACCCACGATGATCCGATAATCAAACACACAAAACCAACTTACGAAAACCACTTTCCAACCTTTTATTAACTCACAAAAGGAATACAAGTTTTGCCTCACACGGATCACCACAACACTCACTTCGTCACTTGTGAGTTGGTGTCTTGGGGCCTCACTATTTATAGACAAAGTTTACAACGTGTGGCTAACACCCCCAGCCACTAAGGATCAACTTCGGGGCACTATGCACGCTTGCAGCCACGTTCCAGCAACTTCCACAATTTTCGGGCGGAGACTTGGCCCTCTGCACGCCACGTGCAGCCAACAAACACCCACTCGCCTCCTGATGCGCGAACATGGGCCACGTGGGGCGCAAACATGATTCTAGCCGTTGGCTCGCCACTCACCCACGACTTACGCCCATGTGCCTTCAGAATCCAGCCGTTGTGCCCACGTTCTAGTGCTAGCTGTTGAGGCCACCTGCTTCCGCAGATTGTGTGCGCACCACTCGCACACATGGGCTGAGAGTTCGCTCACTCACCCAACAGCCCACGCACATCTGCACATTCCCTTTTTCCACGGGGCCTTGTCTGAACCGAGACTTCGCCCGCACTCAAGCCTTGCCTACCTGTGTCTTTGTCTACTAGCTTTGCCCGAGTTTCTCGCATGCCTGTCCGCACGCCCGCGCACACGTCACACTGCCAGTCCGAGATGCTCGCGCGCCTGTCCGAATGGTCACGCCTGGCACCCACCTGCGTGCACATTTCTTGCCTGACCCGCATGCATGGCCAAGGCCACCTTGTGCCTGCATGCTAATCCTTTGGGTCTTGTCCGAACCATGCAAAGGGGATTATCACATGCCCCCTTGCCTTGGACATGGGCCACCCACGTCCAAGATTTGCCACCACTTACTTAATTCGAAGTTCGGGAGTCTAACAAACCACCCCCACATGATGAAGCTGACGCCCTCGTCGGTATAGCCTCGAGGTATTCCTACACCTCTTTCTCAAATTGCCATAAGGTAACGTCTCGCTCCCAAGTAGCACTGTTCTCCTCTTCACCCTTCCATTTTACAAGAAAATCAGTCTGTCGATTCTTCTTGCTCATGCCCATTGTTCGATGGTCAAGGATCTTTTCCACCATTTTGTCAAATTGTTTTCTAATAGTAGGCGGAGCCCTCTTCGCCTGCTGCCTTTCGTTCAACAAATCCTCCTTGTAAGGCTTTAGAAAACTCACGTGGAACGTTGGGTGCACCTTTAGTTGAGGTGGTAGCTTTAGCCTGTAAGCAACATTCCCAACTTTCTTAATAATTTCAAAGGGACCATCGTACCTTGAAAGAAGCCCATGATGCACTGTTTTGCTGCTCATCTTCTTCCAAATCTATGGGGTCAATTTCAGCAACACCATATCACCAACATTAAACTCAACTTGGCGCCTATGCTGATCAGCATACTTCTTCATGCGCCTAGCTACTTTCATCAAACTGTCTCGGGCCTGTAGTTTCAACTTCTGCTTCTCTTCCGCAAAGCGATAGGCTGCTGGACAGCTAACTCGCCCTTTGGAACGTGTCACTTCCAATGGGGTCAGGGGCTGATGTCCGAGTGCAAGCTCTGCTGGACTCATCCCGGTTGCAGAACTCCGATGTAAGTTGTATGAGAATTGGGCCACATCAAGTAAATCTAGCCAATTCTTTTGACTCGCCGAGACATAATGCCTTAAAAATTCTTCCAATAGAGCATTAATATGCTCCATTTGGCCGTCGGTCTATGGATGGTTAGCCGTAGAAAACTTTAACTCATAACCTATCAAGTTAAAAAGAGTCGTCTAAAACTTACTAGTGAACCTTGAATCACGATCACTGACTATGTCTTCAGGTACACCGAAGTATTTTACCACATTCTTGAAAAAGAGCTCTGCCGCCAACATAGCTGAGCACTCATGTGGGGCTACAATGAACACTGCATACTTCGAAAACCGATCTACGACGACCAACATTGACCGCATACCTTGGATTGAAGGAAACCCCGAAATGAAATCCATAGATACTGATTTCCATGGTTTTTCTGGCACCGGGAGTGGCTGTAATTGTCACAACCCGCCTTTTCGGGCTGTGATAAAACTCTTTCTTACATACTTTAGAGCAAAAATTTAGGAAATTTTTTTTTTTATACAAATACTATACATATACTGTTTAATAACTTTTGAGATACAAACATATACTTGTATTGTCATGATCATCCTTCTTTTACAATACAACTTATTAAACATTACTTTCAAAATACTTTAAAATACCATACAGCGGAAAACATACTGTGGCGGAAACCATACCCAGTCTGCACACATCATCCGTCCGCCAGCTCATCATTATTATTTATTCTGACCTTTTTGTCGGAATACCTACAGCATGAAAAACTTAATGAGCTAACGCCCAGTAAGTCCCATATCAACCCACATGCACATTCAATAAACTGCATGATCATATTATGCTTTCTTATAATCCTTCATTATCATTATCATTTCTTATCTTTAACCAGGGCCCAAGTGTTCGTACCATTGCGCACTTAGGTCTACGTAACACCGTGACCATCCTGTAATCCTTAAACTCCCCTTGAGTCAGGAGTCGGCACAACACTTTTCTTAACTTTTGGTGATTCATTACCAATTCACTTATTATGGTTAACATACCATGCATGAAGTGATGATTACATGTTATACATAACATAATCTACATAAATGCTTTTGTACACTATAGACCATACAGGTACATACTTTATATACACACTGGTACATATTAATATACGCTTAGGTGTATATAGCATAATGTACTAACAGGTACTTAACATGAAATATACACACCGGTATGCATTAATATACGCTCAGGTATATATATATATATTCCATATACTCACAAGTATACCTTTTCTTTTATTTATAAATACTTATGTTATTGCATACATACAAGTATACACCTTGATATACATACAAGTATACATATACACATTTTATACTCTAAGCCTACAATTTCATACTATAGGTGGGATGGGTACTTAATTGATACAATTGTCGGGCAACTTAACCACGATATCCTTTCTTCTAGATTCCTAAGATCCTGTTGGCCAATTACAAAGCTATTAGCCAAATTTTACTATGTTTCGATACGAAACATTTGTTAATTAATAAATTGAGTTGCATTACTATGTACAACTCTAGAAACCACTGTTTTTATTTATTTATTTATTTCTATCTAACTTCACCATATCGTTTCCAAAGAAGGGTGGAAACCTTCTAGTCGTTTTCGTATCCCATTGGAAACATTTTTTAAGCGGTTCGGGTTATTTGGGCAGAAATGACGATTTTGCCCTCCACAGGTTTACTAACCTACCCGAGCTCGATTTCGTTATCTTTATAAAAATAACCATATATTCATTTTAAAATAACATCCTAGTGGGTCAAATCTCTTTATTTCTCAATTATGCCCCATTTTCATTAAACTTTGCGGTTCAGTCGCTGAACCGAAAATTTTGACGATTTTACCCCCGAAACTAAAATTTACTTCTTTGCACCAGAATTTTCTATTTTTGTCAAGGATTATTTTTGCTCAAAGTATCATATTCAAAATCCTTTGAGAAATGACGTTTTTGCCCATTTTTTTAAATTTTTCACAATTTCCATAAATTCTTGAAAAATTAAAATCTCATAAACGATTCAGTTTTTTTGATGAACCGTTCGTGATGCCTAACAGTTTCATCGAGATCTACAGCTTTCATGTTTTAACTTTTTCCAAAATATCACTGTACAAGGGTGTTTTTGGCTAATTTTTAATTCTGTCGAGAGGAATTTTTTTCTTTCAATTTAGTCCCTATGGCATTTTTACATAAATCCATTTCAAACTTGCAATTTTACCCCTGTAGAAATCATCTCATACCTTAATCAATACATTCTCATGCTCAAACATCATCTTTGCAAAGTTTAACCTCAAAATTACAAAAATAATATTTTTACAAAAATTGTCGATTTACACTAAAACAAAAATTTCCATAACTCAAACTTATCATCCACCACATATACATGAGCTTCCATCAAATACATGTTCAAAACCCCTCATGGGTTTGAAAGAACAAAAATCAAAACAAAATATATAAAATTTCAAACTTTAAAGCTTAAAACTTACCAAAATAACACCCTTCTGGTTTGAAGCCTTCAAAATCCTTTTAGACTCCCTCCTAAGCTTCCTTTCCATACAAAAATACCATGGATTAATCTCTTGTCCTTTGCCCATGAAAAATCCCTTGAAAACCCATTAAAAGTTTAGGATTTTACCTTAAACTTGTGGGAAAATCCTTGTTCTTGCTTGTAAAATTTGTTGGGGGTTATTTTTGCAAGATTTGGGGGCTGAGAAATTTTTTTTTGGGAGCTGAGTTATGGCTGCCGAAACTTTGGTGGAAAGAAAGGAAAAGAAAACTTTGATAAACTTGCCATTAATGCATGTTTATCACATTTGGTGACTCATGGTAACCCATGAGTACACCACTAGGTGTCACAACATGATTGGGCCACTTTTCTTAACATGTGGCCCAATAGAAAAGCAAAAAGTGTCCATTTTATGGAGTTAAAAATTTATACTGTGTAATTTTTCACCACACAGTATTTTTCCTATACTGTCGTAGTCAAATCAGTGTACTTTCTATCCTTAGACGGTATAAAAATATTTAACTTACTTTTCATTTACTTTTGGAGGCCAATTATAACGTTTTTCGTATCTGTGTTTTCATTTAGCAGTATACTCATACTGCTTCGGCCTCCTTTTTACCTCTAATTTGGGTTTGGACAACTTCTATGTCCTATTTACATTCTAATCACCCACTTATTTATATCACAATTTTACAATCAATCGTGACATAATTTCATTTTGTGGATATTATTTACAAATTTTTGAGTAATTAAACTCATAAAATCTATATTCGGCAACATCCAACATTGCATTACATTTGGCATATAATTTACATTCAATACCGTTTATTCCTACTTTATCGTAATTTTTTACAAAAATTACAATGTTCACAAAAATTTACATTTTTAAAAGTAAATTCATTAATTAAACCCAATTAAATATTAGGTTTTATTAATGAATATTTTTCCCGGTCATTACAGTAATAGTCCGACTACCTTCCTTCTTTTCGTCTTATCTTGTTGGCACACCAAACAAGTCTTCACATATAGCTCAACATCCTTCTTCATGTTGGGCCAATAATAGCTGCGGGTTAGAAGTGTCATCATCCGTTCTCTCCCCGGATGTCCCGCCCATTGAGGGTCATGTGTCTCCCGCAAAAGTTCCTGTCTCAGGCCACCCGAGTTAGGAATAAATAATCGATTACCTTTGACATAAAGGAGTTCGTCATCTTCCCAATAACGTCTTACTACTCCTTCTCGCACTTCCTTCTTGAGATGAACATAAGCTTGATCCACCTCAGCTTGCTGTTTTACTCGGTCAAGAAAAGTTGACTGCACTGTCGTCAATGCAGCCACATAGTCCTGCACCTCCTTGCGACTCAAGGCATCAGCGACTTGGTTTTGCTTGCCTGGTTTGTGTTCCCACACAAAGTCGAATTCCGCCAGGAATTCCTGCCATCGGGCCTGTTTTGGGGTCAACTTCTTCTGGGTCTTGAAATAAGTGTTCGCCACATTGTCCATCAACACTTTGAACTTCGTTCCCAGCAAGTAATGCCTCCAAGTGTCAAGGCAGTGCACCACCGCCGTCATTTCCTTCTCATGGGCTGAGTACCGCTACTCAGCCTCCTTAAGCTTCCTGCTTTCATAAGCCACAGGGTGGCCATCCTGCACGAGCACTCCACTAAGAGCTCGGTCTGATGCATCCGTGTGTACCTCAAATGGAAGCTCAAAATCTGGCAATCTCAAGACTGGTTTCGAGGCAACTGCTGCCTTCAGCTTCTCAAAGGCTTCTTGGCATGCGTCTGTCCACGTCCACTTTTGCCCCTTTCTCAACAAATCTGTCAAAGGGCTCGCCTTTTTTGAATACCTTTTGATGAACCGTCGATAGTAATTTGCCAAGCCAAGAAAAGAACGCAAGTCTGGCACCTTCGTTGGCGCAGGCCAATCAATGATTGCCTTCACCTTGTCCTCGTCCATCTGAATATCGCCTTTGGAAATCCAATGGCCCAAGAATTTAATTTCTTGCCTGCAAAACTCACATTTTTCTTTCTTCACAAATAGCTTGTATTCTCTAAGCCGTGAGAATACTTGCCGCAAGTGATTAACATGATCCACCAAGGATCTCGAGTAAACAACAATATCATCCAGATAAACAACCACGAACCGATCAAGAAATTCGTAGAGTACCTTGTTCATTAAGTTGCAAAATGTGGCAGGGGCATTGGTTAAGCCAAAAGGCATCACCAAAAACTCAAATGAACCATACCTCGTCACACAAGCCGTCTTGGACTCATCCCCCTCGGCTATCTGCACCTGCCGATAGCCTGACCGTAGGTCCAGCTTTGTGAAGTATGACACACCTGCCAATTGATCGAACAAATCCGCTGCGTTGGGGACCGGGTACTTATTCTTGATAGTCACCTTATTAAGGGCCCAATAGTCTATGCACATCCGCAATGAGCCATCCTGCTTCCTCTGAAACAGCACAGGGGCACCATAAGGGCCTTTTGATGGTTGTATGAAACCGGCATTCAGCAACTCGTTAAGCTGACTCCTCAACTCAACCAACTCTGATGGGGCCATCCGATAAGGGGCTTGGGCTGGCGGCCTGGCACCTGGCTCCAGCTCAATCTGGTGGTCCACCGCTCTCCTCGGTGGTAATTCCTTTGGCAGTTCTGAGGGCATCACATCTGAGAACTGCTCCAACACCGTTGCAACATCATCAGGCACCTCCACGACCTGATCCGGTTTGATTTCCACGAGGGCTGCAACGTAAGTAATCTCGCCCTTTTTCACCCCATTTTTGAATTGCTTAGCCGACTGCATCTCTAACTTACTCTCGACCTGTCCAGAGAAGTTAGCGTGAATAAAACAAGGATTCCGTTTCTCATTTACCAACATACCCGACAGATGAGGCATGATTGTTGCCTTGGCTTGAACGAAGAAATCAATCCCCAAGATTAACTCAAAATCGTCCAAGGCTGCGACGGTAAGATTTATCTGCCCCTCACCAACTTTGAGGGTCGTTGTGGCCACACCTTGAACCGGAGTAGCACCCGAGTTTACCGCCTTGATTTTGCATGGACTCTGGTTTACCACTAAACCCAACTTGTCCACCATTCTATTGGAAAGGAAGTTGCTGGTCGCTCCCGTGTCCAGCAAAACTCTTACGGTCTTTCCATTTAGTTGCACCGCTGCAAACAAAAGACCCCTATTTGGGGCTGACTTAACCGTTGAAACTGTGTTAAGGAGTTGGAGAGGGTTTACCCGAGAAGTGCTAGATCCACCTGCATTCTCCTCTCCTTTGGACTCTTGAATAGCATTCAATCTTTCTCGCTTTGGGCATTTCTTGGCCATATGTGGTCCTCCACAAATAAAACAACCCGCTTCCTTCTTGCCTCCCTTGGACTCGCCTTGCTCGGTCGACTTTTACCCTTCCATTCGGATTTCTTAAAATCCTTAGAGGGGCCTTTACCCTTTTTGCCTTCCTGACCCTTTTTCTTGTCACCAATTGAGGCAGTTTGGGTGGGTCTAAAGTCGACTAAGCCCTCCGCAGCCGCAATGGCTGAAGGAAGGTCCTTCATGCCTTGTCTCCGCAACTCGACATGTGCCCACGCTTGCAAGCCTGACAGAAAGTTGAATAGCTTGTCTGCATCCGACATATCTTTGATGTCCAATATCAAAGAACTGAACTCCCGCACATACTCTCGAACAGAACTCGTCTGTCGAAGCTTCTTGAGTGCTTCCCGTACAATCCATGCGGTGCTGCACGACAGGAACTGATCCTTTAATTCCTTCTTTAACGTTTCCCAATCCTCGATCTGAGGTTTGCCAGCCCTTGTCTCTCCCAACATCTGGGTCCGCCACCATAGTTTAGCATCACTGGACAAATACATGCTACTTATGGTTATCTTTTCACGATTTGGAATATGAGCGGCCTTGAAATACTGCTCCATATCCCACAAGAAATTCTCTAGTTCTTTGGCGTTACGGCCACCGTTGAACGCTTTAGGTTCTGGAACTTTGATCTTCGAAGGGGCCTCATCCACGGCCTGAGGGGTCGCCACGGCCTTCTTGAGGATGCTTATCTCATCCTCTAGTCTCTTCAAGTTTTCCTTCACCAAGTCAATCATGGTGATGAAGTCCTGCATCATGGAGGAGAACCGCTCTTCCATGTCTCGCATCGTGTCAGACCAAACCGTGTTCAAGGCTGCCATTTGCTTGGCCTGACGTGTTATCTGCACCGCAAGACTCACCGCATCATCGCTTTGAGGATTCCCCACGAAGTCTTGCAAGCGACTAACTCTTTCACGTAACTCATTCATCGTGACAGTTCCAAGAACGTCCACTGTTCTCGGCTCTGATACCAGCTATCATAGGGGCCAAATTTTTCACCAAAAGTCTGCCACTGTGCGGCACTAAGTCACCCGACCTAGTCAGCCTATCCAAGTGTTTACCCACGATGATCCGATAATCAAACACACAGAACCAACTTACGGAAACCACTTTCCAACCTTTTATTAACTCACAAAAGGAATACAAGTTTTGCCTCACACGGATCACCACAACACTCGCCTCACACGGATCACCACAACACTCACTTCGTCACTTGTGAGTTGGTGTCTCAGGGCCTCACTATTTATAGACAAAGTTTACAACATGTGGCTAACACCCCCAGCCACTAAGGATCAACTTCGGGGCACTATGCACGCTTGTAGCCACGTTCCAGCGACTTCCACAATTTTTGGGCGGAGACTTGGCCCTCTGCACGCCACGTGCAGCCAACAAACACCCACTCGCCTCCTGATGCGCGAACATGGGCCACAGACATGATTCTAGCCGTTGGCTCGCCACTCGCCCACGACTTACACCCACGTGCCTTCAGAATCCAGTCGTTGTGCCCACGTTCTAGTGCTAGCTGTTGAGGCCACCTGCTTCCGCGGATTGTGTGCGCACCACTCGCACACATGGGCTGAGAGTTCGTTCACTCACCCAACAGCCCATGCACATCTGCACGTTCCCTTTTTCCGCGGGGCCTTGTCTGAATCGAGACTTCGCCCGCACTCAAGCCTTGTCTGCCTGTGTCTTTGTCCACTGGCTTTGCCCGAGTTTCTCGCATGCCTGTCCGCACGCCCGCGGGCACGTCACACTGCCAGTCCGAGATGCTCGCGCGCTTGTCTGAATGGTCACGCCTGGCACCCACCTGTGTGCACATTTCTTGCCTGACCCGCATGCATAGTCAAGGCCACCTTGTACCTGCATGCTGATCCTTTGGGTCTTGTCCGAACCATGCAAAGGGGATTATCACATGCCCCCTTGTCTTGGACATGGACCACCCACGTCCAAGATTTGCCACCACTAACTTAATTTGAAGTTCGGGGGTCTAACAATATGCCCCACTCTCGAGTTTGTTGTTGCTTTCCTATGTTTTGTTTTCCCTCTTTGACATCATATTAAAGCCTAATTTATCTTTCTACCAATCTCTGCGGTCTTCAAGTTTTCTCCAATGGCCCGGCGATATTTTGCTTCCGGTCGGTTTGGAGTTTCTTATACTTGTAGTTTTTCAGTTCCTTGTCGTTTCCTGTCATATTAGTCGTATTTTTAACTTTCTTCTTTTGTTGTTTTGTTTAACCTTTTTGTCATTTTTCCTTTATTTACAATTTTTACGTGGTTTGTCTTTTAAATTGTTTTATGTTATTTTATTTTTTGTTTTGTCATCCATTTCCTCTTTATCATTCCTTAGCCTTTTTGTCATTTTCCCTCTTCTTTTTTTCTCATATATTTTGGTCTTTTCAATTTTTAATGTCGTATATTGTCACTTGCCTCTTTTATAGTTGATATCGTTTTATCACTATGTTGTCGTTTCCCAAATAGTCGTCTTTTCCCATTATATTTTTGTGTTTGTTGCCTTAGCCTCTTTTTATTGTTGTTTTCATATTTTATTGCTGTTTTCTCTTATTTGTGTTTCTTTTTCTTCCTCTTGTTATTGTTGTCAATGTTTTGTTGCTGTTTGTGTGTTTGTATCGTCGTTGGTCTGTGGTTAGAGGTTTTGATTTTTTATAGCGTTCTCTTGTTTTGGTGCCGCTAACACCTGTTTTCTCTAAATATTGAAACTTCACTTTGACTAAGATATTTCATGCCAATGATGTGGTGACCGTAGTGCGGTTTAGGCCTAAACAAATCTAGAATGAGCAATCAACTTAGCAAATTTCTATAAATGATTTAGTTTTCACCTAGTGGAAGAGCTGTATGTTGTGCCCCACACACACTCTAATCGTAGATAAAGAATATAATAAAAAAGTCCAATTAGTTGAGGCTTTTCTAAAACGTTATACTCTTCATAGATTCCAAGAGCTTTTCGGCAAAAAAATGTTAGTAAGATCTGATTAATTTATGCATATAGCGTGTCAAACTTGTGTTTTGAAAAATGTTCTGATATAAAAATTTTTAAAATTCTGCTGTGTACCATTTTTTCAACAACGGCCCCAACAAGGACTACGGAGGATGTTCACATTTGGGCTCCAATGTGTCAAACCAGCCAGTCCTCCATTGTACATTGCTCCTGTATATTGGTTATAAAAATTAGGAAAGCACAAAAAATAAAAGCATTAATTTGGTTTTGATAATCAAACAGCATTAGTTCATTCCATAATCTAATAATATTTGGGCTGTTTTAAATGGATTTACTGCATTACAAAGGTCTAATTGATACAAAAATTATATTCAAAAAATTAAAAATTGCTCCTGTCAAAGGTTCAAATTCTAACTTAAACAACTAAAATAACGCCTATAAAAATTTCTAATAAAGAATATTACAAAGTAGAATTTAGTTATTAATTAATTTGGATTCTTAACTTGGTTTAGCCTCATTAATAGTAAGATTTTCTACTGCCGGATTAGAAAAACGAAGAAATTCTGAAATTTTTATGAAACTTGGGCAGATGAGGAAAGGAATATATGTGTTTGTTTCGGTTTTCAAATCACGGTTCGAATAATTTTGCTACAGTATTTTCTTTCACAAAAATTTAAATCTTTATTCAAATATTAAACTCAAATACTCGTACCAAACGCACCCTATATATATACACGAAGATTTTCTACAACCACTAAAAGAGGAAGTTATCCAAATATCAATTATTATACGCAATACTGTTGCAGATCATTGAATTCCATAAACTATAATATATTATCAGGACCCAAAACCTTTTTTAGATTTGTATTTTAATATTATTTATTATTTATTATTATTTAATTTTAGTTTCTTAATATTTTACTAAAATGCCCTTATTAAAAACGTCATGTGCAACTTATGTGACGCAAAAGATAACAGAATTCAGCTAAATTGGTCCCTCAGTAAATAAAATTAAATGTTAAAGTCAGTTTCATAATTAAAAAAAAGTTCGAGACCAAATACTTCTTTTTATAAAAAATTGAGGACTTATTTTTCCTTTTTATATTATTGTATAATATAAGATCATGGCATGTTAACTATTACGATGAAAGTTGCAATGTTTATGGAAAAAACCAAAGTTGCATATTATATAAGGACATCGCCAGCATTTATCTATACTTAAAGCCATCACATGAACGCCTGTGTATTTTCTGTAGCGTTTCTTTTTTTTTTTTGGACTTGTCTAATTTTTTTTTTTTTGAAGTTTTTATTAATTTCATCGTTTGAAAACTTACTAAATTTGACACATATTTAAAACTTGTTATGCTCTTAAAAAATGTTTAGATAGATAAAAAAGAAATGGAAAGAGAGAGTTAAGGGTTGACAGTTCTAGGGTCTGGCTATTTAAATTGGTTGAGAAAAAAATATTAAAACAACTCAAACTATTATTTTAAAAAATAATATGAGTTGTAATATGATATAATTTTTTTAGTATAGTATGAATAAACATATTTTTAAAAGCGTATCATATTTTGTAATTTTTACACGAAAGGTAATTAAAACAAATTATAGAATAAATTTCTACCTATGTCTAAATCTCGAATAAATGAAAATTTTATTGATAAGACCTTTTTAATTGTAGCCAATATTTTATTACGAATAATTCCGACAAGTTCAGGCGAGAAAGAGGCATTCACCTATTACAGAGATGGTGCGATTTGATTATTGTATTCTTTTTTTTTCGCATGTTCTATCCCAAAATTATAATTTCTTTTAAATCCTTTAAATTAAAGACATACATCATAATTATTTCTTTCAACTAACCCATAAAAAAAAATTTCCCGAAAGGAATTGAAATAATTTTTTAATTACCTCCTTATTTAAACATACTTTCCGTTCTCATATGTACATGAACCAATAAGAACCAAACGTTAGGCTGAGTTTGTTGAACGGTGTAAATCCATCCATCAAGCCGAGTAATCAATTGATACAATCGAACCCATCAAAACACTCTAACCGAAAGAATGGTTTTGCTATTAAGTACGAAATGAACACTCAATTTGAGTGTATATCCAGTAGCTAGGGATCAAAAATAATAAAATTATGTGGCTCAAGAAAGTTCACAGCACATTAATCAGTAATCGCTTTCACGGACTTCTATTCTTAAAAACACAAAATTGCTTACCAAATATTACTGTGGGCGTGAAGCATATGCACCGCACATAACTGGTGGACGCAAATAATCGTGGAAAATTTCCTAAAATAAATATAATAATAGTCGTACCAACTCTACCATATATGTCTATGCTCATGAATCATAATTTCGCATATATAATCATCAACCAAACAAGAAAATCTTCTCAATACCATGCAAAACCAAAGCCCTCCTCTCTACGCCGTAGCACTAGTGGTGGGTGTCACGGGCATGGCAGGCCTGAGCCTGGCCCAAGCTTTAAAAAGCCCAACTGCCCTCGGGGGCCCATGGAGAGTCTACGGTTCCGCTCGCAGGCCCAAGCCCAGCTGGTTCCCCGCTGCCACCGTGGACAGCTACATCGCCTTCGACGCAACGAGCGTGGAAGACACGCGCCGCCATCTCTCCGCTGTAGCCGGCGAGGTCACCCATGTCTTTTGGGTGGCTATCCAAGTGCGTGACAGTGAAGAGGCTAATGTCACGGTCAACGCCACAATGTTACAAAATGTCCTCAACGTCCTTAAGTCGGATCCGGGCTCGCGGCTGACCCACATCACGCTCCAAACAGGGACCCAACACTATATGGGCCCAATCCACGATCCGGCCCACTTGGCCCAACTTGTCCCACACGACCCACCGTTTAGCGAGGACTCGACCCGGCTTCCCTACCCGAACTTCTACTACGCACTCGAGGACCTCGTGGCCTCACACGCGCCGGCAATTACATACTCCGTCCACCGAGCCTCAATTATATTCGGCGCATCCTCAAGGAGCGTATACAACACGCTGCTGACCGTTGCCGCTTATGCCACGATTTGCCGGCACGAGGGGTTGAGATTTCGATTCCCCGGCACGCGCTACACATGGGAGCATTTTTGCGACGCGTTGGATGCGCGGGTGCTGGCTGAGCAACATATATGGGCCTCGGTCACAAGCCGGGCTCATAACCAGGCCTTTAACTGCTCAAACGGTGATTTTTTTACGTGGAAGAGCATGTGGAAGGTGTATTCCCATGTTTTTGACGTTGAATTTGTGCCGTTTGATAAGAAGGATGAATTTGATTTTGTGGAGTTGATGAAGGACAAAGGGAAAGTTTGGGATGAAATTGTGGAAAAATATGGGCTTTACAAGACCAAGTTAGAGGAAATCACATGCTTTGCTGCTCTTAAACATGTGTTACATTTTGAGTTTCAACATGTTTGTAGTATGAACAAGAGTAGGGAATTTGGGTTCTTTGGGTATGCTAATACACTTAAGAGTATTGGATTTTGGGTTGAGAGATTGAGGGAGATGAAAATCATACCCTAGAGTAGGTGTGACGACCCGCCTTTTCGGGCAGTCACTTTACTTTCATAAACATAGTTTCATAAACAGTAATCTTACTTACTTAGTAAGAAAATACTGTAATAAAATTTTTTTTTTCTTTCCTTAAACGTTCTTTAATATTGACGCGACCTCCGTCGCATTCAAGTGGAGACATCGCTCAACACTTGCCCTTAAAATCATTTCAAAACGTTTCTTAAAACTTAATAAGAAACATTTATTAAATCATAGTTTAAAACTTTACTTTATAACTACATAAAACAGTTTGTAAACTGTATCTTAAAACTTTTAATACTATTCATAAAACTTATTTTCTTTAAACTTTGAAAACACGACATTAAACAATGGAAAACATTTTCTTTACGTAGCAGAAGCAAACAGTGATGGTATCCATACCCAAATCTTCGCATCTGTCCTCCGCAGCACCCAGCTCTTCTAACGGGTCCCATTGGTCACCCATAAGTTACCTACAGCATGAAAAACTTTTAATGAGCTTTCGCTCAGCAAGTTCAAACATATTCTCACAAAGCATTTAAACATGCTTTAAAACTTTTCTCATGAAAACCTTTCTCTTGAAACGTTCTTCATGAACGTTTTCCATAAACATTTATGAAAATATTTTTCATAAACGTTTTCCTTAAACATTTCTAAAAACGTTCTTCATAAACGTTTTTCATAGAACATTTCTGAAAACGTTTTTCATAAAACATTTCTGAAACGTTTTGCATAAACGTTTTTTGTAAAACATTTCTTCAACGTTTTTCTTAAAACGTCATTCGTAAACCTTTTCTTGCAAACATGAAATGTTTTTCATAAACATTTAATGTAAAACCTTTCTCTTAAAACATTTCTTGAACGTTTATCTTAAAACGTCGTTCATAAACCGTTTCTTGAAAACATGAAAACGTTATTCATAAACATTTATCGTAAACATTTTTCAGAATGTTTTCCATAAACATAACATATAAACATTTCATAAAAAGCATTCAAGCAACATTAGAATGCATGACTTCATTTATGCTCAATTATTAACTTTAATTATGAGCCTTTTATGAACATTCTATAAACTTAAATATTCATTTCTTTCTCAACCTTTATTCTTATTCTTTAACTTTCTTTATCTTATAACTTTCATTTTCCTTACTTTCTTTAGTGTTCGTACCAACTCATTAATCATGAGATCATAAACATGATGCTTCCCTTGTGGAAGACTTGAGACCATCAAACATTGAGGTCTTGTACCTCACCTTTAGGAGGTCAAACTTAATTTTACTTTACTACCTCATAACAAAGAGGCTGGTACGACACTTTCCTTTTTATCTTTACGTTACCTTCTTATTAACTTTAGTGAGCATTTCAAATGCAATCACATCATATGCAATACACTTGCAATTCATAGCTTGTACTATAAAATTTATTGCATAACAGATGCAACGTATTGCACAATAAATGCAACATAAAATGCAAACATATTTTACTAATCATAATTTGCATTCTAACACACATTGCATAACAAATGCAACATATTGCTTAATAAATACATCATAAAATGCAAACACATTTTGCAAACTATAACTTTTATTCTTAAATTTATTGCACATCAAATGCAACTTATTGCATAGCAAATGCATCATTAAACCTTTAACTTAAACTATAAAACATTATGCATTGTCATAATGCAAAACATACTTTCAATACTTTGAAAATCATAACTTAAACTTTTAAATAACGTTATGCATATCAATATGCAAATAAACCTTTAACATAACGATTGCAATTTCATTGCAATTCTTTTTCTTGAACTTTAAAACTTCTTGCATAATAAATGCAAACATACTTTAAAAACAACTTACTTAACAATTGCAAACACATTTGCAAACATATAAATAAGCATTTAAAAATCATTTACTTCATGCTGTAGGTGAGGTTTGAAACTTACCCAAACTAATGCTCTAGCGTTCTCTATTCCGTTCCTTTCTCGTTCCTTCCATTAGTCGGCCTCTGTGTCCTGATCAAACGACAGCCGACTCATTAATTAACTTTCTTTATTATCAATCCACTCGATTGATAATAAAACGTAAACATTAACCATTTATTCCTTAACTTGGTATACTATCGGTCTACCGTTCTCTTACTCAACCTTATAAACTGTCAGTTTACATTTCCTTCATTTAGCCTTGTAACCCACAGGGGTTACATTTCCTTTTAACTTTGTAACCCATCGGTTACCACTCGTTTACTTAAAACATTCCTCGTTAAATCTTGATCTCACATGACCGTTACGTTACTTAACGTATCACGGAACATTTTCCATCTAATAACATTATGCTAAATCGGAGTGTTCGACTCCGTTCTAGCCGTTTCCTTAAAAATGACGATTTTACCCTTAACGGGTTTTTTCGTCACCTTATAACGTTATAAAACCTATTCTTACATAAAACAGTGTAACAATCACTGATTATGCATTTCATAAATTTCTATGAAAGCATCTAAAACAGTTTATTCTAAAACAGTTCAAACTGCATGCGAGATTCCTACTTACTTGAACTCCAAGCTAAGCAGATCCAGTTGTATCTCGCTGCATCTACAGTATGTGAAGCATCCTCTGCAGTGCTCCTCGAGCGACCATAAATGGCTAGGAATGCTTCCTGGAGATCATTCATTCTTGAAACATCATTCTGGACTCCGATATTGCTGTTTGAATCGCCTCGATCCGCGTGCAGTCGGTACCGGACGATTTTCATCGGAGTGGAATTAGCTCGAACGGAGGTCACCATTGCGTTCAGAGCGTCGAAACGAGTCGGGAGGCGGTCTCGGATCTTCGATCGGAGGTCCGGATCACAAAATCCCATTTTGCCCTTTGACCGACCGTTGACCGGCGTTGACCGCCGTTGACCGGCCGTTGACCGCGGCGGTTGGCTCCGTTGAGGGCTGAGCTCGAGCCTACCCACCCTAATTCGACCCTCCTGAGTCGATTGGTGGGGTCAATTTCACCCAATTTGCCCTCTAACATAGCAAATCGAAGACGGGTTTCACGGCCAAAACCGGCGGCTCCGATCTCGGTCCTCCGGCGACGGTAGCCCAAAATTGACTTGGGCGTTTTCTTCCCCGTGTCCCTCTGAGTGTTTCCCCTACGATGGGGCAGCTCAACACCGCGTGGAACGGCGGCCCGACCTCCTCACGGCGGCGCTCCACGGTGGACCTTGGTTCTCCGCCTTCTCGCGGTGTTTCCCCAAAATTGAGGTGTTGGGAAGCTTCCCCGTGACCCTCTGAACGTGTTTGTGCCTTCAATTTGGCACAAAACGGCCTAAAATGGCCAACCCAACCTCACCCACGGCGGCTCACGGCGGGGGCCTTCGTTCTCCGGCGAGGGGCGGCGGAAAGGAGCAATTGACCGAGGGGTCTTGCTCGCCGTCGCCCTCTGAACGTTTTGGCACCGGCGGTGTGCCACACCGCCACCATATGCGGCGGCTCCGACGACGGCTCCACGGCGGCGACGGGGCAGCTCCGGCGAAGCTGTTCCAGCCAAAATTGAGCTGGAAAATTGGTACCATCTTGTTCCTCTCCTCACACTGAGTCCATAGACACCAAAATCACGTCGATTGGTGGTCGGACGGCGGAGAAACGACGTCGGGAAAAAATGGGTTTCGCCGCCACTTTGGGCGGCGCGTGAGGCTCCCTCCGGCGTCTATTTGGGTGGCACGACACCTCGTTGGACTCAGCTCAACGAGAGCTTCCCACTGGTATGGGAGGTGTCGAAAAATAACGCCGGAATCTCAAACGAGATTTGAGGAGAGAGAGAGAATTCTAGAGAGACAAAATCTAGAGAGAGAAAGTCGAGTTTGCTTAAATTTCTGATTTTTTTTCCTTTTTTTTTTTCTTTTATAAAAAGTATAAGATAAAAATTGTGGTCCACACAATTCAATTCTTATACTGCATTACTCTAACACTGTATAATTTTCCATCTTATTATACAATATTTTTTCTTTAATTGTACTTTGTCTTAACATAATCTTTAATTTAATGCATTTTTAATGCACTAAAAATCTCGGGTGTTACAATCTTCCCTCCTTAACAATTTTCGTCCTCGAAAATTAGAACCTTCATAGGCAGTTCATCTTCCTTGTCATCCTTTTTCGTTCTTGACATACTTCCTTGATCATTACTTTTTCATTAAAACTGAGCCTTCATCTTAGAACTTCAACAATTTTCATCATGTTCTTGACATATTCCTTTAAATTGTACACCACACTTTTGCTGCGCAACTCTGATCTTCCAACATTTGAGCGCAGTTTCCATTCATCTAAGGGTTTAGCATTCTATCATTGAATGCTATTCTTAGAAATAGGGTTCATTTTCATTCTAATCTCTTCATTTCCTTCTAAAGATTAGGGTCATCCGATCACAAAATCCATAATTTTCGTTTCTATATCCATTCTAGAATGACATTTTCCGTAATTTTTCTCATAACGTATAATTTCCAGCTTCCATCCTCCAATCTGTGAGGTTTCCGCTGCTAGATTGGGCATCGTTGTCTTGATTGTATTTCCCATCCGGGCAGTTACGAGCTCATTCGCATGTCTCAGCTCAGCGAAGGAGTGCTTAAGCCCTATCAAATCACATAATTAATGATCTAACGTCAAGTTGCTCTCAGGCACTTTCGTTCCATAAAGCACTGAAATCACTTCAAACATTCATTATTCCGTTATCTTGATCCCCTTTTCCTCGTTATACGTGTAGCCAATACAAAATAACTCCATCAGAGTAATATTTGCTCCTACAGAGACTTCATTGTGCGCCTAAACATCATAACGTGTCACAAGCTCATCTTCTTGATTTTGAGCTGTCGGCCATCATTGACCACGTTTCGTCATCGTTGACTTGACATCGCTAAGAGACGACGACTACAGTCGACTTGCGAAGATATTCTAGCATATATCATCACATTCATCCTTTGACTTTTGCCTTCTCGTTGCTCATCTAGGTGTGCCGATATCAAAGGCTACGTCTAACATAAATACGTAGTCAGTAAATTCTAACTTTTCTTTCTACTTAACTTAACTTACTTACTTGAGCTATGGTGTAGCGGACATACGACAGCGCGAAATGGGATGGCAGGATACTGCTCTGATACCACCTGTGACGACCCGCCTTTTCGGGCAGTCACTTTACTTTCATAAACATAGTTTCATAAACAGTAATCTTACTTACTTAGTAAGAAAATACTGTAATAAAATTTTTTTTTTCTTTCCTTAAACGTTCTTTAATATTGACGCGACCTCCGTCGCATTCAAGTGGAGACATCGCTCAACACTTGCCCTTAAAATCATTTCAAATCGTTTCTTAAAACTTAATAAGAAACATTTATTAAATCATAGTTTAAAACTTTACTTTATAACTACATAAAACAGTTTGTAAACTGTATCTTAAAACTTTTAATACTATTCATAAAACTTATTTTCTTTAAACTTTGAAAACACAACATTAAACAATGGAAAACATTTTCTTTACGTAGCGGAAGCAAACAGTGATGGTATCCATACCCAAATCTTCGCATCTGTCCTCCGCAGCACCCAGCTCTTCTAACGGGTCCCATTGGTCACCCATAAGTTACCTACAGCATGAAAAACTTTTAATGAGCTTTCGCTCAGCAAGTTCAAACATATTCTCACAAAGCATTTAAACATGCTTTAAAACTTTTCTCATGAAAACCTTTCTCTTGAAACGTTCTTCATGAACGTTTTCCATAAACATTTATGAAAATATTTTTCATAAACGTTTTCCTTAAACATTTCTAAAAACGTTCTTCATAAACGTTTTTCATAGAACATTTCTGAAAACGTTTTTCATAAAACATTTCTGAAACGTTTTGCATAAACGTTTTTTGTAAAACATTTCTTCAACGTTTTTCTTAAAACGTCATTCGTAAACCTTTTCTTGCAAACATGAAATGTTTTTCATAAACATTTAATGTAAAACCTTTCTCTTAAAACATTTCTTGAACGTTTATCTTAAAACGTCGTTCATAAACCGTTTCTTGAAAACATGAAAACGTTATTCATAAACATTTATCGTAAACATTTTTCAGAATGTTTTCCATAAACATAACATATAAACATTTCATAAAAAGCATTCAAGCAACATTAGAATGCATGACTTCATTTATGCTCAATTATTAACTTTAATTATGAGCCTTTTATGAACATTCTATAAACTTAAATATTCATTTCTTTCTCAACCTTTATTCTTATTCTTTAACTTTCTTTATCTTATAACTTTCATTTTCCTTACTTTCTTTAGTGTTCGTACCAACTCATTAATCATGAGATCATAAACATGATGCTTCCCTTGTGGAAGACTTGAGACCATCAAACATTGAGGTCTTGTACCTCACCTTTAGGAGGTCAAACTTAATTTTACTTTACTACCTCATAACAAAGAGGCTGGTACGACACTTTCCTTTTTATCTTTACGTTACCTTCTTATTAACTTTAGTGAGCATTTCAAATGCAATCACATCATATGCAATACACTTGCAATTCATAGCTTGTACTATAAAATTTATTGCATAACAGATGCAACGTATTGCACAATAAATGCAACATAAAATGCAAACATATTTTACTAATCATAATTTGCATTCTAACACACATTGCATAACAAATGCAACATATTGCTTAATAAATACATCATAAAATGCAAACACATTTTGCAAACTATAACTTTTATTCTTAAATTTATTGCACATCAAATGCAACTTATTGCATAGCAAATGCATCATTAAACCTTTAACTTAAACTATAAAACATTATGCATTGTCATAATGCAAAACATACTTTCAATACTTTGAAAATCATAACTTAAACTTTTAAATAACGTTATGCATATCAATATGCAAATAAACCTTTAACATAACGATTGCAATTTCATTGCAATTCTTTTTCTTGAACTTTAAAACTTCTTGCATAATAAATGCAAACATACTTTAAAAACAACTTACTTAACAATTGCAAACACATTTGCAAACATATAAATAAGCATTTAAAAATCATTTACTTCATGCTGTAGGTGAGGTTTGAAACTTACCCAAACTATGCTCTAGCGTTCTCTATTCCGTTCCTTTCTCGTTCCTTCCATTAGTCGGCCTCTGTGTCCTGATCAAACGACAGCCGACTCATTAATTAACTTTCTTTATTATCAATCCACTCGATTGATAATAAAACGTAAACATTAACCATTTATTCCTTAACTTGGTATACTATCGGTCTACCGTTCTCTTACTCAACCTTATAAACTGTCAGTTTACATTTCCTTCATTTAGCCTTGTAACCCACAGGGGTTACATTTCCTTTTAACTTTGTAACCCATCGGTTACCACTCGTTTACTTAAAACATTCCTCGTTAAATCTTGATCTCACATGACCGTTACGTTACTTAACGTATCACGGAACATTTTCCATCTAATAACATTATGCTAAATCGGAGTGTTCGACTCCGTTCTAGCCGTTTCCTTAAAAATGACGATTTTACCCTTAACGGGTTTTTTCGTCACCTTATAACGTTATAAAACCTATTCTTACGTAAAACAGTGTAACAATCACTGATTATGCATTTCATAAATTTCTATGAAAGCATCTAAAACAGTTTATTCTAAAACAGTTCAAACTGCATGCGAGATTCCTACTTACTTGAACTCCAAGCTAAGCAGATCCAGTTGTATCTCGCTGCATCTACAGTATGCGAAGCATCCTCTGCAGTGCTCCTCGAGCGACCATAAATGGCTAGGAATGCTTCCTGGAGATCATTCATTCTTGAAACATCATTCTGGGCTCCGATATTGCTGTTTGAATCGCCTCGATCCGCGTGCAGTCGGTACCGGACGATTTTCATCGGAGTGGAATTTGCTCGAACGGAGGTCACCATTGCGTTCAGAGCATCGAAACGAGTCGGGAGGCGGTCTCGGATCTTCGATCGGAGGTCCGGATCACAAAATCCCATTTTGCCCTTGACCGACCGTTGACCGGCGTTGACCGCCGTTGACCGGCCGTTGACCGCGGCGGTTGGCTCCGTTGAGGGCTGAGCTCGAGCCTACCCACCCTAATTCGACCCTCCTGAGTCGATTGGTGGGGTCAATTTCACCCAATTTGCCCTCTAACATAGCAAATCGAAGACGGGTTTCACGGCCAAAACCGACGGCTCCGATCTCGGTCCTCCGGCGACGGTAGCCCAAAATTGACTTGGGCGTTTTCTTCCCCGTGTCCCTCTGAGTGTTTCCCCTACGGTGGGGCAGCTCAACACCGCGTGGAACGGCGGCCCGACCTCCTCACGGCGGCGCTCCACGGTGGACCTTGGTTCTCCGCCTTCTCGCGGTGTTTCCCCAAAATTGAGGTGTTGGGAAGCTTCCCCGTGACCCTCTGAACGTGTTTGTGCCTTCAATTTGGCACAAAACGGCCTAAAATGGCCAACCCAACCTCACCCACGGCGGCTCACGGCGGGGGCCTTCGTTCTCCGGCGAGGGGCGGCGGAAAGGAGCAATTGACCGAGGGGTCTTGCTCGCCGTCGCCCTCTGAACGTTTTGGCACCGGCGGTGTGCCACACCGCCACCATATGCGGCGGCTCCGACGACGGCTCCACGGCGGCGACGGGGCAGCTCCGGCGAAGCTGTTCCAGCCAAAATTGAGCTGGAAAATTGGTACCATCTTGTTCCTCTCCTCACACTGAGTCCATAGACACCAAAATCACGTCGATTGGTGGTCGGACGGCGGAGAAACGACGTCGGGAAAAAATGGGTTTCGCCGCCACTTTGGGCGGCGCGTGAGGCTCCCTCCGGCGTCTATTTGGGTGGCACGACACCTCGTTGGACTCAGCTCAACGAGAGCTTCCCACTGGTATGGGAGGTGTCGAAAAATAACGCCGGAATCTCAAACGAGATTTGAGGAGAGAGAGAGAATTCTAGAGAGAGAAAATCTAGAGAGAGAAAGTCGAGTTTGCTTAAATTTCTGATTTTTTTTCCTTTTTTTTTTTTTTCTTTTATAAAAAGTATAAGATAAAAATTGTGGTCCACACAATTCAATTCTTATACTGCATTACTCTAACACTGTATAATTTTCCATCTTATTATACAGTATTTTTTCTTTAATTGTACTTTGTCTTAACATAATCTTTAATTTAATGCATTTTTAATGCACTAAAAATCTCGGGTGTTACAGTAGGTAAGATCAAATATTGCTCAATTTTACTCATTTGGGTTCTCGCCTATATCCATTTTTAAGAAGTTACTTGCCAAGATTTTCTATTTCTTTTATTGGGGGTGTATGAATGAAGTGACTTTTAGAACCTTGATGAAATGTAGACAAAACAAAATAAAGGGAGATTTGAGTAAATAAGCCGATCTTAAATTGGGTTTTAAGGTGATCACAGTTAAGAAAAGCAAATAGGCTTAACGCCAAAGCAAATTATATACATCACAATTTTAAAAGAGCAATACTATTTGTCCCTATTACTCCATTCTTTCGTCTTGCTTGTAGCACCCATTTGGGTCACACAAATAGAGTCTATCCTTTAGTTAGATAATGGGGCCATAGCCCAATAAATTTATACAATATTTTTCTTTTCAAAATGCTACCTAGAACATCTCTCTTGTGCAAAGGAGATCCTTTTATTCTAATAAGCTAACTGAAAAACTTACAATTAAAAAAAAAAAAAACATTAACTAAACTAACTGTACCATGAACATAAATTCCTTTTTTTTTTTTTTTATTAACACACCAAAGAACTCTTTTCCTCAGATCTTTTTTTTTTTTTTCAAAGAGCTCTCTTTGAGCTCTCAACAATCTACTCTTCCTGCAACATCAAAGTACAAAATAAAGTAAGTAGAATATATAGTACTTGAATAAAGATGATAAAAACAAATATTATAGTTGCTTATAACTAAGAACTTACAAGGCTATCTTTGCCAGAAACGCAAGCAGGTCTCCTTGTCGTTTCCTGTCATATTAGTCTTATTTTTAACTTTCTTCTTTTTTGTTTTGTTTAACCTTTTTGTCATTTTTCCTTTATTTACAATTTTTATATGGTTTGTCTTTTAAATTGTTTTATGCTATTTTATTTTTTGTTTTGTCATCGATTCCCTCTTTATCATTCTTTAACCTTTTTGTCATTTTCCCTCTTCTTCTTTTTTTCCTCATATATTTTCGTCGTTTCAATTTTCAATGTCGTATATTGTCACTTGCCTCTTTTATAGTTGATTTCGTTTTATCACTATGTTGTCGTTTCCCAAACAGTCGTCTTTTCCCATTATATTTTTGTGTTTGTTGCCTTAGCCTCTTCTTATTGTTGTTTTCATATTTTATTGCTGTTTTCTCTTATTTGTGTTTCTTTTTTCTTCTTCTTTTTATTGTTGTCAATGTTTTGTTGCTGTTTGTGTGTTTGTATTGTCGTTGGTCTGTGGTTACAGGTTTTGATTTTTATAGCGTTCTCTTGTTTTGGTACCGCTAACACTTCTGTTTTCTCTTTGACTAAGATATTTCATGTACCAATTTAGAACGAGCAATCAACTTAGCAAATTCCTATAAATGATTTAGTTTAGAATGGAAATAACCAAATTTGCATATTATATAAGCACGTCGCCAACATTATCTGTACTTAAAACTATATCATGAACGCCTATGCATTTTTGGTAGCGTTTCTCTCTTCTTTTTTTTTTTTTGTTTACTTGTCTAACTTTTTTTTTAAGTTTTCACTAATTTCATCCTTTGGAACTCACTCCATTTGACACATATTTAAAACAAAGACAAATGGAAAGAGAGGGTTGATAGTTCTAGGGTATGTTCTATTTGAATTGATTGAGAAAAAATATTAAAATAACTCACACTATTATTTTAAAAAAGTAATATAAGTGGTAATATGGTTAATTTTTTTTTAATTGTGCTATCAATAAACGTATTTTTAAAAGTGCAGCATATTATGTAATTTTCACTTCTCTTTTTTTTTTTTTTGGCCGCTTGTTCTATCCCAAAATTATAACTTATTTTAAATCCTTTAAAATAAACCTTCGTAATTATTTCTTTCAACTACCATTGAAATAGAAGGGGATTTAAGTTTTTTTCTTTTTTCCATGATGTGGAACAAGTTAATCTTTAGAGATAGAAGAAAAATAAAATAATAAAAAAAGAATAGGCAACAGATAAAATAAAAAAGATAAGAACCATATGAAAAACAACAAAAAGAACAAAATATAATAATAGACGTAGACGTTGGACCTACAATTAAATTTAACTTGATTGAAATAAAAAATTGTTAATTGTTTTAAAAATAATTTAGGCCTTTTAAATCACCGTTATTAGGTCCTAACAAGCTCCTCACACATGATTTGTAGACCGATTATAGTGAAATCAAATAAAAAAAGGATTTAATTAAAGAAGTATGTGCAAAAAAATAAAAATACCAAATACCAAGTTTTGACTGGTTTATTTTATAATTAGGGTTACATATTCAATAAAATTGGTACAAGATACAAGTATTTAGGCTGAATAAATGTCTAGAAATGGTCATTTCTTATTTTTGGGACTAGTTTGGCAGAGTCTGTGCATGAGAGTATGAGATTGGATGCTTCAGATGGTGTCAGTCGTGGGCTTCAACTGCGTCATGTGGTGTTTAAAAGTGGGACACGTTAGTGGGCTTTTCCCTGCAACCGCTTTCAAACCGTGTAAATCCATTCATCAAGCCGACTGATACAATCAAACACTTTCATTATGCAGTGAGCTTTCCAAACTAGGCCTATGCCCAAGCCTAGCACACAAGAAATGTGATTAAGGGTATTTGGAATAATATAAGAACTAATCATTTTTACTATAGTATGTGAGAGCTTTATACTATAGCAATTATTGTTATTATTGTTATAGCATGTGAAAGCTTATACTGTTCATAATTGAGCTTGTGATAAGAACCGTGGTTCCCACTACTAAGCTAAACAACAGTAATTAACTTAGTTGAAATAAAATAAAGTAGTGGAAAGAAATAATATAACACGCCCAGACGAAAGTGGTGCTTTCCCAAGACTAGTTACAAAAGAATAGTTGAAATAAAATAAAGTAATGGCCGGCCACGGAACAAATCTTTAGAGAACCAAGAAAAATGCGATAATCATAATAAAGAATGGGCAACAGTTTAAAAAAGGTTATCTACAACGTCCATTAACAAAGAGATATTATTGTGGGCGTGAAGCGCAAGCATCGCACCTAAGATTAAAGTAATTGGTGGATGGAGACAAATAATAATGGAAAGTTCCCCTAAAATAATAATAATAATCATACCAACTCTACTATATATCTACGTTCATGAATCATAATTTCGCAAGACTTCTCTTCTCAGTAACATGCAAAACCAAAGCCCTCCTCCCTCCGCCGTAGCACTAGTGGTGGGTGTCACAGGCATGGCGGGCCTGAGCCTGGCCCAAGCTTTAAAAAGCCCAACTGCCCTCGGTGGCCCATGGAAGGTCTACGGCACAGCTCGTAGGCCCAAGCCTAGCTGGTTCCCCGCTGCCACCGTGGACCGCTACATTGCCTTCGACGCAATAAGCGTGGACGACACGCGCCGCCATCTCTCCGCTGTAGCCGGCGAGGTCACCCATGTCTTTTGGGTGGCTATCCAAGTGCGTGACAGTGAAGAGGCTAATGTCACTGTCAACGCCGCAATGTTGCAAAATGTCCTCAACGTCCTTAAGTCGGATCCGGCCTCGGGGCTGACCCACATCACTCTCCAAACAGGGACCCAACACTATATGGGCCCAATCCACGATCCGGCCCACTCGGCCCAACTTGTCCCACACGACCCGCCGTTTAGCGAGGACTCGACCCGGCTTCCCTACCCGAACTTCTACTACGCACTCGAGGACCTCGTGGCCTCACACGCGCCGGCAATTACATACTCCGTCCACCGAGCCTCAATTATATTCGGCGCATCCTCAAGGAGCGTATACAACACGCTGCTGACCGTTGCCGCTTATGCCACGATTTGCCGGCACGAGGGGTTGAGATTTCGATTCCCCGGCACGCGCTACACATGGGAGCATTTTTGCGACGCGTCGGATGCGCGGGTGCTGGCGGAGCAACATATATGGGCCGCAGTCACGGGCCGGGCCCATAACCAGGCCTTTAACTGCTCAAACGGTGATTTTTTTACGTGGAAGAGCATGTGGAAGGTGTATTCCCAAGCTTTTGATGTTGAATTTGTGCCGTTTGATGAGAAGGATGAATTTGATTTTGTGGAGTTGATGAAGGACAAAGGGAAAGTTTGGGGTGAAATTGTGGAAAAATACGGGCTTTACAAGACCAAGTTAGAGGAAATTACATGCTTTGCTGCTCTTAAACATGTGTTACATTTTGAGTTTCAACATGTTTGCAGTATGAACAAGAGTAGGGAATTTGGGTTCTTTGGGTATGCTAATACCCTTAAGAGTATTGGATTTTGGGTTGAGAGATTGAGGGAGATGAAAATCATACCCTAGAGAAGGTAAGATCAAATATTGCTTAATTTTACTCATTTGGGTTCTCGCCTATATCCATTTTTAGGAAGTTGTTTGCTAAGATTTTCTATTTCTTTTATTGGGGGTGTATGAATGAAGTGACTTTTAGAACCTTGATGAAATGTAGACAAAACAAAATAAAGGGAGATTTGAGTAAATAAGCCGATCTTAAATTGGGTTTTCTCAACGTCAAAGCAAATTATATACATCACAATTTTAAAAGAGCAATACTATTTGTCCCTATTACTCCATTCTTTCATAAGAAATAGGTCTTGCTTATGGCACCCATTTGGGTCACACAAATGGAGTCTATCCTTTAGTGAGATAATGGGGCCATAGCCCAATAAATTTATACAATATTTTTCTTTTCAAAATGCTACCTAGAACATCTCTCTTGTGCAAAGGAGATCCTTTTATTCTAATAAGCTAACTGAAAAACTTACAATTAAAAAAAAAAAAAAAACATTAACTAAACTAACTGTACCATGAACATAAATTCCTTTTTTTTTTTTTTTTTTTTATTAACACACCAAAGAACTCTTTTCCTCAGATCTTTTTTTTTTTCAAAGAGCTCTCTTTGAGCTCTCAACAATCTACTCTTCCTGCAACATCAAAGTACAAAACAAAGTAATTAGTAGAATATATAGTACTTGAATAAAGATGATAAAAACAAATATTATAGTTGCTTATAACTAAGAACTTACAAGGCTATCTTTGCCAGAAACGCAAGCAGGTCTCCTTGGAGGAAGTTGTTGATGGGGTGTTCTCTGCATATTATTACATTATCTTCAATATATCTGCATCTTATATACACACACACACACACACACACACACAGAGACATAGATATATATATATATATATATATATATATATATATATATTGATTGTATTTGTATAAACATGTTTAAAGCAAGAGTGTTTGTTGTCATTTGAATCCTAGATAAAGATCTTCATATAAAAGGATATAAAAGTTAACAAAAGTGTCTCCTAAAATAAATCAAAGGGTAAATATCCATCAATATAAACACACAACATAAATTACGACAAACATATATTATTGTATATACCTCAAGTTTTGGCCTCAAGGTTTCTACAGCAGCTGTGGATTTTTTATTTTCCCCTGCACCTTGCTGTAGTATTGCATTGCAATTAGTTGAAAGACCGGAAAAGAAATGTTAATTTTCCAAGTAATTTTTAATTTACAGCAAAAGGAGAGTTTGATATGGTGTGTGTGTGTATATATATATATAGCTATAAAAGGAAAAGCTATAACTAATATCCTTTAATATCCAACCTTCCTCTACTCTTCTTGCCAAAATAGATAAATAAAAGCAAGAAATGAAGAAAAGGAAAAGAAAAAGAAAAAAAAAAACCATTATTATTATTATTTTTTCCTTAACTAGTTGATCATATTAGTCCAAAATTTTGATGTAGGACAAAGCTTTCGTGGTCTTCAGAGGGACCACTTTGAACCCAACTCCTTTTTTTTGTCCCTTTTGCTTGGTAAGGATTTTGCCATGGATGCCTCAAACAATATCAATTAAATGCATTCTATTATTCTCTACACTATAAATATTGTTGTATCCTTTATTAGAAGTTAATACCTTGCATAATGCCCAGTCTGCAGAATCAAAGAAGGCACGTTCATGATCCTACATCCGCAAAATAATAATAATAATAATAATTACAAATTGTAAGATGAGTCTTCTAATAATTTTTTTAATAAAAAGTTATGTGATGAAAGAAAATTATTGAAATTGAGCATTTGAAATTCTATGTATATCTTACCTTTGAGATCAAGGGCTTCTTCTTTGGCACAAGTCCTCCATATTTTTTCCCCATTGATGCTCCCTGAGATTTAAAATTTTAAACCAAAAACTTTAATTTCTGGCATGTAAATAATGATTGATGTTATGAAGAACTTTGTAATGGAAAGCCATAATTAGGCTTGTGAAATTTAATTTGAGGCATTATGTGCTTTATTTGCTCATTCAAGGATCTAAAAGTATATGGGCCACCTTAGAAGCTCAACATATAATAGCATCTCAATAATTAGAGCTATTCTATAATGTCAAGAAAATGCACTAAAAACTCTACTCTTTATATATTTCAACCTAGGACCCCACTTTGAGTGGTATCTGACTGTTTAGAACCAAAGCCACAAAAAGCCTTGAGTAATAATTGGCCATTTGAAACTTATCAGTTTAGCATTATGGATTAGCACTTGTACCAAGTCCAATTATATTTGGTGAAGTAGATTACCTTCCAATGTTTAAAGCAAATTCCGTACGAACGAATTGTGGGCTACGTGGGGCCAAAAATTTATTCTCATAAATTTAATGTCGGAGAATTTTTGATATTATGCGGTTTCAAACCGTTAAATATTCATTATAAATTTAATTAAGTTGATATAGTTTTTTTGTTTGAACATGATTTTAATGTAATTAAACACGATTCAAATATAACTCGAAGGTCTAAATTGTACAATGCTGGCTATTTTCTTGCACCCTATCACAAATTCCACTTTTGAGATGTTAAGAAAAATTAACAAATAAATAGAAACAAAGGATCGTGATATGCGGCAGTGCTCATATGCTCTGCCGTACGCTGCCGACAGTCGAAAGGAACTACACTGATATTGCACGCCCTTACACATCAAAGGGATGCCTTGTCACGTCAGATCACTAGCCGTTAGGCGTGGGCCCCACCTAAATTACTAGGACAGCTATGATCTTTAGCTTTTGATCAATGTTATCATTGTTACGTTGACTTGTGCGACACACGCATTATTGTTTTTGTGTTTGTTACTCCATGTCTAACAAAGCCAAAAAAATAAACTCCCACGACTTTCATGTTAATTTTGTAAAAATTGTGGGAAAAAAATTGCAACAAAAAATGTCCTTCATTTGACCGGTGTCCTTGCTGGCCTGACAACAAGTTCTACCGGCGAGTTTCGATGTCGTGTTTTGCAACGACTCGAAATCGCAAAACATATTTAGACAGAGAACAAGAAGAATGCTAGTATTAATACAATGGCAATTAAATGCCATATTGGTTTTCCCTACCATTTGATTATGTAATTTTTTTTTATTGTTTTTTATTTGTGTTCTTATACTAAAGAAGAAGAAGAAAAAGAATACCTCATGGCCTTGAGAGGAGAAATAGCCTTCACCTCTGTTGCAATCTGCCATCTTCACTCCCCTGCAAGAAGATCAATACTCTCTTCTTTAATCATGGATAAGAAAAGGGAAATTTTTTTTTGAAATATAAAAAATTGAACAAAGTACAAATACCCCACAAAATTTAACAAGTATATGTATTAGAAAAACCTGAGAATAGAGAGAGAAAGAGGGAGGGAGAGGGTGGGTGAGAGAGAGAGGGATGAATATTGGAAGCAACAAGCTGGGCAAAAGCTCACTTTAAAGCCAAATATATAAGGGAAAGAAGTTGGAGCCTATAAAACCAAATTGATAAAGACGAATAAAAAAAATGAAAAAAAAAAAGTAAAGAGAGAAAAAGAGATGAGGATCTTGGGATTACCTTGTGGAAGAGCAAAGTGAGAGATGCAATGGAAATGAGAGGGGACAAGTTACAAGAAAGGAAGCAATGAAAATGGAAAAGGGGGTATGAATGAAATAAAGATTGAATGAATGAGTATATGGTTGAGTAAGGGGGTGAGATAAGAATTTGTGTCGGTATTTGTATTTGAATATATCTCGATATATGTATTTAGATGAGAAAGAGAGCCTAAGAAATATATCCATATATATATATATATATTGTAAGAAAAAATTTGGCAACTTTTTTTTTTTTTTGGCATCTTATCTAATATTAGCCTCTTTGAGGTAGGGAGTGGGTGAATATGAGGTTAAGGGGAGGTGAACAAACTTCTTATTGGGTAGGATTGGACGGTAATTAGAAACTTTACATAACCCTCCCAAATCTCCCTTTTTCACACCCCAAAATAATGACAAAAATAAATAATAATAATTATAATAATGAAAAAAGAAAATATATTAATGGAGATGTTATGGTATTAATAGTCGTTAAGATTTCACTATCATTTGGCCCATGTTAAACTTGCAACATACATACACTCTCACGTGTTGATATCATCCTCTAATTTCTTCCACCGACATTTTCCTTTTGGCTATATTCCATTTCATCCTTAAACGTGCGCTTCATTGGGGAAAAAGGGTGATAAATGAAAAAGAAATTGAAAAGAAAAATAAAGATAAACCAATGCAATCTATCAATTTCCTCTAAAAAATATTTGCAGCACTTTCAAAAGCACTATGGATGAAGAACTTTATCCATTTCTGAAGCAAAGTGTAGCTTTGTTATAAGCTGCTTAGACTTTGTTTTCCATAATATTTAACTGCCCACATTTATTTGAGACAAATGTAATGTATTTCACGCTTGCCGTTTAGCAGACAAATTCATAAATATGCGTAACTTGCCGAGTCAAAATGATGAATTGTAATATTCAATATTTGCTTTGTTTGGTAGGAACCAATAACCATAGCTCTTATAGTCTGGTCAACAAAAATATCTTGAATTTTTTGAAAGGAAGAGAAAAATATATCAAAGAGACCTAATCCTTGTATGTATCTAACCGCCGTGCTTGTTGCCTTAGAAGACTAGATAATTCCATAAAATAATTAAATGGTCAACTTTTTAAGGTTCTAGATTAAAGAGAGAGAGATATTCAGGAAATAAAAAATAAAAAATAAAAAATAAAAAAGAGACGTTAGGCTTGTTCCATGTTTAATGATAGTAATAAAATGTCCACATGTTTTGAGACCAAAAAGCTATAATTAGGCACAAATTAACTTGCATTTTTATTGCCCTTTATCTTACAAGTTACAAACATGTTTGTGTCAATCGGTTTTGATGGATAGATTAGACTATAATACCTATACAACCAACAAAACTAATTAAACATAGATATGACAAAACTCTATCTTTTAAACTCTTCAATTGACTTTGTTACAATCATATCTCTCATGCAAGCCTTCCTTTAGCATGCATTGGAGACTTATTTTTGTGAGGTGATATTGATGATTGGTGTGGAAGAAAATACTATATGAAATCAAACATTATTGTAAAAAGGGTATAATTAACTATCCAATAATGGGCAATTCCTAAGACTTAATCTCTCCTAAATCGGCTTGGAAAGAAATTGAATGCTTGAGATTATCTCCAATGTGGAGAGTGTGTTCACCCAATGGAATCCTTCGGATCCCAAATTGGTCCACAACACTAAGGTGCTTGCAAACATGGACACCAACCATGACCCTTTGCCGTGACCCAACAGCCAAATGGACCTTTTGAAAGCCCACTAACTGCTTATGGGCGGCCCATTTTCCATCGGACGGCGGGCTTGAATATACAAGAAGAGTGTGGGTCCCATCCATAGATCCAGTGTTATGAACATCGATGTGAACTCCCAAAGAGAGCGAATTGCAATCCGTGTGAGCAACTCTAATGGCTTTACTTAATACCGTTGAGTTGGCAATGGAGGCACGGATGGTGGCGAAGGGAATGGAGACTTGTGTGGGAGCTTGAGCTAATTTGTGGACAAATGTGGTGTAGCTAAGACCGTGGCCAAATGGGAAGACGACAGGGCCTTTGTAGAAGCGGTAAGTCCTGCCAGGGTAGCCTCTTGATGGGTTTGCCCTCATGTCCATGCTTGTCATTGGCACCTTGGCTAGGTAGCTTTGTGGGTACCATGTCATTGGAAGCTTTCCTCCTGAAAAAATAAAATAAAATGACATACTAGCATTATATGACATATATTGTGTTTTTCAAACTATGTTAACATTGAAAAATGAAAACTTATAGTCTGTTTGGTATTAATTGGTTCTAACCAACTTTTTATTATGAACAGTGTAAAGCTCTCACATACTACAGTAAAAACAAAAAAGTTGCTACTGTGTAAAGCTCTCACATGCGACAATATTTACAGTTGTAACCACTATATCAAACTCTTGTAATGCCATGAGATAATAATAGAGATATGACAAACTAGGTGAAAAATAATGTGGTTTAATAAGAGTAATGAATTAATATTATAGTATGATAAAATTCGAAAGTAATAGATGACATAAAATTATGTAACACTACTTACACGGATGTGACAACGTGAATGATGTGTTTTAGATTTAGAATGCGAATTACCACAATAAATATCTTACCAGGATTTGTGGTACCAAATAATACGTCAGCAATGGCAGCTCCTCCAGCTTGGCCAGGGTAGCCAACCCAAAGAATTGCACCAATACGAGGATCATTCTTAGCAAATGAGACATCAATAGGACCACCAGACATCAAGACAAGGATGGTTGGGCCTCTTGAGGCCCTAACCACTCTTAACACAAGCTCTTGTTGGTGTCCTGGTAAGAGTAGCCCACTCCTATCCCTTAACTCTGCTTCAATGGATTGGTCCAAGCCCATTACTAACACCGTTGCATCGGCCTGCCGGGCTGCGGCCTCTGCGGCTCCAAATTGTTGGTTATTGTCGCAAGCAACAATGGCACACCCTGTTTGGTGAATGGTCTTTGCATACCTACCAATTCCTTGTAGAGGTGTGGTGTAGCCACATGCAACCCCTAAAGACAATAATAATAATAATAAATAATAATAATAAAATAAAATTTAAGAATGATAAGACAAGTTGTGCTATTAACAGTCGCGACTTAATAGTTATTGGACTTGTCGACCTGGGTGTGCCACCATAGGCCACACATCTAGTGGGGGCCTACGTCTCTCTCTTGCAAATCCTAGCTCTAGATTTATCACCAACACATGCTTGTATGCTAATTGAATCGATAACAAGAGAAGAAAAAGAAAATATAATAATATATTACCAGCATAATTTCCAATCATGGTAACAGTAACATCAGAACTGGGCCCAAGAACAGCTACAGTACGATGGCGTCTAGTGGAGAGGGGCAAGGTTGGCCCACGATTATGTAGCAGAACAATGCCTTGGCGGGCTGCCTCCAGGGCCAGCTGCTGATGGGCCGGAGTGCACACGTCATTTGGGCCCAATTTTCCATATGGTTGGTCTGATGGCTCTCCGTCAAACATGCCCAGCCTCATCTGGACCGTGATCAAGTTGGCAAGAGCATTGTTCACATCAATCTCGCTCAGCAGGCCTCGTCGGACGGCACCCTCTGTGTAGATAGCAAGAAACGGCCCACAGTTCAAGTCCAAACCTACATTCACCAACCAAAAAAATCATTATTTGAAGATAAAAAAAATTAAACCAATGATATGCACTGAAAAATCTTAAAATGAACATCACAGATGCATAAATGTCAAAATTCTAAAAATTTTGTAAAACGAAAATTATCGTTTTGTCTATTCTTTTTACCTTAATAAGTTATATTTTAATTTCATGATTTTTTTTTTGAATTTCGGGACGAAAAGATTTGAACTCTACACCTTATGATAGAGTCAGGTATACAATTACTAGTAGCCTATTTATTTTATTTAAATATAAATCTCATATGATCTCACCTTGAGAATTCCCAAGTATAAAATTCCCACAGTAGAAGTTTCTATTTTATAGAAAGAGGAAGAAAAAACCTGCTTTAATAGTCCCTGCTGCTGCTTCTTCTGGTGTCCTAGTATAATGCTGGCTATCGTACAGAACACCAACAGAATCACAATCCGAGACAATGTACCTATTTTGTGACAATGAACAATGAAAGAAGTTAGAAAATGGCTTTACAAAGTACTAAACGTTTGAACCATTTTGAAGTGTTAATAGTTCTCTGTGAATCTAATTGGCCTTACCCATTTAGATGCCATTCACCTCTAATTGTGTTCTTGAGAAGGTCAGGGTCAGCACAGGTTGGTTTTCCATTGACTTGATTGTATGAGCACATTACACCAGCCACTTTCCCTTCCACCACACAAGCCTTGAATGGCACATCATATGTGTCCGCCAAGTCTTGCTTACTTACCTGGATAGAAAATTTTTCTGTTATTCTTCTGTATTATCTTGCTACTAACACGAATATGGGCCTACATTGAGTCTATTATCTTGCTTGTAACGTATGATTGTTATGTTTTTAGCTGTTTTTTTAAATGTAAGTACCGATTATAATTTTAGGGTTTGTCTTCAGTCTTTCAGCATAACAGGAAAAAATTAAAGCGTAACAAATCATACATGATAAACGTTCTATTATATCTTTACCTTTTACATGTTACGTGTATATAAAAAGTAGTCTTGAAGGATGAAGAATCCGGCTCTAATTTTGATTGTGGGGCCCACAAATTTAGTAAACAAGACATGCCTAACCATTTTGTCCTCTCATATTACTTTGTTCCATTGGGGCATCAACTATTTTTTTGGTATGGGAGGTGGAGCAGAACCAAAACACTAAAATATTACCAAATTGCAGCATTCCCATCTTCTGACATCAAAAGTTAGAAACAGGCATGAGCAGGGCACAATCCTATAGTCATGACAAAGAAAGTAGACTGACTTCCTACTTACCAAGCACGTAATTTATAAGCCTTTTATTGAGCATCTAACATCCTAGTTATTAAATTTGATGCCACTTTTTTATGCTAAAATGCAATAATTACAGCTTTGGACAGAAAAAGGGTAACCATTTTTAAGATTTTAGGACCACAAACTTCCATAACTCTGACCTAAATGGCTGTTTTCAAAGTCCCTTTGAGCAGATTAGAAGTCACTTTCATTTTCTTACACAGAACTGGAAGTTGGTCATGTGAGCAATCTTTTACTCCCCATTCACCATACTGTTTTGATATTGAGGAAATATTCCAAAAAGTTTTTGTTTTTATAATCTAGCAATTAAAATAGTGCAAATGGAATTATTCTCCACCATCTTTTGCAGATCACTAAAATAAAGTACAAGAGTAAGACAAAGACAAAAATTAACAACTACTTTGTTGGCATAATTTTGGCATGTGCAACTGACAAAAAGCTACTAAAAAAAAGAAATAAAATTTTGTAATTATACTCTATTAGTATTTTTCTTTAAAAAAAAAAAAAAGAAGTATAAGGTTTTAGATCATTTTCTTACCCTGGCATTGAAATGGTACCTATCCACACCATTCCAATTTTCAAGATCATAGGCTGTGTAGTGTTTGCAACAAGCGGCAACCTTTAGCCTGTTTCCTGCTCCGTTGCCCTGGAGCCCCCGAACGTAGCTAGCGGCATACTTTCCAGCCAGGACGGGGTCTTCTCCAGGAGTTTCTTGGCCGCGGCCCCAACGAGGGTCACGGAATATGTTCACATTTGGGCTCCAATATGTCAAACCAGCCAGTCCTCCGTTGTACATTGCTCTTGCCTCATCAGACACCACCTGTATATTGGTTATAAAAAAAAAAAAATTAGAAAGGCATAAAAAATAAAAGCATTAAATTGGTTTTGATAATCAAACAGCATTAGTTCATTCCATAATTTAGTAATATTTGGGATGTTTTAAACGGTTTTACTGCATTACAAAGTTCTAATTGATACAAAAATTATGTTCAAAAAATTAAAAATTGTTTCTGTCATATAGGAATGAAAGGTTCATATTTCTTGTTGTGAAGGTAACTAATTCTAACTTAAACAACTAAAATAACGCCTATAAAAATTTTAACCCCATCTTTGTTCCTGATAAAAAATATTGCAAAGTACAATATAGTTGTTAATTAATTTGGATTCTTAACTTGGTTTGGCCTCATTAGTAGTAAGATTTTCTATCACTGGATTAGTAAAAGAAAGAAATTCTGTTTTGAAATTTCCATGAAATTTGGGCGTATAAAGGAAGGGAAAAAAAAAAATATATATATATATATATATATATATATATATTTATATGACAATAAAACAGGGAAGATTTTCCTACAACAACTAAAAGAGGAAGTTATAAAGTGGTCCAACTATCAATTATTATACGCAATACTGTTGTAGATCATTAAATTTCATAAACTATGATATATAAATACACTCACACACATATATATCGGGACCCAAAACTATATCATAGGCGAATTATACACGCCCAATACCTAGCAAGTTGGACTTGGGACAGAGCAATTATCTGTACCAATTATCAATTTCTGTATGGCTGCGCGGTCTCTTTGCTACCAGTTGCAACGCCGCTATTAAGTTCATTTGAGAAAAGCATATAGTAACTCTTTTATTGCCGAGAGAGAAAATAAAAAAGAGAAAATTTTCTTTACTTGGGTGTGAAAAAATAGCCTCTATATTAGAACCATATTGTAATAATTGAGTTATGCTAAGCTCTTACAATTTTTTTTCACTTGAAAATGGATTCAAATTTTTTGTCTAATATTGGTTTCTCAAACCGATTATATTATGGTATGAAAATTGTAACAAGTTTTTATTAATTTTTATAGTTGTTTTATTAAATGACATGTTGTAGTATAATTGGCCAGATATTTTTTAAGAACAAAAAATTGGACCGATAATATCTCTTTTTTTTTTTAGACTTGATGTGTCTACTATAAATGAAGAACAAAAAAAAAAAAAAACACTTCTACCTAATTGATAGAGAATTGCCTACAATAATTGGATATGAACGAAAATCATCTACCACCTCATACATAGCTTTGTTGAAAAATGGAGATTCTTTTGTTGTCTCTTTTTTTTTTGGTAGTTAAAATGCATAATGACATAAGGGACTTTTTTATTTTTATTTTTATTTTTATTTTTTTGGCAATACTGGTAAAGTTTCATTGTCAATATTGTCACTATACAAAATCATCGACAGAATTTTAAGTGAAAATCATGGGGTCCTCTTTAACTCACTCTGCCACATGGGACCAGAATTCAGCAAAAGAACGCTGAAGTACTTGAGTTTTCAACATTCATTGTCTGCTTTTAACGAAATCAAGTAATATTTTGGATATAAATATATATTTATATATTAGATAATATATATATTATTGGATATCAATAAATATAAATATGCATGAAAACTTTTTATGCTAAATTCCCTCATCACACAATATGATATGTTATCTATCTTTCGACAATGACCCGTGAAGCAAAATTATGAAAAAAATCAATAGAAATATTAGAATAGCATCTTTAATAATAGTAAAGGGAAATCATAACATGTTTTACTGGATAACAAAATTAAAAAATAAAAATAATCAAAAAGGCTAAAAAAAGCTTAATAAATTCTTTCTTTTCAGAAACGTAAAGTAATTTTATATGATACAAACTTCAAAACTTAAAATAAAATAGCTTAAATAGCCGCAAAAGGAAAATACTTATTGACAAAAAAAGGTAATATTTCCTGAGTTAAAAAATTCAAAAGACAAAATAAATAAATAAATCTGTAGTATTTGAACCATGCATGCAAGACTGCAAACACATAAAATAGCTTAAAAAACACACAAAAAAAAAGGATAGGATTAGAGGAAAAAAAAAACTCTCGGAGCATTTTATTCATCTAAATTACTTAGGACAGTTAATTAAATTAGCAAAATGTATCATACACAATAAAGTTCACTTTATTTTTTTGCATTTAACAAAGTTCACTTTAACTTGCAAACTTAGCCATTTGAAAAGTCACGATCAGAAGGATTAGGACATAAAATTAAATAAAGAAAAAAAATTTGAAATTTTATGGAAAAAAATTCTCACCCGTCCGATCTCCTCCCACAAAGACTCGTTGAAAGAAGCAGCTGTGATGATGACTTGAGGGAAGCTAGTGGCCCCAGGGAAGGCCCCTCCAAACTTGGTCCCCGGGCCCACATTGGAGACCCCATGAAGGGCCTCTGACCACCACTCGTATCCTTGTATGCCAAGGCGTGGAACCGCTATGGCATTGTTCACCAGCAGCCTTATCTTCTCTTGCAACGTCAGCCGTCCGATCAAGTCCATCGCCCGCACGTGTATCGGCAGCGTCGTCCGGCAGAACCTCAGGCCCCTCGTTAGCCCGCTCCGCGGGTCGCACGCGAATGGGGCACGTGCCGCGGTAGGGATGCTAGCGTTAGTCAAGAAATAAAGCAGGAAGAGTAAGAAGATAATGTTGTTTTTGGTTTTGGTTTTGGTTTTAGGCTTGTTTGAATAGGCCATAATGGAATAGTGTTTTGTGTGTGTGTGTAATGTAAAAGGGTTTTGTGTTGTGGAGATGAAATGTTGGTGTATATATAGATTGAAGAAGGAGGGTTTTGATATATTCATGATTGGATTTCCACGTCAATATGTATTATACATGATGATGATCATGAAGTTAAAACTGTGAAGCAAAAAACATAAGGACAGAAAAAGCAAGAGAGAGAGAGAGAGAGAGAGAGAGAGAGAGAGAGAATATGGGAGTTAGTGAGTCAGTATAACACGCATATATGGCAGCTCACAATATATGGAATAATAATAATATTATTAATATTTTTATTATTATTATAATTATTGTGGCTTTATTGATGTTGGATTAGTGAATAAATAAATGTAATAGCCATAACTCTATGCACATATATATGCTTTTGAAGAGTTTATAGCTAGAGAGAGAGAGGGGAGAAGGAAGATTGAGATTGGAAGAGTAAAAGAAAGTTGATTAATTATTAATTTAATTAGTAAGAACGAATTTTGTGTTAAAGTGTGGGTCACGGACTGAGAATCTATTTTTTTTAGTTAAATTTATCAAAGGTTTCTGAACTTTTTTTTCTTTCTAAAATTAGTTCATGTGCTCAAAAGTGTTTTAACTTAACCCTTGAATTTTTTCTTTGTCTCAAATTTAATCGCTCAGTTATATTCTGTTAAATTTTGAATGGAAAAAGTTAGAATTATTTTCATAAATCCTCTTTACCTATGTATCTTATTTCACTTTGCTCCCGATTGTTTAAAATCGCCTAAAACACACCCCAATTATATATTAAAAAAAACTAATCACTTTGTCCCATATGTCTAATTTCATCTATATCGATAGTGGAATTGATAACATGGCATATAATTAAAATGTAAAAAAAAAGATATTAAAATTATGATTAAATATATAAAAATAATTATTTTATTTTAATTATAATTATAATTTTCTCCCTTCCTCCTTCATGACGATCTCTATTCCTATTCTTTTTTATCATCTTTCTCTATATTTGTTCTCTCTCTCAATCTGGCTAGCGACGGAGTGACACAAGCGACTGTGTGGGCTCGGGAATGGGACAAGGGTGGGACGACTGTAGTGGGCTAGTAGGGGGAGAAAGGGAATGGGTTATGAAGGGTGGGTTGGTGGCAATGCGGTGGGAGTGATAAGGGTGTGCTCGTAAAGGAATAAGAGTTTCAATTTCTTTATCTGAGTTCTATCATGTTTTGTTAATTAATCATAGAAGTGGTTTTTATTTAGTGTGAATTTGTATTTCCAATTTCTTGGTTTGAGTTATGTGTGATTCCTATTGCCTACGAGCTATTGAAAAAAAAAAAAAAAAAAAAACCATTTGCTAAGTCTCTTTTATCTTAAAGTTAAGTGGCACTAATATTTTAGTTTAAAGATAGGCTTGCTGTCATTATTGGAAAAGTCTATCAATGACTTAAATTCTTTAGAGAAGAACATGAAATCTGTATATCATAGAGAGAGAAAATAAGAGAGAGAGAGAGATGAGAAAGGGAGAGAGTAAAAAATTAAAAAAACATTAAAATAATTTTTTAATATTTACTTATTTTTGTATATATTCAATTATAATTATAATATAATTTTTTAAACTTTCAAAAAATATGTAATTTTTTTAACATTTAATTAACATAGATGGAATTGAACAAGGGGGACAAAGTGATTAGTTTTTTTTTTTTTTTTTTTTTTATAGTTTAGGGGTGTTTTAAGCGGTTTTAAAATATTGGGGGACAAAGTGAATAAGGTATATAGATTAGGGAAGATTTATATAAATAATTCTAACTTTTTCATCCAAAATTTAATTGAAGGATTATATTTGAGACAAAAAAAATTTAAGAGTTAAATTAAAACACTTTTGAGTACAAGATTAATTTTAAAAAGAGAAGGAAGTTTAAGACTCTTGATAAACCTAACTTTTTTTACTTTTTTTTTCAGATCGTGAGGCAAAAAGGGTCGGTAGTAGACTAGGTGATTTTGGCCACCAAATTAGCCACCGTCAAAAGGGAAAGTTGTTTTCGAAGCTCCCCTAATTTGATTGGCTTGGAAATATGTGTACCAAGAAGCTCGATGAGTTAAGATCCGGAAAAAGAAAGAGAATAATGCAGAGCATCTGTTATGGGGACTAAATATATATATGTACGTGTGAATAGGTAATGGGTTGTGTCAATATCTGGCAGACATTATCAATAAAGGAGGTCAGTTGAGAAATACCGCTTTTAAATATGAGAAAGTTTTTATACATATAAAAACAATATATTTTTTTTAAGTATTTTAGATTAAGATAAGATAAATATATATTAGTTAAAAGATATTTCAATAGTTCTGACTGAAAAAATATAAATCACAAAAAGAAAAAAAATAATAAAATACAATAGGGATGATTAAAAGCGGTATACCACTCAATTTATCCTTAATAAACAGGTCATTATTTTTTGCAGATTATGTTTTCTGACACAGTAGTGCATTGAAGTTATATTTGCATAGATTAAATTTGAATATTCATCTTTTTGTTCCCAAATTACTTTAAGTTGCGTGATTAACTTTTACTTTTCTTATGGAATTAACTATTATTTCTTTAAAATATACAATTTAAAAGAACGATTCTTAATTGTAAGAGATTACAATCTCGGTCTACACACACAGATATATATGATGGTTTTGTTGTTTTCACACTACTCTTCTTCTTCTTTTTTACCTAAAAAAAAGAGTAGCATTTCAATTAAGAGCAGAAGTTTTCCTTCCTCGTGACAAAAATACACACACACACACACACACACACATATATATATATATATATGTGTGTGTGTGTGTATAATACTACTTGACTGACTGATCATCAGGACCAGAAAATAGGGTAATCTCGAGACTGTATAATATTCAAGGTGAAAACCTAAAAAGCGTTTGTCTTCTTCTTCAGCTTATTTTTGTCTTGCGAGTTGTGGTTAAATTAAAAGGAAGAAAAGTTCATGTTTTTGGTGTTTTGTTTGTCTATATAGGTTTCTGTCTAGCTTAACAGCATGTGTGATATATATGTTTTGTCTTATATTATGGTGTAGATACGGTAGCTGGCACAAGATATGTCTTATAATATGTGTTACATAAAAATATATATATATTGCAATGAGAATATATTATTTGATTAGTTTGGACCATGAGAGGTGTAAAATTTTAGTCATAGTATTTTTGCAGCGTGGAATTAGAAGTATTTTTATTAGTTTGGACCCCCCATGCGAGAATATGAGGCTATTGTAATTTAATTTATCTTTTATTCTCTAATTTAATAATTTTTATGCAGGGAATTGAAAAAGATACCCACCGATAGGTATCTATCTTTCAATCGTAAGATATGCCAAAAAAAAAAAAAAAGATTTTGACCAACCATCAGATCTAATAATTTCAAAACGTGCAGCGCTAGTAGGGTTCCTACGGGATCTGAAACCCCCCCACCCCGCCCGCCTAATTTATTCAAACAAAATGAAAACCATCTTTTCCTAACATATATGAAGAGAACTCTGAACAGACTCTTCACATGTGCATAATCAATTATTATGTGCATGACCTATCTATTTAACTGCACATGTAGAAGAACCACTAATTTTGAATATGGATTTGTTTGTTCATGGAAATCAATCATGAGATCATACAATTAAAACTAATGGATATAAATATCTTTTAGTAATTTGAATATGGGAGAAAAATTGTTTGTCCTACATTGTGAAATAAGCCAGGGCCACAAGGAACATTAATTTTCAACATGAAGAATGAAAATATAGAAATAAATAATTAATATAGGTGCAGTTATACATTGACAGCTGCTGGTACCATTTAGGTCCAAAGTCTAATTTTATTAGCCCAAGATTCCATTTAACAACCATATAATATCTCCTATCATTATTTGTAAATCTACAAGACAAGACTGAGGTAATTGGAATGTACATTTCATGCAATTATACAATTGTACTAGAATATCACTTCTATTGTGAATAAAAGTGGTTTGTTGATTTTGTTTTTGGCTACTCCAAAGGCTAAAAATTGATAATTTCTTTCCTTCTTTCATCATTTAAGTGTAATTATTCTTGCTGTTATGTTATTAGTTATTGTTTTGGCTTTTAGCACAAACAACATTTAAATCCTAGCTTTCTTTAGCCAAAAAATTGTTATGAAAGTGGTTTTGCCCATGCATCCTTTTGCATCATGCCGTCACAGCCTTTACATGCAACCTACCAAATTGACTCTCAATTTCCATGCCAAAAAGGTTAAAAGAACAAAAAGAATTCTCATGATAGGATACAACACTTTATCACAAGTACCATAAAGTTTTCAGCCTGTCAAATATAAAACGATATTGCATTAAATTTAAATATTTATTTTTTTAAAGTACTACAAAATTCTAGACCATCAGATATTCATCAAATTACATTAAATTTACATACTTATTTTTCAAAATGATTATAATATTAGGGGGAAAATATATTACTTTGATAATAGTGGTTACCTTGTTAATGTTTTAAATGAACTATAATGACTTTTATGTCAAAAAATGTGTTTGGTATCAAGGGTTTTAGTAGAATTTCACTTTATTGTCCCATCTTGTACACTTATTTAGACCTTTTATTTTTACCCTTTAATCTTCCTTTTTTTGTTGGTGAGGAAATTAAGTTATGCATAGCTAGGCCTTTGCATTGTTAGGTGGCAAGTAGACTATTAGACTTAGTCCATTGTTTGTGTTGCCAAATGACGATGTTATGTTGTGTAAAATTTATGGGAATTTGTAATAATTCAGTTTGGTTGTTTTCTTTAATGGGGTCATGGTCATGGCCAGGCCAACCAACCCTACCACCATTAATATACTCATTTCTTTTTGCATGGTATTTAGCCTGTCTGTCACACAAACAAACTAAAGGGCATAATAATGTGAAAGTACAATAAATGCCAATTTTGAGAAAAGATGATTGGTTGGATATGCATGAAATGAGATGGGACCCAAACCAACCCCCTTTTATCTCGTTTTAAGTTCTTGACAACTTTTATAGTTTCGGATGAGAACAAATAAAACCCATAAAAAAATAATAATTAAGATAACAAAAAATTAAAAATAAAAAAAAAATCATGCGTGGACGAGACCAAACCTCTCTAAGATGATGCGTTGCAATTTTAGACACACAAGAGCTGCATGGAGAAGACAGTGACTGGCCATTGCACGCTTATCCTAAATATACACAATCAGAAAATATTGCCATGAGATATATAGCTGTGCCAACTTGCTCATATATGTATATATATACACACATAGCTACACACATATGCATACAGCGACAGAGCTATATATAGACGAGGGTAAGCAGCCGTCCCCTCTTAACTTTTGTCTTTCAATATTATATATAAAATTTTATACAAATTACTTTCCGCCCCTCCTAAAATCCTATTCCGCACCCCTAAAATTCTATGTCTTATTTATTTAATTTTTCTTGATAATATTAATATACACTCTGCACCTCCTTACTAAATTTTTTGGCTCCACCCCTGCATATATACATATATCTCACAAAGACTTATATGAATTCTTCTTATCCTCTTTTTAGTTCCCTACGAGCTTAAACTTCCCATTTTGTGTCTTTATCTCAAGTAAAGACATTTATCTGCATCAAGCCCCACCTTCACTGTTTTGGGGGAAAAAAAAGGCGCGCCTTCATTGGTCAAAGTTGGTTGAGTTATAATTGAAAAAAATTAGAGCCAAAATAATTAATAAGGTTTGATTGATCGGCATGCTTAAGATTTTTTTTTTTTAATGGAACAGGATAGAAGGCAAACAATGATCTTAAAACAACCAACTCAGAGACTATGAATAAAACTTCTCATCGCAAGGGAGCAAAAAGGGAAACACTAGAAATCCTACTGTAAGGTTAAAAAGGGTGAAAATGTCAGAAGATTTAAATGAAAAAACTGTTAGTCTCAAGGGAATTTCTTAAGCAAGAACCGAAAAAGATACCCCCAGATGAGTATTAATTTGTCAACCATCAAATTTGCTAAAAAAAAAAGTAAATTTGTTCAAATCTAATGATCTCAAAAAATACACCACCACCACCAGTAGAGTTCATTGAAGAAGTCCCCTTTTCTCAAAAGATGATTCGTTTGCGTAATTGGGCCGCATAGGTTCCCTTCCAGACACATAATATTGTACTCATGTTTCTTGGTCGAGTGAGGAAGCAAAAGTTTTTCAAACTGCACGTCATGTTTAACAAGGCTGGGCCCAATTAAGCCGTCTATGCCAGGCAAGCAATAATTGGATAATCATCATGCCCCAATACCGAGATAGAATTCTTTTCTGGTGCTAATCTGTATATGAGAAATTTCAGTCACATCATATAAAGTTCCATAAGATACCACCAATTCCGTATAATGCAAGAAACCTTTTGAGATAATGATATAATGGAAAGGTAAGCCTAAACATTATTTTCCTCTAACAGTTCCTATGACAAAATCTCATAATACAAGCTTTAAAGCCCGTTTAGTTCGAATATTTGAGTAAAGTATTTAAATAAAGATTTAAGATACGTTTGGTTCGAGTATTTGAATAGAGTATTTGAATGAAGATTTAAATTTTTGTAAAAGAAAATACTGTAGCAAAATGATTTAAACCATAATTTAAAAACCGAAACAAACACACTCTTAAATTTTTGTGAGAGAAAGTAGCAAAATAATTCAAACCGTGATTCAAATATCCAACCAAACAGGCCTTTAAAACATTAAGGTATATTAAAAGGTCTCATGCATTGTCTAAACAAGGACATGGGAACGCACAACAGGAAGATTGATTACTATTTTATATTGAATCACCATCATATAGATTTTATTACAACTTGCTCTTCTTGAGAGGACCCATTTCTTTAGCCTTGGCCCTCAACAAATGCTTTTGCATCTTTCCAGTTGCAGTCTTTGGCAATGGCCCAAACACCACGGATTTCGGAACCCAATAGGCAGGCATTTTGGACCTGCAAAACTTCATGATATCTTCTGCTAAATGCTGCTCATTAGATTTGTCTACATTGGGCTTCAGTGTCACAAAAGCACAAGGAGACTCGCCCCACTGCTCGTCGGGCCTGGCCACCACAGACACCTCCAGTATTGCAGGGTGCAAATACAAGGTGTTCTCAACCTCCAAGCTACTTATGTTCTCACCCCCAGAGATGATGATGTCCTTTGATCTGTCCTTGATTTCTATGTACCCATCAGGGTGTTTCACAGCAAGATCTCCCGAGTGAAACCACCCGTTAGCAAAAGCTTCCTCGTTTGCTTTTGGATTCTTCAAGTAACCCTTCATAACAGCATTTCCACGCATCATGATCTCTCCAAACGTCTTTCCATCTGCAGGGACGGGTTTCATTGTCTTGCTATCGATGACATCAAGACCTTCCAAGGCAATGTACCGGATGCCTTGGCGTGCATTTAGGCGGGCTTGTGTCACCGGTGGAAGCGAGTCCCATTCAGGCTTCCAGGCACATATGGTGGAAGGGCCATAAGTTTCAGAAAGACCATAAGTGTGGGCGACCTTGAAGCCCCTCTCAGACATTGCAAAGAGGACAGATGGTGGTGGGGCAGCACCAGCTGTCATTACGTGCACAACATGAGGGAGAGGAAGGATTGTATCCTTTGGTGGAGCATTGACTATGGTGTTGAGCACCACTGGCGCCGCGCAAAAGTGAGTCACTCCATGTTTGGCTATAGCTGAATAGACCCCTTTTGCAGTAACCTGTGAAAATGAAACGACATTAAAACTAAGAAGCAATAGTGAAAGAGTGACGCTGGACAAACACAACAAGAACACATAGAGAGAGAAGACGGGAGCAAACCATAGAATTTAGAAAGGGAGATCAATATAGAGAAATTATTTATATTTCACTATCACTAATCAAATGTTCATTAGAACAACAATCACTAAGCCTATTTACAGAAACAAAAGCACAGTAGGACGAACAATATAGAGAGATTATTTTCAATTCATTACATTAATCAAATCTTTAAATAAAAGAGCAATCGTTAAGCCTACTTTCAGAGAAGCAAAAGCACAATAATGTAAACTACTTAAAACAACAATAATAGAAACCTTGACAAAATTAGCTTTTTGGGAAACTTAACCAAACTCTAAATAATCATAATAGATGATCATGAAAAACACATAGTTCTGATAGATAAACATAATCTTAAATTCCCAAATATCTATGTCTTGTTCCTCGTAAAAGATTCATGAATAGCAAGACAAGCATGATTCAGAGTAGACATAAAGCTTTTATCATACAACTTTTTTTACCTGTCTGAGGCATATGCTTGTGCCACAAAAAGCAGCCAGAGCCCAAGTGTAACACCAACCATTGCAATGAAACATTGGTAGAGTCCACAAGTATATAGCTCCTTCATTCATCCCCCAAACAAGGGCAGCACTCAACGACATAAGGTACGCTCCACGGTGGCTCAACACAACGCCCTTCGGGCTTGCTGTGGTGCCAGAAGTGTAGCCCAAGGTGATGCTCTGCCACTCGTCCTCTGGTGGCTTCCAAGCAAACTCAGGGTCACCAGTCTCCAGGAATTCCTCATACTCGATGGCTCCTCTACTCAGAGCATATTCTAGATTCTTGGGATCACAGCTCTCATCGCCTATGACGACAAGAAGCGGAGGCTTGTAATGGCCTTTGCTTTTCTCTGCTAAGATTTTCAAGGCTTCCTCGGCTAAGACAAAGAACTCTTGATCCATTATCACAGCCGCAGATGAAGAATGACCAAGAAGGAAACCGATGGTTGACGCATTCAGCCGAATGTTCACACAGTTTGCCACTGCTCCGGCCATAGGTACGCCAAAATGTGCTTCATAAATGGCTGGAACATTTGGCGCAATTACTGCTACCTGTTGGTGAGGAACATAATGAAACGTTACTAAGAACTCTAAGATCTTATAAAGAGGTTCTAATTTAACAAGAAAGCTCACAAAAGATCAGATTTCATAAACTGATTGAGCTGTGACATAATCGTACACAGATTCCATATCTCAAACTCACAAGTCATAATTAAAATATCACATTTAAAAGAATAAATTTCAAACTACGTGGTTCTAATTTTTGCGTTATTTGAAAACAAATAAAAAAATCCACTACTCCATTCCCAGTTTTTACATAAGTGATGAGAGGAGACGACTAGCATCAAAGAAAGAAAAAACATCCCAACTAGATTCACACTCAATTCCTTCCTTATCCCGCACTAAGCCTCCCACCCTAATTAAACTGAATAAAAAGAACAAAAAACAATTACAAAAAGAAGATATGAGTTATTGCACGAAGATTAGTAACAAAAAGCCAAAGAGAAAAACAACTCTAAACAACTAACTAAACGAAACCAACCAGATATTCTGCTTTTCTTTAATAGGAAAGGCCTCATTAAAACCCTTTGCCAGCAAACCCCAACGGGAATAACTAACAAAACAAAAAAGAGCGAGTCAAGGTGTCCAATCCCAGTAGAAAAGGCAATGGTACATAAATAATGTAAAGATTTAGCCCTTGCTTATTGAAACTGTCTAGTTAAAGGAAAGGGCATTGGGGTCTAATGTTAGAGTCAATTAGACAATCAATGCTAATACTAGGAATATAGCCATTTTCTGTTTCCATTTATAGCCCGTATGGAAATGCAGCTCGAACCATAAAATGTGGTTTGAACTAGTTGTGATTCAAATTTTGTAATATAACCTGAACGGGTTATATTACAATCAATGCTCCGACTAGAAATATACTATTTTCTGTTTCTATTTGTAGCCCGTCTGTAAAAGCGGTTCGAACCACAAAATGTGATTCAAATTTTGTAATGTGGTTCGAATTGATTGTCAAACTGACAATCAATGCTCAGACTAGAAATATAACCATTTTCTGTTTCTATTGATAGCCCATTTGGAAACGCGGTTCGAGACATAAAATGTGGTTTAAACCAATTGTGGCTCAAATTTTGTTATTGAAAATACTAACAAAATCAGTTTGAACCATAATTTTGGGATTTGAACCATGTTCCCAAATGAGCTATTATTTATATTTTTTTTTAACTAAAAAAAGAAAAGAGTCTGAAACTTCAAGCCCAAAGCAGAACCAGCAAATAAAAGAAAAAAAAAAAAAAAAAAAACTTGAGGCGGAAAGGTGACGCTTTTTGCCCTTTTTTACTTGAAGCATTACTCCTTGTTAATTATTGGGAAGTTAAGTTTCAAAAGTAACATCACAAACAATATATAAAGTTGTAAAAAGAATGAGGTTGACCAAGCTCTTCCTATAAAACAAGGCAAACTCCAAACCAATTGACCAAATACCACATTAACATATTTGGCCAAGTCCAGAAATACATTAACATTTTTGGCTTTAAATTCATTCAACAAGTCCAAGGAGTAAAAGAGAGAAAAAGAGAGAGACCCACCAAATATAACCTGTCTCCGTACCTTGTAACATGATGTTTGAAAAATATAGTTTGAATCAATTTTGCTTAAAATCGCTATAATATATGAGCTTGATACTGTAGTTTACTTTTTGTTGACACTGTAACATGTAAAAGTTTTTTATTATAATAACCAAAAGTCTAGGTTGAAATTTACATTGTCAAACACACTATAAATTTTAATCTTCTAAAAAAGTAAAATTTTGCTTCAAATCAAATTTGTTATAGCTTTTTCTCTCACAAAATTAATTTACTACCATATTTTAAATTCGCGGTTATTGATTCAAAGTGACATCTCAAATGCTTCGTCTTCACAATAAATCAAATGTGAATTCCTATGTATATCTACTACATTAACATTAAATAAATATATTTCTTTTTTGTTCCCATTGACCAATATGAAAATTCAATATCAGTTCAATAAAATTTTAACAAAAAGACAATTATCTAATCTCAACACGTGTGTATTGGCATGATCCTAAAAGGTCAACTAAACTTAAACTTTTTCGTCAAATATTTTTATCTGGGAAAAAACCCAAACACAAACACCGGAAGAATTTGAAGAAAATGGCAAAAAAAAAATTTGAATTGAGTAAATGTTTTTTTTTAAAACTAAAAAACATGTTTTTTTTTTACACCGAAAGAATTTGAAGAAAGGGGCAAAAAAAATTTTGAATTGAATAAATGACTTTTTTTAAAACCAAAAAACATGTTTTTTTTTACAAATAAATTGTTTTAATTTTTAAAAAAAAAATAAAAAAAATAACCGTAGCAGAATAAAGAACCTCAATATATTTAAAAAACAAAATAAAACTGTTTTGATATCTAAAAAGACTTCTTTTTGTACCAAAAACTATAAAAAAAAAAATCATTGACCAAAAACTTTTTCCAAAAAATTATTTTTAAAAATCCCCAACAAACACCTCAACCAAAAAAATAGATGTTTTTCCTTCTTTGTTTTATTTTTTTTTTCAAATCTCAATACGGATTAAAATTCCCTAAAAAGTGATAAAAATTTGATCTTTTTAAGAAAGCAAACAGAAAAAAGTGTCTTTTTTTTTTTTTTTACGCTTAGCTCAATAATGAAGCATCTTTCTTTTAATGGCTATTAATCATTTTTTCGGTTTCTTTCATTTTCTCGGCAGCCAAACAGAAAAGAAAAGAAAAGAAAAGCTTGAGCAAGTAAAGTACCGTGGAACCGAGGCCGATGGAGTGAGAGGAGAGAGCGGAGGCCAACCGACGGCATCGACTGTAAGTATCGAGCCACGTGTAGCGTCGAGATCCATGCACCACGGAAGCCCTCGTGGGGTGCACCATAGCCGCTCTCTCCAGGAACCACAACGGCGTCAGCGCCATGTAGTTCGCCTCGTTCTTGGGAAGATCGTCTATGTCCTTCCTCACTGCCGCCATCTGCCCTGCTCTTTCTCTCTCTAGGAAATTTTTCGTTTGCTCTGTTTTTTGGTGGTAAAATGGAAAACGACAGAGAAACTCTGAAGAGGAGAGTTTTTTTTTTTCTTTTCTTTTCTTGGGGGAATTATGAAGCTGAGACTTGAAAGCACGATCGTATAAATATTGACAGAGAGTAGGAGGATTGCGTCACGTTTAGCTTATCGGACGGCTGTGATTGCGAGGTGGGCTTTTCCATCCTACGCCAGTTATATAGAGATTGACAGTAATCGCTTGATTTCCGTTGAATAAAGATAAGCTGTATATACAATTACAAGATAAGATTGATTTTCAATCTTAATTAATAGTCAATCAAATATTCTAAATATAGCTGATTACTTAGTCTATGGGATTTGTTGTGATTTTAAATTATTTACAAAACTAAAATAGGAAACTAGACAACTACAATGATATACAATTTAATAAATTAATTCCTCTAATATGCCCCATCAAGATGGAGCTCCTGTGGAGAGTCCAATCTTGGTCTTCAAAAGTTGAAAGCGAGTATGCGGAAGAGGCTTGGTCAACACATTGGCTAATTGATCTTCTAAGGATACATGGGTGACATGTAAAGCTGCACTTTGTAATTGATCCCTAATGAAATGATAATCAAGCGCAACATGCTTCATGCGTGAATGGAAAACAGGGTTGGAGCAAAGATGAGTTGCACCAACATTGTCTGTAACACCCCAAAAATTTATACTAGAAAATAAACATAGGTAATATGATAATATCATATACAAATAATTATTATGTTATGTTAAGTTTTTTTTTCAAGTGATACGACGAAGACTCGGGGTGCTAGAACAAAATTCATGCTAAAATTAATGACTTTTTGTTTATGATGATTTGATGAATTTGCGTTATGGTTTAATTATGTGAATAAGATATATTTGTATATAAGTAGTCTCATATATATATTAATACGTTTATATATATATATATTATTAATGCGTTTATATATATATATATTATTATTACGTTTATATATATTTAGATATATATATATATATATGTTAATATGTTAATATATATATATATATATATATATATATATATATATATATACTCTTACGTATATGGAAGCTTATAGCGTGAAGTAATAAAAAAAAAGTTTATAAATGAGGTTTGTAAATGTATTAGTTGACTGTCGGTTAAAAAAAAGAAGAGGGAAAGTTATGTATTATATTAAATATATTAATAACGTGTTAAATATATTAGTAACGTGAATTGATGAATTTGTTATATAATAGCATGTATCATAAAAAAAGAGGGAAAGCTTTGACTTTTAAAATTTTCATTGAATTCTCATTCATTGCTTTGATTGCTGACAACCGTTTTTTTTTAACCCAAAGTAAATATAATTACAACCCATAAATCACCTAATTTAAGCTATTCTATGTCATATTAATTCCAAAATTTATTTTGGAATTAATTGATTCAAGGTTTTATACGCTTATTCTCCTCAACCCTCTCTTCCTCTCACTTTTCTCTGGTTCGTCTAAAAAAAAAAAAAAGAAGAAAATTCAATTCCATCCAGCAAACCTTCATCCTTCTATTTTCTTTTGTAAACTTTTGTTTCTTTCAAGCCATAATCAAAAGAACTTTAAGGTATGCTTTGTCTTTAATCTGTTATTTCATGAAAATTGGATGATTTTCTATTAGATTTGGTTGTGTTGTTTTGAAAGGATGTTTGATGATTGAGAAAGGCTATATGATGATTGATGTTAGTTCATTGTTTAAATACACACACACACACAGATATATATAATAGGGTTTTGTAAGGTTTGATTTTGTTAACTTGATGATTCTAAGTTTTTCATCTCTTAAATTCATGATTTTGTTAAGGGTAATGATCTTATTGATTGATGTTTTAGAAGTATGTCTTGGAATTGTTTATTATGTTTATGTGATTTATGCATATGATTAGTGTTTATTCGATTTTTTTTATGAATATATTTTTTAGAATTTTCGTCCCACAGTTGAGGCTGGAAATTTTTCCAAGTTTTATATTCAAAATTCAATACTCTGGTTGAAAGTCCAAATGGACTCCGTTTTTAATAAATTAGATATCATTAGAAAGCTATGGATGTCTACCTTCTTTTAAAATTGGTTTCAGGCCGTTTGGATTATTCTATTAATTGTTATGAATTTTTAAAGCAGTGAAGGTCTGGCTGTCAGTTTTTTTTAAAGTTTTGTTATCAGAATTCAAAACTATTTTTGAGTATCCAAATGAACTTCATTTTTAACGAATTAGGTGTCAATAGAAAGCTCTAGATGTCTATTTTTATATGACACTGGTTTCAGGTCGTTTAGAATTTTGTGTGAATTGTTATGATTTTTAAAACATACAAAGGTCTGGCTATCAGTTTTGTAAAGTCTTGTAATCTTGTGTAATTGTTTGTTTTGTTTTGTGTTTTGATATTATATGAGGATGAAATCAGCTATTTAGGTGTTGTTTTAATGAGATGGATGTATTTGATATATTATTATAACCTTTTAATAATTTTATTATATTATGGCATGAACGCTTCAAAAGGCGAGCACCCGAGACCTCAATCGCACGTCACCATTGAAAAAGTTTATAAAGGTTAAGTAGGGCATTTATGTAAGTACACTCTCACCTGCAACATGAATAAAAAAAATGATGAAGAGAAATATATGATTTTGATGTTAATGATGGTGTTATAATGTTTTAATATTTCTCTTATGATGATGTTTTAATGAAGAATATGTGTATATAAGTATGTATACGTGTATATATTTTATGTTTTAAATTGACGTGTACACCCTTGATGCTGATGGTGATCGGTGAACGGTCTTTTGTCTGGTGAGTGGACTTTGTGTCACGGTAGGTTTGGGATTAGCTACCTCACTCTTTCTGTGACTAGCGCGCTATGATGGACAACATCGGGCCCATTATACGATGGTTTTTAAATGTTAAAATGATTTCAAGGATATTTATATTTATGATGATGTTTGTTATATGACCAAAAAAAAAAGTTATTTTGTGAGATACAAGTGTCTTACTAAGCTTTGCTTATATAAGTTAATTCATGTTGCAGATAAGGAAAAAGAAATGATGTAAAAACGGAGAAGCTTGGAGCGGATACGGGACGATGTGCGATAGGAAAACGGGAATAATGATCCTGGAATGAAAATATACTTATTTTAAATAAATTTAAAGGCTATGTTTGATGGTGATTTTTGATTGGTGGACTATTTTGGAACTCATATGTATTTCGCAATATGGATTTTAGACTTTTATCAATTATTAAAATTATTTTTGTTCAGATAAAAATTTAAATTAATAATAAAAAGATAATAATAATGATGATGTGTGACACCCGTTATTCTCCTAACGGGTATTGAGGTAATTAAATTAATTTTTAGTGTATAAAAAAAAATTGCTTCATTTAAATTTATTTTATAATATTTATTTTTATCTATTTTTAAATTTTCTAAAATTCTCCTATATTTATTTAGTATGATTACTAAAAAGCCTTAGAACTTCTAATAAATCTCAAAAATGTCATATTGGCATTATGTGTGTTAAAGTCTCTAGATGAGACATAAGGATATCTTTTCCAACTACTCTTGACCCTCATTTTCTTTATTTCCTCCGTGACATGCTTCAACATGTCTCCTCCATAATTGTTTTTATCACTTCTCTTCAAAGACTTCATCTTTTCTTCCTTTCTCTTCCACGGTTCCCACACTCTTCTTCTTATTTCTTTGCTGAAGCAAAATACTTAGAGAACTTCTTCAAGGCAGCCATAAAAATCAGCCACCATCACCTCCATTTGAGCAAGAATTTCAGTCATACCGAAGTAAAGGAACCTGTTTTGAAGCCATTTCAAGCTTCCAACTAACCATAATCCGAGGTTAGAATCTTATGAACAAATTTAGTTTTTCATTTATAAATTTTCTTTTATACTAAAGGATTATTCAAATTTGCGTTCTTAAACCTAAGTTTATGTTTGTTGCTATTTTGGAGCATATGTATGAAGTCTAAGTGTATATGCCCTAGACAGAAAATTTATATTGTTAAACTTTGTAATACCTCTATGGGCAGTGGTTATTTCTTGAAATTCTAAGATTAAATTAAAATAAATTTTATGAATGTAGTTGTATGTTGTGCTTTAGTTTTAATTGTCCTTATGCACGCCTTAGGATCAAGGGAGTATGGAGCTAACATTAATTGATTCCAGGATTAAGAGACTGTTGATAAGCTTAAAAGGTAGGGATTCTATTACTCATCTTTTGTGAGGTTTTTATAGAATTAAAATTGATTGTTTTGCCGCAATATATATATATCTATGTTGAACTGATATTATATGTGTATCACATATGAAACTATGACATGGACTCGTCTTGTATTGTACGGCGAGGAACATAATGAATTGACACATGTTATAAATTGAGAAGCATGGTTAGGAAAATTAACTCTATTAATAATGATTTAATATAGAGAAATTGTGAGACATGAAAAGGGCGACGGTTACGTCCTTGGGCATGAATACCCTAAAAGGTAAAGTAGGGGGAAGGCGATGACGCTTCCTTGGGTTGAAAGTCCCAGAACACACTGTACAGGAATCGACTTGGTGAGGACTCGGGGCTTGATGTCCCCTCACCGGAACACCCTTGGAATGTTTATAGGGTGATCAAGTGCGCCCATTTGGGTTTCGATGAGTTGAGTGATACTCAATTTAACATGGATACCTAGGAACAATGATGATTGTTAATATTTGTATAAATGTGTAATTATGACACTTGGTAATGATTAACTACGGTATCCATAAGATGTGATCATAATAAACCTCATAATCTGGAATATGATGTAACTTACTAACCATGCAGATTTTAATGTGGTAATGATAAAGGTGAGTAATGGTTTTCTCTACTGAGCATAGTGTTGCTCATACCCTTATGTTTATATCTTTTCAGGACTCACTAAGTGTGAGGTGGCTACGAGAAATATAGTTGAGGAAGTGATGTAACTATATTACATTGGGACTGCTTCAATCGTTGAGAATGTTCTTCATGATAATGTAAGCATCAATTGTTACTTTCTGTGACTGTATTATAATGTGTTGAGGGTTAAAATGATGATGACAACAGTTTATATTATTAAATTTAAGGTGCTACATTAAAACTGTGGTTTATTTATCGTTTATATTTTTATTTTTGAGTTGAGAGTTTTCATTTAAGTCTCGGGCAAATTTTATTTTTAAGGTTTTACTTTTATTATTTATTTTTATTTTATCTCATTAAAAACTGTTAACCCCCACATAGGGGCGTTACAGAATTTTTGGTATCAGAGCCTAGGTTCGGTTAACCTAGGGAGTGTAGCACCACTTTAAAAATATATTTTTGAGATGGTTTTGAAGCTGAATTTTCATTGTCATCATCAAAATGAACCTTCACATTGATTTATACAGTCTAGAAGGATGTAACATGGAAATGCCATAGAATGAAAATACTAATGGTTATATGAGTACAATAATTACATAGAAGGAAAGTATTAATAGTTATGGGGGAATGATAATTATATGGAATGAGTTTATAAGTAGAATGCTTATGAGAGATTCGTATAATATTTGGATCTATAAGCATATATAATTCGTATAAACGATGAGAAATTCGTGTAGATACGAGGATTTAATAGCCTTTTGTCTCGTGAAAAACAATAAGAAATATAAGGCTTGATTTATTGATTTTAAAGTTTGACATAGATATGTCAAATTTTTCGTAATTGATTCAAACCTAAGTAATGATTATGTGTGGATTCGATGGAGCACATAAGTGTCAATAACTTTTCTTAAAAGTTCTATTTATTTGAGGAATATGATATAAGTTGGGAATCATGGTATTGAATCTTGAGAGAGATAAATGTTAGACTTTTGGTCTGTTGAGACTGTGTAAAGTCTAGAATGCATGAATCTCAAAATTGGAATATTTCGTTACGTACATTGTATTTAAGTGTATCAGTGAATCTTTTGGTTACCTAAGATTTTGTTATATGAGGAAATTCGATATTGTATAAGTAGAATTGTGGGGATTGTAGATGTTCTTAAGTAGTAACATCAAGTGTCTTTGTTCGTTGATATGGTCTACGTTGAAAGACGTAAATCGTATTGATTTCAAGGTTAGTCGCATTCTAAACCCTTGGTAGCAATGATGATGAATCCATTGATAGATGTTGAGTATTATGAATAACATATGGGTGTATGTATTGTTCAATAAGATTTTGATTAAAACAAAATTATTTGAGTTGCTGGAAGATTATGTTGTTATGAAATGATTTTAAATATCATTCAGGAAGATCCTTGTTGTCGTTAAATTAGATTTGTTGTTCATACTTAACTTATCTATAGTGGACTTTGAATTGGGTTTAAGATTTATACAAATTGGTTTTCAATTTTATGTTTGTTATTTAACTCGTTCTAAATGTGTTAAGGCCCGAAACAACCTGACCATTTTCAACTTAGAACATTTGGGCCTAGTTCAAATCCTAAATCAGTTTGATTCACACTGTCTCTCCCACGTGGTCTCTATACGTGTCATATACAGTGGTTTAATCATTGTTTACATATACGTTTACTGTGCATAGGAGCTTATTTCTCCGAGTTCACTTTTTCCCTCTTAATTTGTTATTTTCTCTCTAAATCGCAAATCCTCTTCTTTTTCATTAGAAATTCTTCTTTTCCTCTAAAAGAAGAAGGAATTCTAGGATTCTGCAATTTACTATCTTAATTTTTCCTTTCTATTTACTCTTCTTTCATCTCATCATGGACCCAAAGTACCAACATCTGAGAAAGTATTTCCCATCACTCTCCCAAAAGATTCTCAGAAAGAAATACAAGGCTAGAATTACTCGGTTGTGGATTCTTATGCATTTTGGCATCCCTTGTGATGTGAGAATGTTGATAGAGGGGAAAATCCGTCCGAGTGACTTTAGTCAAGATGTCGGTTTACCAGGAACAGGTACCAGTCGTAGTGCAATGAAAAGAAGAGCTCGTGCCATCGTGGTCACTTGTAACAAATGTGGAAGACAAAATTGTAACGGTAAATGTACTTCACCTGGTTATATGTCTACGAATAGAGAGGATAAAATAAGGTTTTGTGGGGATGGACTTTCAAAGGAGAACTTGGATAGCATCCATCCTCCTCTCCATGGTCACCCTAGTGGATATGTTCAAGGAGCTATTTTTAAACTCTGGCCTAAATTTTATACAGAAAGACAACGCCTCAGGAATATGGTATTTCTAGATCCTGTTTGCCAAACCATAAGAAAACTGGATGGGGAATAAGTCATCGCTCTATAAAGGTTATTTAGTCTTTGCTTATTTGAAGCAGTTTTAGCTGATGTTCAACAGTTTGTGTTTTTCTTTTACTCAGAATATTTGCTTTTGTGTTTGAAATAATTGTGATTATTAGATTGATACAGTAAGTGTTAATATCTTATTTAATTTATGATTTTCTTAAATATATATATAATAAAATATATTATCTTATCAGACACGTCACATACGGTACAGTAATATGTTTGAATTTTGAAAAGCTTATCCGGATATTTCAAGATTTGTGTCTCAAATTTCAAAAGTTCTACAGTATTTGTCGTTTATATTAAATTTCTAGACTTGGTGTATATTTGTCAAAAAGTCTACAGTTGTGTCATGAGGGTCTTCTGTCGAATTGTTCTCAATTGTCAAAAGTTATACAATTAGAGTCTAATCTTTTTCAAAAAGTGAATCAAATTTTCTGTAAACTATCAATCACCTTATCTTACTTTCTTATCCGCACAAGATTTTGTTTAAATCTTTGGATTACCTTTTCATTACCTACTCGTCTATCTCTTTAGCCCTTTTTGTATATTTCTCATCTTTAAAATCTCATGTAGAACCCGAAGTCTAAGTGGAGCAGACATTAAGCAACCACTTCTATAAACCAAATATGTCTACCTCTCAGTCCACGAAGAAAATAAAGAATGTCTGTGTCTTTTGTGGTTCCAGCCTTGGAAAAGATAAAGCTTATTTAGAAGCTGCAAATCACTTAGGGCAAGTCCTAGCACGCAAGAAGATTAACATAATCTATGGGGGTGGTAGTATAAAAATGATGGTAAATATGGCACTAGCAGCTAGGTCTAGTGACGCTACTGATGTAAGAATTTGGCCTCATATTCCAGTTGAAGGAAACCTTTGTAAGGAAGCCATAGGTAAGGGAGAAGGAGTCAGGAGTATCCCTAAAAATTTTAAAGACATAATCTATAATTCTGATGCTTTTATAGCATTACCTGGTGGTCTAGGTACTCTTGAGGAAATATTTATAGTTGCTTGTGGGCAATTGTTGGGCTTTTATTCCAAACCTTTGGGACTGCTGAACGTAAAGGGTTTTTATGACGGTCTTTTGAAATTTCTAGATTACGCTGTGGAAGAAAACATAACTACAGAATCGGAGAGACAAATCTTTGTCACTGCTTCAACAGCTGAGGAATTGATAGATAAAATGCAAATCATACATCCAGAATCCGACACTGCAACATCCAAGCTTGAATGGGAAAGGGAAAGCCGGGAGCGGCCAATTGATTTGAATCTCCATCTGTAATCTTTTTGTTTTATCTTTGGCATGTAGGCATGTGTGTCCGTATTTCGTGTGTTACGAATAACCGTTTACCTTGTATTCTGTGTTTCTTGTGGTACGTCGTTGTTCAATCTTTTAGATTCATTGAGCCTAATGCCGGGATGGCTGGATACGGAGTACTTGATGCTCTCGAAACGCATCCTTCTTAAGGTCCGATCTTTTGTTTATCGATGTTTTTGTATCCTATAAGCATGCATGATATGGATAGCTGGTATACGGAGTGCCTTGTACTCTCGAAACGTATCCGTATTATGTTTGTAATGTGTAATATTCTGTTAATATTATGTGGAAGTACCAGAGTCAGTTATGGGGATATTCCATATGAAATATGAGTATATTATTTGGGTTGAATGTTTGTGTCATGAGGATAGCTGTTTAATGAAAAATATGTCGGGTATGTTTGCAACCAGAGATTCCGTTTAATATCTCTATGAATAAGTTTAATGTATGGTTTTGAATATAAGTGTTTGTGATATATGTTTTATGATTATGTTTTAGTTTATTAGTTGAGGTATGAAATCAAATATATTTGACTTTTCCTTACTCAAAAAGGAAAAGGAACCTAAAGATGAAGTATATAAAATTTCTCTGGCAATCTCCTTAAATGTGATTGTAAATCACAGTCCATGGACAATGAAGGACTGGAATCATGGTATGGTAAATATGTATGCCTGATCAGATTCTTAGACTATTATACGGTGTTATAAGTTGAAACTTGTCAGAAATACTCTTATTGAGGGATTTAGGAGTAAGATTTATTATGCAAGTAAATAAGTGGAAATACGATGACTTAAATTTGGAGGACAAACAACATTAACGGTTTAGATTCGGAATTGGAATCATAGTGGAATCATAATTTTTACTAGTATTACTAGAATTGAAATTTCGAGGACGAAATTTCTTTAAGGGGGGTAGAGCTGTGACACCCGTTATTCTCCTAACGGGTATTGAGGTAATTAAATTAATTTTTAGTGTATAAAAAAAAAATTGCTTCATTTAAATTTATTTTATAATATTTATTTTTATCTATTTTTAAATTTTCTAAAATTCTCCTATATTTATTTAGTATGATTACTAAAAAGCCTTAGAACTTCTAATAAATCTCAAAAATGTCATATTGGCATTATGTGTGTTAAAGTCTCTAGATGAGACATAAGGATATCTTTTCCAACTACTCTTGACCCTCATTTTCTTTATTTCCTCCGTGACATGCTTCAACATGTCTCCTCCATAATTGTTTTTATCACTTCTCTTCAAAGACTTCATCTTTTCTTCCTTTCTCTTCCACGGTTCCCACACTCTTCTTCTTATTTCTTTGCTGAAGCAAAATACTTAGAGAACTTCTTCAAGGCAGCCATAAAAATCAGCCACCATCACCTCCATTTGAGCAAGAATTTCAGTCATACCGAAGTAAAGGAACCTGTTTTGAAGCCATTTCAAGCTTCCAACTAACCATAATCCGAGGTTAGAATCTTATGAACAAATTTAGTTTTTCATTTATAAATTTTCTTTTATACTAAAGGATTATTCAAATTTGCGTTCTTAAACCTAAGTTTATGTTTGTTGCTATTTTGGAGCATATGTATGAAGTCTAAGTGTATATGCCCTAGACAGAAAATTTATATTGTTAAACTTTGTAATACCTCTATGGGCAGTGGTTATTTCTTGAAATTCTAAGATTAAATTAAAATAAATTTTATGAATGTAGTTGTATGTTGTGCTTTAGTTTTAATTGTCCTTATGCACGCCTTAGGATCAAGGGAGTATGGAGCTAACGTTAATTGATTCCAGGATTAAGAGACTGTTGATAAGCTTAAAAGGTAGGGATTCTATTACTCATCTTTTGTGAGGTTTTTATAGAATTAAAATTGATTGTTTTGCCGCAATATATATATATCTATGTTGAACTGATATTATATGTGTATCACATATGAAACTATGACATGGACTCGTCTTGTATTGTACGGCGAGGAATATAATGAATTGACACATGTTATAAATTGAGAAGCATGGTTAGGAAAATTAACTCTATTAATAATGATTTAATATAGAGAAATTGTGAGACATGAAAAGGGCGACGGTTACGTCCTTGGGCATGAATACCCTAAAAGGTAAAGTAGGGGGAAGGCGATGACGCTTCCTTGGGTTGAAAGTCCCAGAACACACTGTACAGGAATCGACTTGGTGAGGACTCGGGGCTTGATGTCCCCTCACCGGAACACCCTTGGAATGTTTATAGGGTGATCAAGTGCGCCCATTTGGGTTTCGATGAGTTGAGTGATACTCAATTTAACATGGATACCTAGGAACAATGATGATTGTTAATATTTGTATAAATGTGTAATTATGACACTTGGTAATGATTAACTACGGTATCCATAAGATGTGATCATAATAAACCTCATAATCTGGAATATGATGTAACTTACTAACCATGCAGATTTTAATGTGGTAATGATAAAGGTGAGTAATGGTTTTCTCTACTGAGCATAGTGTTGCTCATACCCTTATGTTTATATCTTTTCAGGACTCACTAAGTGTGAGGTGGCTACGAGAAATATAGTTGAGGAAGTGATGTAACTATATTACATTGGGACTGCTTCAATCGTTGAGAATGTTCTTCATGATAATGTAAGCATCAATTGTTACTTTCTGTGACTGTATTATAATGTGTTGAGGGTTAAAATGATGATGACAACAGTTTATATTATTAAATTTAAGGTGCTACATTAAAACTGTGGTTTATTTATCGTTTATATTTTTATTTTTGAGTTGAGAGTTTTCATTTAAGTCCCGGGCAAATTTTATTTTTAAGGTTTTACTTTTATTATTTATTTTTATTTTATCTCATTAAAAACTGTTAACCCCCACATAGGGGCGTTACATGATGATGATATGAATATTAAAAAAAATTCCTAAAATTTATCGAAGTTAAAGAAAAATCATTCCTGACAAATTACGAATATTATTTCAGAGTATTATTTTTCGCACTTTAATAAGATAGAAAGATGAGAACAATAAGTTTAACTGTAACGGTCCGTGAGGGGTCGTTACATTGTCATAATAGACAACTGGAGCAACAAGAATACAGACGCCAAGTTCAGTTAGAAGAGAACAAATCCAACGTAATTCAGCAGCTGTAGCAGCGACAGATCAGTATTCAGCTTCAGTGGAGGAGCGTGCAACCGTGTGTTGTTTCTTGGAGGACCACGATATCGGATTGCTACCGAGATACACAATATAAGCACTGGTGGAGGTGTAATCATCCTTATTACCGGCCCAGTCAGCATCTGAAAAAGCATGAAGAGATAGCGACATGTGACGGCGCAAGACAAGACCATGATCGACTGTACCAGAAAGATAGCGAAGCACATGCTTGACAGCATTCCAATGTTCAGTAGTAGGTCGATGCATGAATTGAGACAACTTGTTGACAGCATATGCAATATCAAGGCGAGTGAGGCACAGGTACTCTAGACTACCAACAATGGTTCTGTATTCAAAAGGATCTGTCAATGTAGTTCCGGAAAGAATTGTAAGTTGTGGCTCAGTGGCAAGTGGAGTGGTGACAGGTCTGGCCCCAGTTATATTTGTACGAGTGAGAAGATCTGTGATATATTTTCGCTGAGAGAGAAGTAAATCATCGGAAGTAGAGGTAACTTCAACACCAAGAAAGTAACTCAAATCACCAAGATCCTTGATGGAAAATCTTTTCCCGAGAAGATCAATAAACCGTTGAACGACAGTGGCATTGCATCCAGTAATAATTTTGTCATCAACATACACAAGGAGATAGAGTAGAATACTGTTTTTGTTGAAGACAAAGAGTGATGTATCTGGATGAGAGTTTGTAAACCAAGAGGCTACAAGAAATTGTCTTAGCTCATGGTACCAAGCCCGTGGTGCTTGTTTAAGACCGTATATAGCCTTGCGTAACATGCAGACATGTGTAAGGTTATCACGATCAATAAAACCTAGTGGTTGTGCCATAAAAACATCTTCAAGGAGATGACTGTGTAGAAAGGCATTGTTGACATCAAGTTGACGAAGAGACCACCCACGACTAATAGCAAGGCTGAGAACCAAGCAAATGGTGGTAAGTTTGACAACTGGACTAAATGTGTCATGATAGTCAACACCAGGACGCTGATGGAACCCTTTAGCAACTAGTCCCACTTTGTACCTGTCAATAGAACCATCAGGGAGATGTTTAATTCTAAAAATCCATTTACGACTGACAATATTTTGCGTTGAATCGGCCGGGACAAGTTCCCGTGTTCCATTCCGCACAAGAGCATCATACTCCTCAGACATAGCCTGACGCCAGTTAGGATCTTTGAGAGCTTGGGTCACTGTGTGTGGCTTAGGGTGATGGTGTGAGGTGATGGTAGCTGTAAGATTAAGTTTTTGGACGGGTTTATGAATATTGTTTTTAGCACGAGTGGTCATGGTGTGGGTATTGGTGGGTGGGTTTGGAGGAGAGGGGTCTGAAGATAGTGGTAAAGGAGGAGAGGGTTGGTTTTGTTGGTTGTTGGTGGTTGTTGTTGGCCTGGTCTGGTTGGTCGAATGGTGGGGGTTGGTGGACCAAAGTTTGGTGACGAAGGATGGGACGTGGAGTTTCAGATGGTGTGTGGTTGACCGAGGATGTGGGATGGTCTATAGGAAATTGGCAATGTGATGAATCTGAGCTCTGGGGCGAGGCTGTTGAGGACATGTTAAGTGGCGCAACCGTAGTGGGAAGAAGGGACGCAGATGGAAACCAAATTGAGTGTGTTTCTGGACTAGGGCGATGAAGATAAGTTTGAATGGATTTGAATGGGAAGACAGATTCCACAAACTTGACATGACGAGATGTGTAGATTTTGGAAGTGGAAAGATCAAGACAAAGATATGCACTTTGGGTCAAAGAGTACCCAACAAACACACAAGGGATGGATCGAGACTGTGACTCGAATAGGGACGAAGCCATGGATAGCATAAACAACCAAAGATACGGAGCTTTGTGTAGTTTGGTGGAGAGCGGAAAAGAGACTCATAAGGAGAGGAAAGAGAAAGTATAGGTGTGGGCATGCGATTAATGAGATACACAGCGGTTGCAAAGGCATAGTTCCAATATGTGAGCGAAAGTGAGCAGGGAAAGACTGGTTTCAACAATATGTCGATGTCGGCGTTCAGAGAGACCATTGTGTTCAGGTGTATGTGGGGGAGAGGTAAGATGAGAAATTCCATGAAGAGATAGTAATTGATTTAATGCTTGATACTCTCCACCGTTATCAGAGTAAAGATGACAATGGAGTGTTTGAAGTGATTTTCTACTAGTGCTTTAAAGCGGGGAAAAACATCATAGACATGAGATTTCTTCTTTAAGGGATAATACCATACATAACGAGTAAAATGATCAACAAAAATAACATAATACTTGAAATCATCAACAGAGTAAACTGGGGAGGTCCAAACATCAAAAAATATGATTTGTAAAGGATGAGATGAAACAATTGTAGATGTAGAAAAAGGAAGCTTGTGACTTTTATTGCTTAAACATGCATTACAATAAGAGTTTTGTGACATAGAATAAGGTAAAGAAAATGTTGAAATAATATGCTGAAGAATAGGTGATGATGGGTGACCTAATCTAGAGTGCCACTCGGACGAAGTGGTTTTGACGCTTGAAAAGACAACAAGTGGAGAAGACAATTGTGAAGAGGAGGTTGGCCACTCATAGACGCCATCTTTAGTGTTGCCTGTCAGAAGGATTGCCCCCGTGCTGAGGTCCTTCACATGAAAAACAGTGGGTAAGAATTCAATAGAAACATGATTAGTATTGCAAAATTGATATATAGAGATAAGGTTCTTTTTCATGTTAGGCACACAAAGAATGTTCTGTAAATTAAAGGTATGAGTAGGGGTAGGAAGAGTGGTGGAACCAGTATGGGTAATGTGAAGTCCTGAGCCATCGCCGATCATAACGTCATCAGACCCTGCATAAGGGGTGTGAAGCGAAAGATTATTCAAGTCTGCGGTGACATGGTGAGACTCCCCACTATCAAGTAGCCATGTGGGGGTGTCGGTGGTCTCAAGAGCTGCAAAGTGTGCATGTGGTTGCCATGGAGAAGCAGGGCGTGGAGCCTGTGAATGTGTTGTCATTGGAGCCGATGAGGATTGGACGGCGACAAGCCGAAAAAGGGAGCACTGCTTGGCAGTGTGCCCTTGAGCACCACATCCTTGGCAATACCCAAGATATGGACGTGATGAAGGTCGGTCGTTACGAGGAGCATTGGATTGCTGTCCTTGATTATGAAAGGCAGTTATGGAAGGGTGCCAAGATTGTTTGTTGCGTGTTGATTGATAGGATTGGCAGTAGCCAGAAAGGATGATGGTGGTGCTTGTGATTGTTGGAGAGACGCCTCCTTGTTAATGAGTTTTTCATGAATTTCATCAAAGGAGATAGGCATTTCACGAGCATTAACCGCATCGACAATTCCTTTGTATTCCTCCCCAAGGCCATCAAGGATCTTATCAATGAGATCTTCTTTATCAACGGGTTTTCCAAGAAGAGCAAGTTCATCATCCCGATTCTTGATAAATTGCATATACCCAGAGATTGTCTTGGAACCCTTGACATAGTTCTTTAATTGGTCCTTGATGTGATTGATGTGACCACGGGATGGTTTGGCATATGTATTAGCCAAAGTTGTCCAGGCCTCTAGAGTGGTGGTAGTGCAGGCAAGAAGAGGTTGGATGGGTAGTGAGACTGCTCCAAGGAGTGCACTAAAGAGAAGACGATCTTGGCGCTTCCATGTTGTGTAGGCTGGATTTGGAGTCGGGTTGGCATTTGGGGTGACGGTTTGTGTGGGACTGGGATGTGAACCATCAAGAAAGCCATAGAGATCATATCCTTCTAACAGACTTTGGATTTGGAGGCTCCACATGATGTAGTTGGTGGTGGTCAGTTTTGTGATGTTTGTAGTGTTGATGGTAATGAAAGGATTATTTGGTTCTTGAGAATTTTGAATGGTGGTATGAGCAGTGGAAGATGCAGTGGTGTCTTCAGAAGCCATAATGGTTGTAGGAAAACGTAGAGAATTGTGGGAGAAAGAGAGAAAGAGAGGGGAAGAGAAGCAGATCAGGAATGATTCTTTGATACCATATAGAGATTGTAAGTAATCGCTTGATTTCCATTGAATAAAGACGAGGTATATATACAATTACAAGATGAGATTGGGTTGATTTCCAATCTTAATTAATAGTCAATGAAATATTCTAAATCTAGCTTATTACCTAGTCTGTGGGATTTGCTGTCATTTCAAATTATTTACAAAACTAAAATAGGAAACTAGACAATTACAATGATACACAATTTAATAAATTAATTCCTCTAATAAGTTATTCTGAGGAGCCCACTTCCAAATCTTCTAATCCATTGTTGTTCATGGATTTATGTTGTTAGTGGTTCAAATTGTCAAATATAATTGGCGAAGTCTATGGTACTGCGCATATCAGGTGCACTACCAACAGGGTGTAATCCACTGGTTCAAAAGAGTGATGTGGTGAAATGAACAGCTACAAAATAAGATGTACCCAATCTTATTGTTGACTTGTATACGCACAATAATTTTTAAGATCTGTACTTTTTTCTTTTTAAGAAGAAAAAACAACTTTGATATTTCTTGATGCATAAAAGAAGTTGTAGTACTTCCATTTCCATTTTTCTTCCTTCTTCCACGTAAATACTAAGTAGTGTTTTTTGTTTTATTGTTAAATTTGATTAAAATCACGTTAAAAATAAAAAAAAATGCAAAACGAATAATTATTGATACAGATCTCACAATTGAAAAACATAGCCAAAAATATAGTACTTTTCGGTTAAGATGATGGGTTCTTTTGTATTAGAACCTCAAACAAATAGTTTACGATTCTGACCATAAACTCTGGTTAGATAATTTTTTATATAAATTTGACTACTGTTGTAACGCCCCTATATGGGGGTTAACAGTTTTTAATGAGATAAAATAAAAATAAATAATAAAAGTAAAACCTTAAAAATAAAATTTGCCCGGGACTTAAATGAAAACTCTCAACTCAAAAATAAAAATATAAACGATAAATAAACCACAGTTTTAAATGTAGCACCTTAAATTTAATAATATAAACTGTTGTCATCATCATTTTAACCCTCAACACATTATAATTACAGTCACAGAAAGTAACAATTGATGCTTACATTATCATGAAGAACATTCTTTACAATTGAGCAGTCCCAATGTAATATAGTTACATCGCTTCCTCAACTATATTTCTCGTAGCCACCTCACACTTAGTGAGTCCTGAAAAGATATAAACATAAGGGAATGAGCAACACTATGCTCAGTAGAGAAAGCCATTACCCACCTTTAGGTTTTTATCATTACCACATTAAAATCTGCATGGTTAGTAAGTCACATCATATTCCAGATTATGAGGTTTATTATGATCACATCTTATGGATACCGTAGATAATCATTACCAAGTGTCATAATTACACATTTATACAAATATTACCAATCATCATTGTTCCTAGGTATCCATGTTAAATTGAGTATCACTCAACTCATCGAAACCCAAATGGGCGCACTTGATCACCCTATAAACATTCCAAGGGTGTTCCGGTGAGGGGACATCAAGCCCCGAGTCCTCACCAAATCAATTCCTGTACAGTGTGTTCTGGGACTTTCAACCCAAGGAAGCGTCATCACCTTCCCCCTATTTTACCTTTTAGGGTATTCATGCCCAAGGACGTAACCGTCGCCCTCTTCATGTCTCACAATTTCTCTATATTGAATCATTATTAATAGAGTTAGTTTTCCTAACCATGCTTCTCAATTTATAACATGTGTCAATTCATTATGTTCCTCGCCGTACAATACAAGACGAGTCCATGTCATAGTTTCATATGTGATACTCATATAATATCAGTTCAGCATAGATATATATATATTGCGGCAAAACAATCAATTTTAATTCTATAAAAACCTCACAAAAGATGAGTAATAGAATCCCTACCTTTCAAGCTTATCAACAGTCTCTTAATCCTGGAATCAATTAACGTTAGCTCCATACTCCCTTGATCTTGAACTCCAAGCAAAACAGATCCAGTTGTATCTCGCTGTATCTACGAAGCATCCTCTGTAGTGCTCCTCGAGCGACTATGAATGGCTAGGAATGCTTCCTGGAGATCATACATTCTTGAAAACGTCATTCTGGACTCCGATACTGCTGTTTGAATCGCCTCGATTCGCGTGCAGTCGGTACCGGATGATTTTCATCGAAGTAGAATTTGCTCGAACGGAGGTCACCATTGCATCCAGAGCATCGAAACGAGTCAGGAGGCGGTCTCGGATCTTCGATCGGAGGTCCGGATCACAAAATTCCAATTTAGCCTTTGACTGGCCGTTGACCGGCGTTGACCACCGTTGACCGGCGTTGACCGACTTTGACCGTCGTTGACCGGCGTCAATCGGGGTCCGTTGGCAGCTGGGCTAGGGCCTACCCCCCCTAAATCGACCCTTCTGAGTCCAATGGCGGGGTCAATTTCACCCAATTCTGCCTCTAACATAGCGGGTCGTGAAGTACAACGTCGGTAGAAATGGATGAGCTCCGATCTTGATTCTCCGACGATGGAAACCTGAAATTGGCTGAGGGCTTTTGCTACCCATCCTCCTATGAGCATTTCCCCTCATCCAATTTGAAGAAACGTGGCTGGGAAGAGCCAAAACGGAGACTCCCGCGGCGGTTGACGGCGGCGTTGGCCGTTCTCTGGCGAAACCGGCTCCTTCCGTGCAATTGATCGAGGGGTTTTACTCCCCTTGATCCTCTGAACTCATTGGGAGGGGTGGTGTCAGTCACCTCCTCCGGCAAGGCGGAGTTCCACCATGGGGGCGGCGGTGCACGGCGGCAATAGACGGGCGGAGCAATCCGGTGGTTGTTGAGCTGCCACCAAGGGTGGGTTTTGTTCCTCTCATCACGGTGGTCGTGTAGGAACAAGAATCACGTCGATCGGACGTCGGACGGCGAAGATATCTCGTCGGAAAGAAATGGGTTTTGCCGCCACTTTGGGCGGCGCGTGTGGTCTCCTCCGGCGGCGTTTTGGGCGGCGCGGCACCTCGTTGGACTCAGCTCGTCGAGAGCTTTCCATTGGTGCGGGAGGTGTCGAAAACGGATGCCGAAATCTCAAACGATCTTTGAGGAGAGAGAGAGAATTTTTTAGAGAGAGAAAGTAGAGAGAGAGAGAGTTTCGAATTATGAGAGATTTTCTGATTTTTTTTTATATATACTAGGTAATTAATCTAATTACCTTAATACCCTTAGGAGAATAACGGGTGTCACAGCTCTACCCCCCTTAAAGAAATTTCGTCCTCGAAATTTCAATTCTAGTAATACTAGTAAAAACTATGATTCCAATTCCGAGTCTAAACCGTTAATGTTGTTTATCTTCCAAATTTAAGTCATCGTATCTCCACTTATTTACTTGCATAATAAATCTTACTCCTAAATCCCTCAATGAGAGTATTTCTGACAAGTTTCAACTTATAACACTGTATAATAGTCTAAGAATCTGATCAGGCATACATATTGACCATATCATGATTCCAGTCCTTCATTGTCCATGGACTGTGATTTACAATCACATTTAAGGAGATTGCTAGAGAAATTTTATATACTTCATCTTTAGGTTCCTTTTCCTTTTTGAGTAAGGAAAAGTCAAATATATTTGATTTCATACCTCAACTAATAAACTAAAACATAATCATAAAACATATATCACAAACACTTCTATTCAAAACCATACATTAAACTTACTCATAGAGATATTAAACGGAATCTCAGAGTTGCAAACATACTCGACATATTTTTCATTAAACAGCTATCCTCATGACACAAACATTCAACCCAAATAATATATTCATATTTCATATGGAATATCCCCATAACTGACCCTGGTACTTCCACATAATATTAACAGAATATTACACATTACAAACATGATACGGATACGTTTCGAGAGTACAAGGCACTCCGTATACCAGCTATCCATATCATGCATGCTTAGAGGATACAAAAACATCGATAAACAAAAGATCGGACCTTAAGAAGGATGCGTTTCGAGAGCATCAAGTACTCCGTATCCAGCCATCCCGGCATTAGGCTCAATGAATCTAAAAGATTGAACAACGACGTACCACAAGAAACACATAATACAAGGTAAACGGTTATTCGTAACACACGAAATACGGACACACATGCCTACATGCCAAAGATAAAACAAAAAGATTACAGATGGAGATTCAAATCAATTGGCCGCTCCCGGCTTTCCCTTTCCCATTCAAGCTTGGATGTTGCAGTGTCGGATTCTGGATGTATGATTTGCATTTTATCTATCAATTCCTCAGCTGTTGAAGCAGTGACAAAGATTTGTCTCTCCGATTCTGTAGTGATGTTTTCTTCCACAGCGTAATCTAGAAATTTCAAAAGACCGTCATAAAAACCCTTTACGTTCAGCAGTCCCAAAGGTTTGGAATAAAAACCCAACAATTGCCCACAAGCAACTATAAATATTTCCTCAAGAGTACCTAGACCACCAGGTAATGCTATAAAAGCATCAGAATTATAGATTATGTCTTTAAAATTTTTAGGGATACTCCTGACTCCTTCTCCCTTACCTATGGCTTCCTTACAAAGGTTTCCTTCAACTGGAATATGAGGCCAAATTCTTACATCAGTAGCGTCGCTAGACCTAGCTGCTAGTGCCATATTTACCATCATTTTTATACTACCACCCCCATAGATTATGTTAATCTTCTTGCGTGCTAGGACTTGCCCTAAGTGATTTGCAGCTTCTAAATAAGCTTTATCTTTTCCAAGGCTGGAACCACAAAAGACACAGACATTCTTTATTTTCTTCGTGGACTGGGAGGTAGACATATTTGGTTTATAGAAGTGGTTGCTTAATGTCTGCTCCACTTAGACTTCGGGTTCTACATGAGATTTTAAAGATGAGAAATATACAAAAAGGGCTAAAGAGATAGACGAGTAGGTAATGAAAAGGTAATCCAAAGATTTAAACAAAATCTTGTGCGGATAAGAAAGTAAGATAAGGTGATTGATAGTTTACAGAAAATCTGATTCACTTTTTGAAAAAGATTAGACTCTAATTGTATAACTTTTGACAATTGAGAACAATTCGACAGAAGACCCTCTTGACACAACTGTAGACTTTTTGACAAATATACACCAAGTCTAGAAATTTAATATAAACGACAAATACTGTAGAACTTTTGAAATTTGAGACACAAATCTTGAAATATCTGGATAAGCTTTTCAAAATTCAAACATATTACTGTACCGTATGTGATGTGTCTGATAAGATAATATATTTTATAATATATATATTTAAGAAAATAATAAATTAAATAAGATATTAACACTTACTGTATCAATCTAATAATCACAATTATTTCAAACACAAAAGCAAATATTCTGAGTAAAAGAAAAACACAAACTGTTGAACATCAGCTAAAACTGCTTCAAATAAGTAAAGACTAAATAACCTTTATAGAGCGATGACTTATTCCCCATCCAGTTTTCTTATGGCTTGACAAACAGGATCTAGAAATACCATATTCCTGAGGCGTTGTCTTTCTGTATAAAATTTAGGCCAGAGTTTAAAAATAGCTCCTTGAACATATCCTCTAGGGTGACCGTGGAGAGGAGGATGGATGCTATCCAAGTTCTCCTTTGAAAGTCCATCCCTACAAAACCTTATTTTATCCTCTCTATTCGTAGACATATAACCAGGTGAAGTACATTTACCGTTACAATTTTGTCTTCCACATTTGTTACAAGTGACCACGATGGCACGAGCTCTTCTTTTCATTGCACTACGACTGGTACCTGTTCCTGGTAAACCGACATCTTGACTAAAGTCACTCGGACGGATTTTCCCCTCTATTAACATTCTCACATCACAAGGGATACCAAAACGCATAAGAATCCACAACCGAGTAATTCTAGCCTTGTATTTCTTTCTGAGAATCTTTTGGGAGAGTGATGGGAAATACTTTCTCAGGTGTTGGTACTTTGGGTCCATGATGAGATGAAAGAAGAGTAAATAGAAATGAAAAATTAAGATAGTAAATTGCAGAATCCTAGAATTCCTTCTTCTTTTAGAGGAAAAGAAGAATTTCTAATGAAAAAGAAGAGGATTTGCGATTTAGAGAGAAAATAACAAATTAAGAGAGAAAAAGTGAACTCGGAGAAATAAGCTCCTATGCACAGTAAACGTATATGTAAACAATGATTAAACCACTGTATATGACACGTATAGAGATCACGTGAGAGAGACAGTGTGAATCAAACTGATTTAAGATTTGAACTAGGCCCAAATGTTCTTAGTTGAAAATGGTCAGGTTGTTTCGGCCTTAACACATTTAGAACGAGTTAAATAACAAACATAAAATTGAAAACCAATTCGTATGAATCTTAAACCCAATTCAAAGCCCACTATAGATAAAGTTGACTATAAACAACAAATCTAATTTAACGACAACAAGGATCTTCCTGAATGATATTTAAAATCATTTCATAACAACATAATCCTCCAGCAACTCAAATAATTTTGTTTTAATCAAAACCTTATTGAACAATACATACACCCATATGTTATTCCTAATACTCAACATCTATCAATGGATTCATCATCATTACTACCAAGGGTTTAGAATGTGACTAACCTTGAAATCAATACGATTTACGTCTTTCAACGTAGACCATATCAACAAACAAAGACACTTGATGTTACTACTTAAGAACATCTACAATCCCCACAATTCTACTCATACAATATATAATTTCCTCATATAACAAAACCTTAGGTAACCAAAAGATTCACTGATACACTTAAATACAATGTACGTAACAAAATATTCCAATTTTGAGATTCATGCATTCTAGACTTTACACAGTCTCAACAGACCAAAAGTCTAACATTTATCTCTCTCAAGATTCAATACCATGATTCCCAACTTATATCATATTCCTCAAATATATAGAACTTTTAAGAAAAGACATTGACACTTATGTGCTCCATCGAATCCACACATAATCATTACTTAGGTTTGAATCAATTACGAAAAATTTGGCATATCTATGTCAAACTTTAAAATCAATAAATCAAGCCTTATATTTCTCATTGTTTTTCACGAGACAAAAGGCTTTTAAATCCTCTTATCTATACGAATTTCTCATCGTTTATACGAATTAAATATGCTTATAGATCAAAATATTATACGAATCTCTCATAAGCAATCTACTTATAAACTCATTCCATATAATTATCATTCCCTTATAACTATTAATACTTTCCTTCTATAAAATTATTGTACTCATATAACTATTGATATTTTCATTCTATGGCCTTTCCATGTTACATCCTTCTAGACTGTATAAATCAATGTGAAGGTTCATTTTGATGATGACAATGAAAATTCAGCTTCAAAACCATCTCAAAAATATATTTTTTTTAAAGTGGTGCTACACTCCCTAGGTTAACCGAACCTAGGCTCTGATACCAAAAATTCTGTAACGCCCCTATATGGGGGTTAACAGTTTTTAATGAGATAAAATAAAAATAAATAATAAAAGTAAAACCTTAAAAATAAAATTTACCCGGGACTTAAATGAAAACTCTCAACTCAAAAATAAAAATATAAACGATAAATAAACCACAGTTTTAAATGTAGCACCTTAAATTTAATAATATAAACTGTTGTCATCATCATTTTAACCCTCAACACATTATAATTACAGTCACAGAAAGTAACAATTGATGCTTACATTATCATGAAGAACATTCTTTACAATTGAGCAGTCCCAATGTAATATAGTTACATCGCTTCCTCAACTATATTTCTCGTAGCCACCTCACACTTAGTGAGTCCTGAAAAGATATAAACATAAGGGAATGAGCAACACTATGCTCAGTAGAGAAAGCCATTACCCACCTTTAGGTTTTTATCATTACCACATTAAAATCTGCATGGTTAGTAAGTCACATCATATTCCAGATTATGAGGTTTATTATGATCACATCTTATGGATACCGTAGATAATCATTACCAAGTGTCATAATTACACATTTATACAAATATTACCAATCATCATTGTTCCTAGGTATCCATGTTAAATTGAGTATCACTCAACTCATCGAAACCCAAATGGGCGCACTTGATCACCCTATAAACATTCCAAAGGTGTTCCGGTGAGGGGACATCAAGCCCCGAGTCCTCACCAAATCAATTCCTGTACAGTGTGTTCTGGGACTTTCAACCCAAGGAAGCGTCATCACCTTCCCCCTATTTTACCTTTTAGGGTATTCATGCCCAAGGACGTAACCGTCGCCCTCTTCATGTCTCACAATTTCTCTATATTGAATCATTATTAATAGAGTTAGTTTTCCTAACCATGCTTCTCAATTTATAACATGTGTCAATTCATTATGTTCCTCGCCGTACAATACAAGACGAGTCCATGTCATAGTTTCATATGTGATACTCATATAATATCAGTTCAGCATAGATATATATATATTGCGGCAAAACAATCAATTTTAATTCTATAAAAACCTCACAAAAGATGAGTAATAGAATCCCTACCTTTCAAGCTTATCAACAGTCTCTTAATCCTGGAATCAATTAACGTTAGCTCCATACTCCCTTGATCTTGAACTTCAAGCAAAACAGATCCAGTTGTATCTCGCTGTATCTACGAAGCATCCTCTGTAGTGCTCCTCGAGCGACTATGAATGGCTAGGAATGCTTCCTGGAGATCATACATTCTTGAAAACGTCATTCTGGACTCCGATACTGCTGTTTGAATCGCCTCGATTCGCGTGCAGTCGGTACCGGATGATTTTCATCGAAGTAGAATTTGCTCGAACGGAGGTCACCATTGCATCCAGAGCATCGAAACGAGTCAGGAGGCGGTCTCGGATCTTCGATCGGAGGTCCGGATCACAAAATTCCAATTTAGCCTTTGACTGGCCGTTGACCGGCGTTGACCACCGTTGACCGGCGTTGACCGACTTTGACCGTCGTTGACCGGCGTCAATCGGGGTCCGTTGGCAGCTGGGCTAGGGCCTACCCCCCCTAAATCGACCCTTCTGAGTCCAATGGCGGGGTCAATTTCACCCAATTCTGCCTCTAACATAGCGGGTCGTGAAGTACAACGTTGGTAGAAATGGATGAGCTCCGATCTTGATTCTCCGACGATGGAAACCTGAAATTGGCTGAGGGCTTTTGCTACCCATCCTCCTATGAGCATTTCCCCTCATCCAATTTGAAGAAACGTGGCTGGGAAGAGCCAAAACGGAGACTCCCGCGGCGGTTGACGGCGGCGTTGGCCGTTCTCTGGCGAAACCGGCTCCTTCCGTGCAATTGATCGAGGGGTTTTACTCCCCTTGATCCTCTGAACTCATTGGGAGGGGTGGTGTCAGTCACCTCCTCCGGCAAGGCGGAGTTCCACCATGGGGGCGGCGGTGCACGGCGGCAATAGACGGGCGGAGCAATCCGGCGGTTGTTGAGCTGCCACCAAGGGTGGGTTTTGTTCCTCTCATCACGGTGGTCGTGTAGGAACAAGAATCGCGTCGATCGGACGTCGGACGGCGAAGATATCTCGTCGGAAAGAAATGGGTTTTGCCGCCACTTTGGGCGGCGCGTGTGGTCTCCTCCGGCGGCGTTTTGGGCGGCGCGGCACCTCGTTGGACTCAGCTCGTCGAGAGCTTTCCATTGGTGCGGGAGGTGTCGAAAACGGATGCCGAAATCTCAAACGATCTTTGAGGAGAGAGAGAGAATTTTTTAGAGAGAGAAAGTAGAGAGAGAGAGAGTTTAGAATTATGAGAGATTTTCTGATTTTTTTTTATATATACTAGGTAATTAATCTAATTACCTTAATACCCTTAGGAGAATAACGGGTGTCACAACTGATAAGCCTTGATACTTCAATTGTAACTAAAGTTTTAAGTTTAAGAATCACAGCATGTGAGAGCTTTAGATTGTAGCAATTTTTTATTTTTTTACTATAGTTGCTGAGGCTTTACATTGTTTAATGTAAGAACTCATAAATTGAAACTAAAATGCCAAACGCCTTATAAAAATGTAAACATAATAAAAGTTTATCTTTTCAAGTTCTACCGTAGAAAATCTCTTAAGGTGATATTTTACATTTTGATTCCTTCAACAATACGTAATCACAGCATGGTCATATTTGAGGAAAAGCTAAGCTCAAAGTTTGGAGAGAGATGGGATCACCTCACATTTTTCGCTCATCTCGAGCCACGCATGGGAACAAAAATGAAATTTTTTGCTAAGAGATCAGAACTGAAATTTGAGCAAGAAACTTTGCCCTCGTTTTTTTTTTCTTTTTTTCTTTTTTTGCTTCCTGGGTCTGCTGTTCCTGTCAGGGCAATAACTATGGCTATTTTTTTGAGAAGACATGAAAAATATATCTTATAAAGAGAGAGGAATAGACGTTCAAGATTTTAAAAAGAGAGAGAGAGAAGATTTTAGGAGAGAGAAATAGAATGAAAGAAGAAGATATTCTCTTATTTTCATTTTCTTCTTTTGTTTTTGTTTCTTGGGTTTAGATTTATGAAAATAAAAATATTGAAGAATAAGGAAGATTTTTGTGAGATCGACGCCTACAACAATGGCTTTATGTAGAGATTGGTTCGTCTGAGAGAGAGAGAAGAGTTCATTCTAGCTCAATGGATTCCTGCAAAATAATCATTTTCTTTGCTCTAATCTAAATCCCAATCGTGTGTGGAAATGTCTTTTGATGGCTTGAAAGGCTACTGTTGGCACAGATTGAGGAAGGAGGAGTGGTCTCGCGTCTATTTACGTATTTTAAACTAACCTCAAGTATAAGGTTGTCTCAAGTAATATTTTCTCAGTGAATCCGAGGTCGAACCCACAAGGAAGGATTTATTCAGTTCCAGTACATGTATTATATTAACTTTTTCTTTTTATTTAAACTGAAAAATTTGAGGATTAATATTTATTATTCACAGAATGTATTTACAATATTTACACATTTTTTTTACAACATTTTTCATTTTTAGATTTTGATAATATGGAACTTTAATAACAAGAAATGCAATTAATAACTTAAGCAGAGTAACAACAATAATAATGACAATTTAAAGAAGTGAAACAACAATAATAACAGGGCTGAGGTTCAAAGGTTCCATTCTGACGATTATCTTTAATATATTTTAGTTTCTCTTTTTATTTATTAGTTAGTTTAAGTATGCACTATGCCATCCTATGTCGACAATAAATCAAGAATTACCAAGCATTTACTGTGCCATTCCATGTCTATAATGCAGCAAAAACACAACTTAATAAATAAGCAGCATTTCAACATAACTTAACTAAAATAACAACCAAGATAGTGAGTTAAGCATTTACCGAGCCATTCTCTATCTACGAGTAATCAAGGTCCTCCCAAGCATTATCCGTGCCAGTCTATGTCGTCGATAAATCAAAACCGTGATTTTGGCAGAGTTCTAGCTAAGAAAATATTGAAATTCTAGGTTTTCTAAGAGAATATTTTGGCATTACAACAGCTTAGAAAACTAAGAAAAACCAAAAATATTTAAGATAATTTTGCCAGAATTTCCTCCTTTCCCCTCAGCTAAAAGGAAATTTAGAAAGACATAATTAATAAAGTACTACTGATATTATTAAACATAATTTTTACAACATAAACTAGAAAATATTTTACAAGAAACTAGACTGAAAACTAAAATAAAAACTAGACTATAATTACTACAACAGCATTTTTATGCTGCGGAAGGCTCTCTCAACTGAGGCAAAAGCCTCGGTATTTATAGTGATTCGAGATTGCAAACGTCCATTGCTATTTAATGATCTTTACTGTTGAAAGTTGACAATTTTCAATCATTTGCTTCTTCTCTTCTTCGCGCTGCAGCTAGCCCTCTCGCACTGAGAATCTTGTGTTTGAAATTTTATTTTTCTTCTTTTCCCGTGCTGAGAGCTGTTCTTCATTATGCGTTTTAGCCTTTGGGATTCTGTGTGACGCAGATCATGACAAGACTATAACGGATTGATCGTGTCCGTTAATCGCACGATCCAACGGCTGTCAGATGCTCATAAATTGGGCCCAGGTGGGACCAGTGAAAGCGCAATTGTAGACCGTCAGATTGGTCCAAGTATTCTCATCTAACGGCTGACAGAACACTCAAAGTGAGCCTGCCCGCACACGATCCAAGACCGTCTGAGACACTCCACTGACACGCTGCAGCTTGTCGGCGCGTGTAGCGCACGCCAATCATATCTCGACACGTGGACCGCACTTTGAGATTCTGCTGACGCACCGAATGACGCGTTGACACGCGTCTCTTCCTCGGACGGCTGAGATTGATTTGGCAGTGAATCCGATGGCTCCCATTACGCCACGTGTCCTCTGCATTTTGAATTTCGAATTTTTCAAGGATTTTTGATGCATTTGATGTCTGATTTTATCCGTTTTGGTGTCGTTTTGCTCCATTTTTCCTCCAGATTTCAAATCTAAAATCACAAACATACTAATATTAATTATTTTACAAATGTAATATTTATTAAAAATATTTATTTTACAATAAAACACACAAAAATAGATAAAAACTCTTAAAATTTCCAGTCTCTTGCGGTTGAGCACAGATATAATTTTTATGACTTGGAAATATTTTTAAAAATTACTAAAAATATAATAAGACATATTTATAAACTTAAAACACACTACCAAACACACTAACACTCAAAATAAAATAACCGCATTACTTTTACGGTTTTGACTATTTACAGACTAGACACTTATTTAACACACCAAAATGACTCTAATAATAAAAACACACTAAAAACACATTTTTAATCATATTTTCACACCAAGACACAAAAATGCTTATTAACACAAAATGCTATTAATTAGAGGATTTAATGAGAAATAAAAGCGTAAACAAATGATTTAAGCATTAGAAAATGTACACTTTTACAGTCTCATCAAGGAGGAAGAGGTGTTTGCTTTCCGTTGTCAAAAAAAGGGTTATCCTACACAACCAAATGCATTTTTATGAAAACTATTCCTTATCGGGTGTTGGGCATGGTTAGAGCTGTTAGTTAAAACTGTAAACACTGTAATATGTAAGAGCTTTATATTGTAATAATGTTTTTCTTTGACTATAATATGTAAGAGTTTTACACTGTTCTTAACTAAAAAGCTAGTTAGAACTAACTTTACACTGCCAGTAGTGTCTCTCGGGTGCACGTTGCCGTAGAAAGACCCAATATATGTTGGGCATGGTTAAAGTCGTTGGTTAAAACTATAAACACTATAGTATGTGAAAGTTTTATATTATAATAATTTTTTTCTTTGACTGTAATATGTAAGAGTTTTGCACTGTTTTTAACTAAAAAGTTGATTAGAACTAACTTTATTAAACAGACTTTTGATTGTCATTGGATGGACACTGCCAGTAGTGTCTCTCGGTGCACGCTGCCGTAGACAAACCTAATATATGTTGGGTTTGATGCTCTAAAAGCTGTGACATTGTACATATTGATAATAAATAAAAAAAGTGACATTTATAATTATTTTGGTTGCTTATATGTGTTATAAATACTATCATAAACATAAAAAATTTTCATGATTATTTATGTACTATAAATTTAGCATATAAGTTTTATATGCTTAAGGATAAAATTTATAGATAATAATCTAAATAGTTTGTAATAATTAATTAAAGCTTAGGATCTTTAATTAAATATTACAAGTACGGTCTAATCTCATTTGAAATGAAATAGTCTTATCCGGGCTATTAATGTAGAGACATTGGATTAGAGGTATTTTATATAGTGAGATTATATAGGACTAGACCAGATAAATTATAAATCTCTAATAATTATCCGTTACAAATAGAGTATTCAAATTTATCACTACGATGATCATATATTTGACAGTCTTAATCCTGAGTGTTTATTAGACCCCTATTTATGACATTATGTTTTTTAATTTGCTTTGTAAGATTTGTCTAAGCATAGATCATAACTTAGCATCTTGGAAATATAATGTAATAAATAGCTAGGAATAATATTATACAAATATGGAATCGATTCCTTCCTTATAAAAGTTAGAAAAATAGTTCTCTTGAGTGATAATTCGAGGTTTGAACAGCAGAACGTTCGTTCATAATAAGATTATGAATTAACTGTTCATTAGAGAATTATTAGAACTCAAGGATAAAGATATAATAAAAGAGGAAGCGAAAATTGAACCTAGTTCTTATTATAAACTATTTATGGATGACTGACTTATATATAATGATTATATCAATGGACTGCTCATTAATTTTCTTTGAGTAATTTTCACTATAATCTCAAAAATTCAGTTTCAGGTTTTTGGTAGAGTAACACTAAAACTAATAAATTTGGCACATTAATTAAAGAGTTTGATTAATTGTCAAATTTATTGGAGCTTGGGTTATAGGTCCATAGGTCTCCAATGTCACCTCTATAACACTATATTAGATTTAATGCATAGAATGAATTGTACATATTTAATTTAAAATTATTTAATTCTGAATTAATTATTTCACACTTGAATTATTGATGTGACATAGAAAAATATTTTATGTGATACATAATATAATGTAATAAATATTGCCACAATTTAACTGAGCATTAGTTAATTTATTGATTGATTATATTTAACTAATGAGATTAGTTAAATATAGCTTTTTAAATTAATTAATGAATATAATATAATGTGATAAATGTTATCACAATTTAACTAAGCATTAGTTAATTTATTGATTGATTATATTTAACTAATGAGATTAGTTAAATATAGTTTTTTAAATTAATTAATTAATAATATTTAAATAATTATTATTTATAACTCGCTTAACTCAAAAGGATACCCGGGTATTTCAAGTCCTCAAAGTCCTCGTTTGGTGCGTGAGGTATTTGAATCATTTTTTGGGTTCTCCACTCCAGTTCTCGAGTTTAGCTCCCCCTTGTTTTCTTGGGACTCCAATTACTGAAGAACAGTGTATTCCTCTGAGCATGACTCGCGTGATTCCCTTCTCTTCGCAGAGATTCTCTGCAATCTCTTCACCCAATATTTTTTACCGTTGAGGGATTTGCAATAAATCCCCCAACTGAGCATGTATGGTTGAAACCCACCATTATTGTTCTGCAAAAGCTCTCTCTGCGTCTCTCTCTCTTCCCTGTCACTCTCTCTCTGTCGAAACGGCGACCATCGTTCCCCACCGTGAGAGCTTCGGCCCTCAACTCGGTCGTCTTCTCCGTCGATATAGATCTGCCCATCGTAGACCATATCGGGCCCACCGACCATTATTGAGGTGTTATCGTTGTTTGAATCGGAGTAGGCGACCAGTGTCCTCGCGAGTTGCCGATATTCAACCGGAGTCTACCCAATCGTCCGTTGCCTCAAACACGGTAAGTATTCGACCTCAAATCCTCTTTTTCTTGTTCTTGTTTTTTCTGGATCTTGTCTTTATACGAGTTTGGGGATATTGCAATGCTCTGTTTACATAACTTATGGTTGGTATGTTCCTCTGTTTTTGTTGGATGTAGATTTCTATTTTTTTCATTTTTATTTCTTTGAGCTCTTTGGAGTTTGGGTTCGTCTTTATAATCGGCATCCCTAGTTAGTTTCCCTTACTCAGAATTTGGGCTGCTGAGAATTATCCACTGATTTCTTTCATTTCTCCAATTGTTTTTGTTCTTTGGCCGATGCAGTAGTTCACGGTTCTCTAGTACATCTATCAGTTCAAACCATGTTGAACTAATCCACTGATGTTCTTTCTTGTTGTTTTGGTTCAACATTTTCAATGGCTTGAAACAGGTCCTTTAGACGAGAGATTATCTCTGTTGACATATATCCTGATGTGTTATTACCTTCTGTGATTGATATTTTGTGAAGTTGTTTAGAACGAAATTGCTACCAATTGCATATCATAGCCAAATCTAATCGCTTAGTTGAACTCCTTCTTTGGAAAAAAGTGAAATAAAGTAAGGGAGAGAGTCTTACATATTTGCTTTCCTTTGTTTTTTTAATCTGTTGTTGTTGTTGTTGTTGTTGGCGGTGGTGGTGGTGGTTTTGTTTTAGTGTTGTTGTTGTAAGCTAATAACTAATCAACCCAATAATATATGCATTATGACTAATTCATTGAGTTTTAGCAATTTGTACTTCAATTTGATTCACAGATTAGATGATGTGAAGGCATCATGCATTTCCTGTACTCTCGGTTTTTCCTCTTCTCATACCAATGTTGTTTATTTTGACAATTATTCTCCACAAACCAAACCATGTGGTGCAAGACGTCATTTGCAGTGTATAACGCGCCTTGGTTTTTGTTATTTGTATTCAATGAACTGTGAACTATGATATGTTACGTGTGAACCCATTACTGTGTACATGTAATTTGTTTTACACTTATTCTTATAACAATTGACACCTACATTGCTGATCGTTTTGTCTTGTCTGTTTTTTTTTAATCAAAAGAATTTAAACTTGATAAGATCACTGGTACTACATTATGACCCTAGAGAAAGGGCTAGCTATGATGAAACTAATTCTGCTTCCTCACATTGGTCGAAGCTTTATTGTTGTGGATTGTCATGGGCTTCATATGCTAGTGTGCTCTCGGTTGGCTATGCACATGATTGTGGCATTGTGCAACTTTCGTTTTCCACATGTCCTTGTGTGTACCAATCGATCGTAGCATCGTTGTGGACATCTTAAGTGGCAATCGACAATAGTTATGCTCCTAATGTGAAAAGGATGAAGCAATTACAGTTTGAGCCATTTCTGTCTCAACACTTATTCTAAATAGATTTTTCACATTCTTTTCATTGCAAAATGTCATATGCATTGGCTATTGCACGCTCTAATGACTGTTGACTCAAAATGGGCAAGATGGGAAAGAAGAGGAATGATGATGAGGCAACCGTTAATTGGACCCGACAAAATGAGAGAGCTTTGTTATTAAGGCTAGTGGACCATCAAACAACCGCCCTGGGACGACATCCTACCGCAGCCAATTGGGACCGGTGGGCGGAGGAAATTTTTGGTAAAGGTGTTCATGGCGAACGTTGCAAGCAAAAGCGAAATCGACTTAGGAAAATTTTTCAGCTATATTCCGTTCTGATAAATGCAAGTGGCCTTGGTTGGGATTCTGAAACTGGGGCCGTTCGTTGCGAGGCAACGTATCTAGATGATTTCTTAGCCGTGAGTTTATTTCCTTTCACTGGTATCCATCTAAATTCTTCAAAATATATATCACTTTTGGATTGTTGGTCACTGATAATTTTTATTATTCGATGTCCAGTGAAACCCCCAAGCGAAGGACTTGATTGGCAAGGCTGTGCCAAATTGGGCGTTGATATCGCAATTGTTTCACAGGGAATCTGCAACCGGCTGTCATGCGGTTGCTTCAGGTTCGACTCGTTTGACTGAAGCTCGTAGTCCGCAGAGAAGCAACTCCGAGCATGATGTTTGTACTGATCAGATGGACTTACAAGATGAGATCAATAACCCTGACGATAGGGCATACATTGCTCATTTGGCAGGACTTGATGGCCGCAGACCAGAAGTACGTGCCTGCAACATTGCTCCTACCTCTCGGAGAATTGGGAAGAGACCAGTGCGTAGCAAAGGTGTGGTGGATTCGGATGCAGCTACCACTGCCTTACAAAGCATCGCAGAGTCCCTATCCAGCCGCGGACGTAGTAAGGGCCGTGGTGGTGGAAGCTCAGCAAATCAACACACGTCGGATGATGTGGAATGGAGGCAGTGCATAACAATCATGAATGCGATGAACCTAGGCCCAGATCAGTACGTGGACTTTACAGAATACCTATCAACTAATCCCAAAGTCCAAACCGCGTTTCTCCTATCCAGAGAGGATTGTCGCATGGCCTTTGTACAGAAAGGGGTCGCAAAAGTTCAAGCTCAACAACGGCATCCACCTGAGCGCACGCCTCCACCACCAGTAACGACGCAAGCGCCACCGCCACCTTTCTTTCATCCTCCCGGCCAATTTCAGCAGGACCTTCCATATTTTCCACGTCCACCATATGGTGGACATGACGGATATTAGTTCATCCAATTATTGCATGCTTCCTATTTATTTTCCCTACCATTTGTTTACATTTGTCATTTGCTTTGTTTTTTCTGGATTGCATTAGACATAGCATTTTCTTAGAGTGTATTCTTCATTGCGTTATTTTGGATTGCATTACGTCCGTATTGCATTTTTTCGGACTGTAATCTTCATTGTAATTTGTTGGATTGTATTCTTCGGCGCTATAGCATTGTATTGTTGCTTAGGATGATGATGTTTTAATTTGTTGGTGAGGACATATACTTCCCATACCATGGGTTAATTCGGATGATGTTTAATTTGTTAATTTGTTTAATTCGGATGATGTTTAATCTTGTTATATTAGTTGTTTACTATACTATATTGTATGAATGTGCGTGTTCAATAGGGTTTAGCTAACAACAATGATATATCAATCCATGGTTTTCTAAAATCTCACAACATATATTACTAGCAGGGATTGTATGGCGGAATTTGGGGATGGAAGTTATAGAAATACTTCAGATGAGAATTCAGACGACGATGAGGATATCTATGACATTGGAGGCGCATCTGCGGCGATATATGCCACCGTAATTTTGCAGCCTCGTCAACAACGCAACACGTTGGGAATGCCTGGATACGAACGAGTTTCTAATTTGTTGCATGGGCATCATAGTAGAATATATAATAAGATACGAATGGGTGCTGATACGTTTACAACACTTAGCGCAATAGTCCAAAACAAGGGTTTGTTAAGACCTAATCGCCATACCAATGTTGATGAACAATTGATGATTTTTTTAAATGTCATATCACAAAGCCAAACGAACAGAGAGATGCAAGATTATTGGCAGCATTCAGGAGAGACAATTTCACGCTTATTCACACAAGGCCTCCATGCAATATGTGCATTGAGACATGATTTTATTCAACTGCCAAAATGGAATGAACTGTCCACGCTTGTTCAAACACATAGGAACAAGTACCTCCCCTGGTTCAAGGTAACTATCTCTAAAACTCAGGAAAAACTATATTGTCATGTGTAAAATAGTTGTTTTAAACCACTTCACATTTTTATTTAATGAACAGGATTGCGTAGGCGCTATTGACGGTACACACATACCATGTATTCCACCAAGCGCAGAATCGAGAAGGTATATTAATAGAAAAGGATATCACTCACAAAATGTCATGGGCATCTGCGACTTCGAAATGAAATTTACTTTCATATTAACTGGATGGGAGGGATCCGCCCATGATGCGCGAGTGTTACTAGACGCCATATCCGATCCAGAGAAGAACTTTCCAAGGCCACCGCCAGGTAGACGAGAAAGCAACTTATTGTTTAGATCTTTTAAGTCGACTTTTGAATTTTTCTAACACCACTTGTGATATGCTTAGGAAAATTCTATTTAGTAGATTCTGGCTATCCCAACAGCAATTGTTTCCTTGCTCCATATCGAGGAGTTACCTATCACTTGTAGGAGTATCGAGAGCGTAGGCATGGTCCTCGTTCGCCAAGGGAGTTGTTCAACTATATGCACTCATCTCTTCGCAACTGCATTGAAAGAACTTTCGGTGTATGGAAGGCGAGATTCCCAATATTGAAGAGCATCAAGCCCTATCCATACGACAAACAAAAGTTGATCCCAATTGCATGTGCTGTGATTCACAACTTCATACGCATGTGGCAAAGCAATGATGAGATACTTCAGCAATACTATGATGATGCACTACCAGTGGCTAAGATAGAAGGAGAAAATGTCTACGAAGAAGATGGGGTGCAAGACGACGATGGGGTTGATGTCAGCCCATTTATTCAAAATAGAGGTGATAATGCCAGCATGAATGCTCGTAGGGATGCGATGGCAAATCAAATGTGGGAAGCTTATGCACAACGCCCTTGGTACACAAGTCGGCATTAGTATTTCAATACAGTTTACTACATTAATGTTGGAACGTTGCTACGTTTTCGATTATCGTCTAAAATAAACACTTTTTCCCCTCTTGTATACAATGACATTGAAAAAGGAGCACATTCTTTGTATGGATTGTAATAAATTTTTTCTCGTAAATACATAATTGATTGGAGAGAGAATTGGATATTTCGGCAAATAGATAATAGCATGTACATGGCAACAAGATTCAAGAGGCAACAAAAAGAGGACTTTTAATACGGTTATAACTCAATTTTTTTTAATATTTCATGTGTACCAAACATTGATTTCTTATCGCATTCAATCAAATGAAAATAATTTCTTCATATACCATTTTATGCTCTTTTTAAAAAATGTGTTATTTTTCTAAACATAAATTTTCATTTTTGACAAAAAGGACACCAAAATTCTTAATCCAAATCTCACATGTACCAAACACATATTCATAACTCAAATCAAGATTTAAAAACTTACCAAACACATATTTCAATATTCTATCCAAATCTAATTTTAAATACTCTACCAACCAAACACTAACTCGAATTATAACTTAAATCACATTACTCAAATCATAATCCAAATCATAATACTATTTAAAAAGAATTCAAATCACCATAATTCGAATACCTCTACCAAACGGGCCCATATTACATTTATGTTTTTGAATGTTGACGTTTAAACGTTTAAAACTTATATATATATATATATATATATATATATATATTAAAAAAATAAGCGCAAAGCTTACGTGTGTGTGCATATATATATATATATATATATATATATAGGTATAGTTATAGAATTACCCAAAAACGTGATTCAAAATGATGTAAAATATATTTCATTTCTATATATGTATGATATAGTGGTTATTTTAAATTTAAAATTAATTAAAAAAATAATTGCTCAGATATAAAAAGTTAAAGATAACAGTTATCTCTACTGATTAATCTTTTTCATGTTACTTTTACAGAGAGAAAAATTGAGAGTTTTTCTTTGAAAAAAAAAAGTCTGCTATCTCATGTGTTAAGTACATAGCCGATTCAGAAAAGTGTAAGGTAAATTCATTCTAACAGTTTGACATTCACCCGTCTTTCTATCGGTGTGGAGGCTTGGCTTGAAAGATCGTAGTGTCAAAGATGAAAGTTATGATAGTAAAAATTCTCAAAGCTTTTTATTATAATTAAAATTATATAACTATTCCCGATAAACAAAGTTTTCAAAAAAATTTTATTTTTCAACAATCCGTTCCTTCCGCTGTGTTTCGTATTTTATTCCAACAATATAATTATAATCTTTTGAAACTTTTAGGTTCTATTTATTATTTTAATAGTGTTTTCTACCACATGTTGTAATATTTTTTATTCCAACTTTTTTTTCAACTTAGTATTAAAACAACCTATTACTTTTACACTTAATTTAACACATATAATAAAAGTGATAGTATGACATTTTTTTTATAGACATAACATAAAAAAAATATATTTTTTAAAATATGGTATAACATGTAATTTTCTCAAATGGTCATGTTTCTTTCAATAACATTCAGTGTTCTTCTTCCTAGAAAACATAAAGTTTAGTATTATTTTGTCGTATTCTTGCAATTATAATTACAGAAAATAATAAATAAACAGTGTTGTGTAATAAACATGAATGTTTTCTTTCTGTTTCTAAGCCTTTTTTTGTCCATTTTATTAGTTTTGTTTCTTGCAATTTCTTAACACCAGCTATGCTGATGTATGAATTGTAGTTTTTTAATTAATAAAAATATATGAACCATGTCAATCAGTATAAATTATCTATCAATAAAAATACGAAAATTTACTTCATGATTGGTATTAAAAATAATAAAAGAATTTATACAGCTATCTGGCATTACTTTCTAGACTCATATTATATAATTCTAAAAAAATAGATTTTTTCTTATTTTTAGACCAAGTCAATATTATTACGTGATAATTGAGTGCTTTACTTCTAGTTTTTATACTTCAAATTATGTCAAAATCCATTAAATTAAGATAAATATATATGTGCTTAACAGAATGTAATAAAAATCTAAATAATAGATAGAATATATACAAATTGTTGTTATTTTTTTCCTCATTTCTTGTAAGAAAAACATTTTAGATAGAACAAAATTCATGAAAAAATAAATGTTCGGGTTTTGAAGATTAAAGTATTTACACAACTATAGAGATAAATGGACTCAAATTCTTTAAATTTTTATGTCTCAAATAGTATCCAATCAATTATGTTATGATATGTCATTTAATAAAAAAATGTAAAAGTCAACTAAGAATTATTTTAAGCGTTTTAAATGACTTATTATAATATGATTATTTAAATATTATTTGAAATATCAAAACTAAACAGAGGATTCGTGTGTGAATAATTAATGCACTTGTATCAAATTGACGTACTATTTGCGTCAGTAACTTCTTAAGTATGTTTTGAGTTCTTTTTACGAAAATTTGTTATTTAAAGAATTGGAAGTTTTAAGTCGAATCCAATTGCATTAAATAAATATGGTGGATTTAATCCACGCATCTCAAAATATATACCACTAATTCATTCCACTTACGATGATAAAAAATTGTTAATTGCTTTATAAAAAGAATGTCAATGGCATCCGAAATTGGCGGCATTGATTAGTTTACTCATTAATAAGTTTGATGTTTTATCATATTTATTAAGGGATAAGTTTGATTTTTTTTTTCTGAGATATGATAAGTTTGAATGCATATAAAAAGTTTGATTTTCTTTTTCATGAATAAATATTAGGGAAATTTTTATCAATGTCCTCTTATAAGACTTAATTTTTATAAATACTACAGACATTTGCATCTTATTACGTTAAGTTAGTAAAAGTATTAGTGTGGTACAATTTTTTTTAAAAAAAAATATGACATTGATAAATTTTTTTTTATAAAAATATGGTATAATATTATGAGTTTGATGTAAATTAAATATGGGCTTATTCTTCCTTCAAAAATAACACATGCCTTTTTCTGCTTTCCAAAAGAATGGGCTAGTGCGTGTTTTCCTCTAAAATGGGCTCCGAGCCTCCATTAAACCGACTTGCTGTTAAACTAATATTTTTTGTTCACAGACAAGGGAAAAAAAATAAAAAATAAGTAAATTCATGGAACATGCACCTCATACTTGAACATGTTTAGGTTAAGAAATTATGCGTTAGGCGTTCAGCTCCAAACATTGTTATGTTCAGGCTAATGATAGCACAAAAAGGCAGCAATTACAGTTGGAATATTATTTCATTATTATTATTATTATTATTCCACAAAAATACAACCAAAGATCGGAAAGTTTGCGAGAAATATTTCAAAAGTTTTTCTATAGATCAAGTAATTGACGTATATAACACAACAGAAACAACTTCATGTAAGATTTCAATTCCAGTACTTTGCATACTAATTTGGAGATTGCAAAACATAAAAAAACAACAGTGTATATATATATATATATATATATATATATAAATACCAATTATATACACAAAATCCAAGCCTTACTTTTTATCTTCACACAAAAGACACATTATTTATTGGTTCTTTTATCATCAAAAAAGATCTGTCTCAACAAATTGGACAAAATTCACATGATCTTATCAATGATCATCCCCGAGAAAAGGCTCAAGAAGAAGAAGAGGAAGAGGAGTCTGAAGTCGGGTTGAAAGGCTCTTGCTCGGCGCAAGTAAGGACATCATGAGCGCCTGCCTCTTCCCTGCCAACCCCCATTAGATCAAGGTAGTACAAGTAGTGTGACACAATGTTGCTCATCGACTCTGAATCTCCCTGACCGCAGACCGAGCCACCGTAGAGGACGTTCATGGTGGTGCCAAAGCCAGGAACGCGCTTGGACAATGTGTCATTCTTGGTTGGTTTCCAATTACCAACAAAGACATCATGAGCTGAGGGCTGGTGCTTCTTTGCTGGGGTCATCCACCTCCACATTGCAGCCTGGAAGGCCAATGTGGCATTCTGTTCTATGTATTCTGGGTGGTCCAACAGATTCATCTTTAGGGCTTCTCCTGTCTCTCCATAGTTGTAGTTCCTGTGGCAAAAAAATATTTGTTAAACAACACATCATAGTTGTGTTGAACATCTCAATTCTCAAGTCTTTTGAAGAATAGCTAGCAAGCATATTGGGTGACGGGTGACGGTGTGCGGATGCAATGACCGAGCTAGAAATTTTTTTAAGTGAGGCACAAATTACAGTGAAAAACAAAAAAGAACATATTTTTCCTCAATGAAGGATGACAATTATAGTCTTTTAATTGAGTAGGGATGTAATTAAAATTTTACATATAAGAATTCAAAATAATAAATTTCAATTGGGACATGTGGCGTGCGTAGGGTGCCCCAACCAAGTAGTTAGTTCAAAATTAGTGAAATAAAAACTTCTAGAGATCCAACTTGACTACTTCACCAAATATTGACCAAACAAGAGGAAAAAATAGTTCTGTTGCATGTGTATTTTGTGAACAAATATCACTTTATTATTAAAAGGGGTTTTGTAACTTGTTAAATTAATGAAGAGATTGGAGAAGAAAAAAATGGTGATTACCAGTAAATAGGCAAGGCACCTCTACCATGGTAAGAAACTCCAGGAGTGCAGGGAAAGGTGTACTTGTAATAGTCATCACAGTATAACTTGCTGGGACTCATCTCCTTGTTGTAACATAGTCCCCAGGCCAATGGCCCCCCTGTGGCCACTCCATATCCACCTGAAAATTAAAATCAAAATTACCATATTATATGAACATAAATTTCAATATAACTTTGTCAATAATTTCATATGTGAGCAACATCTTGGCTTATGATGAAACATGCCATAAAGATGTGAAGTGGAGCATTTCTCTACAACAAATGACCATTGCTATAGAGAAATAAATTAGGATCATTGTTTTACAACAAATGACCATTGCTATAGAGAAATAAATTAGGATCATTGTTTTCTTCAACTTACATGAGGTTTTGCTGCCAACATGGCCAAAAAAAGCCACGACCTCCTTCATCGCCGTGAGCTTCCCTCCCGTGGTGCCGAATCCAAGATGTTGGTACTCGGCGGCGGCGGTGATGAAGGCATGATAGTCCCAGAACCCGACGGCATGTGCTACGGGCGAGTTGCGCTTAGAGAAGAGGTTCTCAAATTGGTAGGCTTGGAAATAGTCCGAGATTGTTTGGTTACAACAATAAACTGACCAAACCTTACATTCCCACCCTTTGGTGCACAATTTCTTTCCCTTGACCACTTTCACCAATGGCTTAACGGACTCTTCACTATTAACCACAAAAGTAAGCGTTACAAGTGCAGTTAAAAACATACACAAATATTTGGCCTCCATTTTTCTAATGGAGAAGCTAAAAAAATGGATTCAAATTGAATACAAAAAGAAAAGTGAAAGTAAAAAATTCTTAGATGGGTTTAGAGATTGAGGTAAGGCAGGTGGGAGGGAAAGGATAGGTACTTTTTAAGGTGGTGTTTGTGAAGGAATGATGTGGGTCGTGAAGGGGAAGAAAATGATTGTGTACCTTATTTGTTAGGGAGGAAAGTTTCAAGGAAAATTGAAGGAGCAACTTATTGGAAAGTGAATTTGCAACCACTCTGTTTTTGCTTGCTTTTTATTCATCTTTGAGTGCAAGGCAAGAAATGTTTTTAATGAGAGGTTCTTGAGAACATGTTGTTGTCCTCTAAGAAAACAGTTCACTATTGGGCTACCATGGGCTTCAAGAAAGCCCCAGCTCATTGGGCTTATCGTATTTTTCATTTTTTAATGTTTGTCGTTTTTATGCGTTCATGTCGTTTTTATGTATTGTTGTGGTTCATAAATTTTGGTCCTTTGCAGACTTTGTCATTTTCTTTCGGCGTGTTTGGTTCATAGGTACTTTTGTGTTTACAAGCCAAAGTTTTAGCAAGGTCCTAGATGAATTGGTTTATTCAAAAAAAAATCCCCATTCATTAGATTGAGAATATCACCAAAATTTGATTCAAATCCAATATAACACTTATGGTTACATAAAAAATGTATTGATCGGTAGAGTTTGTAAGGCCACAACTGATCTTGAAAAGAATAAATGGAAAAAGCAACATGTCGTATTAATAGAGAATTCTAAAATTATTTCATTCTTACAATATAAACATTAATTTGAATAGAAATTTAAATTTTTGTGATAAAAATATTATGATAAAATATTTGAATTGTAGTTTATTGTCATGCTAAATCGTTTTTCGGTAGTTTATATAGTTTCTTCTGCGCCTTGTTTTTGGTGCGACTGTCAAGATTTTTGTCGTTCCCCTTTTTTCTGTCATTTTATATCTATTGCTATTTATTTCACAGGTTTTCTCGTTTATTAGTTTATATTGTCGTTTCCATGTTGTCTCGTTCTATTAGTTTATATTCACCCTCATAATGTAGCTTGAGTTTCTAACATTGTTGTCGTTTTATTCCATGTCGTTGATTTTTATTGCTTTCAGATTTTGTTATTTCTTAGCTAATGTGGAAATTTTTTACCTTCCTATGTTTGTTTAGTTTATAACTTTCTAATCTACATTTGTTTATTTTCGTTGCTTTGAACATTTTTTTTATTTTTATGTTTATTTTCTTTTGAAGGAAGTTTCTATCATAATTTTTATTTCCGTTCTATAGTTATTCTTATCAGTTGATAGCGTTTCTGTTATTGCCGTTAGTTGCTCGTTTTAAGGGATTTTACCATTTCCTAGTTCATTGATCATTTTCGGGTTTTTAATCAAAATAATAATAATAATAATAATTTGTCGTTGCTATTTATTTTCTTATTGAAATGTCGTTTCCATTATTTGACGCCGTTTCTAATATCTCCTTTCATTTTGAATGTTTGATGTTGTTTTAATGTTGATTTGAACAATCGATTTCTCGTTTCTGCTTTTTTTTTTTTTTTTCCCGGTTACTCTTGTTAGTTTTTATCATTTTCGGATTTAGGCGTGGCTTAATCTATTGTCGTTCTCTAAGTTGTTGTCGTTTCCCTATTACAATCTTACGAAAAAAAAGGTGCTCAACCTTATTTTATTGGTTATGAAATTTATATTTAGACACCTTGGAATTATTTTTTGGAAAATTGCATTTTGTGGTCTTTTTAATGGCCTTTTAAAAATAAATGACCATAAATTTGTTAAATTAGGCGATGAATATTTATCAGTGATAAATTCAGTTTATCAAGGTTGTGTTTATTTCACTGGTTTAGTTCAATTTGGCTTAGATCAAATGGCCATCACAGTTTGAATTGGTGTTTATTAAAGCATTTAATTCGAACTAAACTGATAATTCAAACTGGACTAAATTGGCCAACTTAGAATTCAACTCGTTCTTTCATTTCAACATTTCAAACCAATATTAAATAGTATTTCCACTCTCATGTATTTGTATTTTGAATTTAACACTATTAGTTTATTTTTTAATTAAATAACTTCTTTTTTACATATTTCATGTTTATTCTTTAATTAAATAAATTTTTCATGCTTCAAACTAGAATTATCAATACTCATTTAAACACAAATTTAGATTGGATATCTTGTTTAAATTAATACTTTAACTGCACATCCAAATCCAGTTTTGATTGCTATTTGAACTACACAATTTGAATTTTTCGATTCAAACCAGAAAAGTTCAAATAAATACAGTTCAAACCAACAAACCAAACGGGAGATAAAACTTTGACTTAATCTAGTTTGTTGGTTGGCTATTTCGAGGCCCATTTAACTGCTGGGGCCCGTCATATTAAGATTGATTAAGTTTGAAATTTTTTTCTAAAGATATTTTAAACAGGTTTAGAGTGAAAAATACATGTTAGTACATAAAAAAAAAAGAAAAAAAGAAAAAGAAAAAGATGACTAATTAAATATTTATAAGATTCTGCATCGAGGCTGATTCAAACTGGAAAGTATACAAACACCTTGTTTGTTTGATTAATTTAGTTCAGTATGGCTCAGTTTGAATGACCATCACAGATTAAATTGGTATTTAGTAAAGCATTTAATTTGAACTAAACTGCCCAACTTAAAGTTCAAACCCCATTTCATTTTAATATTTCAAACCAACATTGAACAGTGATTTTACTCCTATATATTTGTATTTATAATTTAATACTATTATTTCATATTATTTATTATTAAATAACTTCTTTATATATATTTTATATTTATTCGTTCTTTTAAACTAGAGTTTTTAATACTCATCCAAATATAAATTCAGATTATATATCCTATTCAAATTAATACTTTAACTACATATCCAAACGTTAGTCCGGATTACTGTTTAAATTACACGATTTGGATTTTTCTGTTCCAACCAGAAAAATTTAAACTAACACAATTTTTTAATGAACCAAATGGGGCAAAAATGTGTTTAAAATGACATGAAATGTTGGTTGATATAGAGGATAAAATACATAGGTTAAACTTTAATCAACAAATTAAAGATGGGCTATAAAATTCAACAATGCTAAGCTAGAAAATTAGAGGTGGACTTTATAAGTAAATGCCAATAAAGATTGTTACACCAAGAAAGTTAAGGTTTTTGTGATAGGTTTGAACTTTAGTGTTTTCAAAATAGGTAAACATGGTTTTGTTTTAGAAAGTCAGAAATTTTTTAGGAATTATACTGAAAGTGTTTTTGAAATTTTTGCCTTAAAAAATGTGCAAAAAGATTTTCAAAAATTCTCAAAACAAAACCAAACGGGGCCACTGTGTTTGTGAGAGTGATTTGAACTAAAAATATTAATTTAAAACTGTATCATATGAGAGTTTTATGTTGTATCAACTTTTTACTTTTTACTATTGCTGCTGAAAGCTTTATACTATTTGTATGCTAAATAGATGTAGTAGTGTTACGACCTAACTTTTCGAGTAATTTATTTACTGACTTATTTACATAGCTATCAAAATTATGAAACATTTATTTTTTTATATATAAAAACTTTTCAATTTACATATATTATGAACACATTATCGTTTTCAAAAGAGTTTACTTATTTATTTTATATTATACCTCATAGTATATTTAATACTCTCTTTCAAAATAATATACTCAAAATACTTAATATACAACGAAAACATTTCGGTGGTGGTATCTATACATTTGACTACACATCTGCTTATCCATCGTCGTCAACTCAATGTGATTTTATTTCAACCTTTTGGTTGGATTCCCTACAGCATGAAGTAACTAGATGAGCTATTGCTCAGTAAATCTAAACATAGCCCACAAAAAATTTCTATTTATATGCATGATCCATTTATGCTTATTTATGAACTTTAATTATTCACTTCATATTCTTAACTTAACTATGGCCCAAGTATTCATATCAAATGTGCATATGGGTCATCGTAACACCAAAACTGTAACATAACTTAGAACTCCCCTTATGTCGTGAGATAGGTACGACACTTTCTTATCTTATTTAGTGAATCATTTACTAGTTCTTCTTTTTTTTTTTTAATTATGGTGCCATACCATTCACGATGCTTTATAAATTAAGATAAGTGCATTGTAAATACAATTGATTAAAATAAAATAGAATAAATAACATTTTTAAAAACATTTTGTCCACGTTGTAGGTGAAGTCTGAAACTTACTTGTAATTTGGTTTACACTTATCCAATTTTTCGATTCCCCCACTATCTATTTAAGTATTTTGCTTTGACAATTTTTCAACATCATCTACTTGTTTATTACCGACTACTTGTCGATATAGAAGTTAGACATTTTAAATACTTAATCTAATTATGGGTTAGTTTTCTAAAAGAAACTCGAGCTTTATGAAATTTGTTTTCTCTTATCTCGCATTGCCTTTTTGTTTCTAACGAAATATGGAAAAACTCCTGCTAAGGGGCGTTTTTCTATTTCGAATGTTTCGGGGTCTGTTTGAGCCGTTTCCTAAAAAATGACATTTGTGCCCTTAATGGACTTTAGAAAATTTCTTGAGCCCATTCTTACTACATCATTGCCAAAATGTTACTTATTGACAATGGAGCAAGAAAAATGAGGCGTCGATTTTCTTTTTGCAATAAAAATCTATTTTAGCAAAACTTTACTTTTTTTAACTAGATGTATGAAATTTTTGAAGATTTTACCTCCAGTACAAAAAATGATCATTTTACACCGTTAGGCTCAATTTTTGGTAAGGATTAATATTTTCTTAAGCTTCTAAGTCAAATTCCTTTAGTTTAAAAACGTTTTTTTAACACATTTTTGTGATCAAACTTGTGAATTTCGTACAAAATTTTTGCAAGCCGTCGGCAATTTTTAATAATTTTGAGGAATTCTACAATTTTCATATTTTTACTTTTGTAAAATTTAGACTGCATAGTGGGGTTTTTGGCTTTTTTCAAAACTGCCGCTAAAATTTTAAACTTTTCAATTTAACCCTATAGAATTTTACAAAATTTTGTTTATGAAAATTGTTACACGCACTGCGATAGAATTAGTATTTTTTTTCCCAAAAATTAAGTTGCCTCAAAGTCTAGCAAAACTACTAATTTTAGTGAAAACATCAAAATTTTGTTTTTGAGTAAAGTTTTTCAAACTAGGGTTTTTAAACATATTAACCCTAGTTCCTTCCCATCTCACTTCTTTATCATAGACACACCAAACTACATAATCATGCCATGGTGTCCCATAAATGTACCATAGTCTATTTTTAAGTAGTTTCATACTAAACTTAATAAAAAATGAATATCAACAACTTCAAAAATAAAGGTTAAAGCTTTTACCAATTCCTTTTGTAAGCTTTGTGATCTTCCATGAAAGGTTTGATCTTTGTTCAACCCTCCTAGATATTGATCATGATAAAAACTTATCAAAAACCCTTTCAAAAGTTCTAACCATACTTAGGAAGAAGTCAAGGATTTTACTTTTAAAATGAACAAATCTTTAACTAGAAGTCTTGCACTTGTCCTAGATCTTGGTTGGAAGATGTTTCCTTGAAAAATTTTTGGGGAAATGACTCAAGGACTATTGGTTTTAGGAGGGAAGAAATAGAGTTGTGTGTGGTTCTGTGTTGCATGAAAGTGATGGGTAAAAACTTGATTTTTTACAACTTTGATGACTCACCCTTGTTGGTCATCACTTTAACTTAATTTGCGGTGAAATTTTGACTCTAACTTTATGGTAGAATCCAAACACAACAAGGGGGTGAGGTGGCTAAATCTCTTTCTTTTGGGTGTCCTAATGGTGGGTCTTATTAATATTTTATATAGTGCCATTTTGCACTGTGCTATTATTTTCCTATACTGTTAATGAAAAATTTAGAAAATATACATTCAAACCGTTTAGGATATAAAGACTCATTTATTACCTACCTTCTCAAATCCTAACATAGTATTTCATATATCTATGTTGGTACCTTATCAGTATACATACATTGCATTGTGTCCCCCCTTTTTGTGTGTATTTTTATATTGTATTCCATCAACTGATGGATTATAGATACAAAACTTTTTTTCAATTTATCTAACTAACAGTTGACTATTTTTATACTGTTTTGGACTATGGCATAATTTTAATCTTTAAATAACATATTTATACTTTATTAATCTATACTACAAAATTAAAATTAGTGTGATATAAATTTCACTTTAAAAGTATTCCATAATTTTTGAGTATTTAAACTCACAAGATTTGTATATTAAAAATACTTTAGGTTGCAATATAGATTAATATTATTTGTAAATAATGTACATTTTATCAAAATTTTACAAAATACGACCTATCAAAGAAAATTTATTAATTAAATCCAAATTAATATTGGATTTAAATTAATAAATTTTCTCTAGTATTACATCTAGCATGTGAGAATTTTTCACCGTATCTTACTTTTTCTTAACACTGTAGTATACAAGAGCCTTACATTGTAGTAACAAAATGTTGGAAAAAGAGTGCGCAGAGAAATTTTTAAAATATTTTATATTAGAGTATTTTTTAAAACACAAGTTTGACATGCTATATGCATAAATTAACCAGATCTTACTAACCATTGTGTGCTGAAGAACCCTCACAAAACGTGAAGAGAAGTAACGTTTCAGAAGAGCCTCAACCAACTGGTCTTCTTTGCTATTCTCTATCCATGACCAGAGTGAGTGTGGGCTCACACGTACAGCTCTTCCTCTAGGTGACTCTCCTTCCAACCAATCTAGAGAACCCAAAGCTAGTGTTTGTGATTTGTGAACAAGAGCTTTTAGGAAGTTTTCAGATGCTCACCAATAGAGTATCACTTTTAATTTTTCAATTGATCTGAGTAACTCTTAAGACTTACTCATTTTATATAGAGGTTAGGCCTAGGGTCAGTCCTTATCAGATTAGGTCTCAAAAACTTGAAACTGAATCAAGTTTGGATCAATATCTGAGAAGATCTGCATGAAAATGCATAATCTTATCCTTCGCTCATCGGTAGGCCGAACAGGTCCCATCGGTAGGCCGAACACGTGTATTGGTAGGCCGAATTGGCGATTAAAAATCTCGCGAATCTTTTATTTTTCACCCAAGATTCTATAGGATAAAGTCTCAGTTTTAATTCAAATAACCCAATAGAGCGGTTATCTAATTAAAACAACTTTATCTAGATAATATCTAAGAAAATAAATCAATTCCCAATAATTCTACAAGTTTATCTTGATCTAATTTATCCAAAAATTAAATCAACCGATAAACATACAAGAATTATCTGATCTCAATAATTCAACAAGTTTACCTTGAATTAATTTTATCACAAAATTAATTCAACTGATAAACAGACATGAATTATATGATTCTTCCAAATTTTAAACCAATCTGATAAATCCGACATAAGTCATCAATTATTGAAAAAGCATACCGTATCGTTACAGGATTTTGTGAGCTAGCAAATGGGACCAAATGGACCTACATAGATCAAGCTCCCGATAATTACAAAACTCAATATCCTAGATATACATTTCATAATTATCAACTCCAACGCTACTCCACTAAAAGCTTGGAGCTGCACTCTCAAACTACATAGAATTACAAAGCCCGTATAGCTAAGTCTCCATGACATATCATAGTGTATCATATCCCCATATGATAATCCAGAATCGACTTAAGGACAAGTTATGTCTTACCTTCCCGATTATATTTATCTTACGTTCCATTATCTCACCATCCAAAGACAGTATACCATTCGGTTACACCTATGTGTCCAAATGGTTGAGCGCTCTAGTTTTTCAATTACAGGATAACGCATATAAGAGGATATCATTACTCCTAAAGAAGAGCTATGGATTTCATATCTATGAATAACAAGTCTACGCTATCAAGAGTCATGCCTCCAACGTACCGGCATGCATACCATTATTAAGATGTGGGTGTCACCCTTTGGTACATCAAAAGACACAAGTCTAGACAACGGGCCCACCATTAATCTCAGGATTAAGATACAACACAAATGATTGTCTAAAGTGAATCGATTTGCCGAGATAGAATTATTAATCCAAATTAATTCACTTTATGTCCCAATTCAACACATCATCACCTATGACAACGTGCTAATGTTTCTATTCACGGAGTCCACCTTCAATGGTCAAGACAAACCATCTCCCAATAGGGATATGACAACATAACAATCTTTACATAAATAAAGCGTCCAAATTTATTCCCTCAATTGCGGATCTTATGATTTAGATTATCACCTTAAGAATCGTGTCTTTTGTATAATCTGTCCATCATATACCCAATTCTTAAAGGTTTAGACCGACAGTCTCAGACTATTGTTTGCTTAACATACATTCAACAAATATGAATATAAAGAGGACAAGATTTGGTATATGAGTAATGAATAAGTTCTTTATTGATAAAAATGTCTCCAAAAACATATTATATTTTTACTCCTTATGACATACATGTCTAACACAAAATCTTGTTTTAATTGAAACTGACAATACCAAACATTATATAAGCCTAGTAATCTAAGGTTTCATTTGGTAAATGGATTTGAATTGTATTGATTTAGATTATTTTGATTTGAGCTGTGTGATTTGAATTATGTGATTTGAATTGTTATTTCAATTGACGTTTAGATGTATATTTAAAGTGTTAATTTGAATAGAGAATAAAATTAAAATTTATGTTGGGATAGATGGTGGAAAAAGGTTTTTGATTTATTAACAAATCTAACAAAATCTTTATGTTCATGATATTAAAAAAAATACAATATAGGTCTTGGTTTATTCCTCTATTTATTAGGAATGAAATGAAACTCAATCAGATATCAAATAAATAAGTTATGATTTTTTTTCCACAAATATAGGATAAAGAATATGAGATTTTATTGTAGCAAACTGATATGAGCCCAAAAAGTTTAAGTGGAGAGTAGAACTCTGAAATCTTAAATTCAAAAGATTCATTTAATTTTAATTTTGGGGGAAATAAATATCTATCCAAAACATTATTTGAACTCAGAGTACAAAGAGTTATCTTAATATGCTAAACAAATGAGCCCTGATAGGAAAGAACCTTAACTCTTGAACATATTTTTAGTGTGTTCTATTTTAAATTTAGGGTCATTTAGGGCTCGTTTATTTCGATACTTGAATCACGGTTTGAATCATTTTGCTACAGTATTTTCTCTCACAAAAATTTAAATCTTCATTTAAATACTCTATTCAAATACTCGAACCAAACATGCCTTTATATGTTTTATATCTTGTATTTAAGGTTTATTTAGAAAGTATATTTGGTTTTAGATCTCATCAAATATATAACTTCTAATTTGATTTAATAGGCAAATGTTAACCTCATCCTAGCCAACAGTCAGATTTTGACCATCAAAAGACACAAACACCCTTCAAGAGAGCAAAAAAAAAAAAATCTAAAAACGCATAAGAAGGGACAAAAGAAGAAGAAGAATAAAAAAGAAAAAATACATTCTAAAAACTTAACAAACAAAAACGCAGTAATATTATTGTGCCTCTTGCTTGTATAATAAATACATCTGTAGAATTTCTAAGATTGATTCTCGGAAATTAGGCTGAGTTTTTCTTGTGATTTGCTGAGTTGTATAGGCTGCAATATGGGCTGCAAATCAGGGATTTTGTTTCTTGTGATTTGCTGAGTTGTATAGGCTGCAATATGGACTGCAAATCAGGGATTTGGATAGCTGATTATTTGATTTAGATATATAGGAAATTTGTTAGCTGTCCCTTAGCTGTATCCCTAGATTAGTGACTGATTTTCTTTTTTTTTTGTCCTATAAATACTGCTGTACATTCATGAGAAATAAGCAGAAGAAAATATTCTTCAAATTCTTCTCAACTCTTCAAATTCTTCATAAAATATTCTTCAAATTCTTCTCAACTCTTCAAATTCTTCAACATCTAATATTCTTTTCTTCGCCTTCGTTAACCTCCAAGGGGATTATTCAGATAGTAGAAAGAATAAGGCTCGTTTTGTTTTTGTTTTTTAAATTCTTAAATTTTTTAAATTTTTTTCTCATTTAGGGTATTTGTGCCATTTTATGATCAAAATTTAACCATTGACTAGAAAAAAGTAAAAATTTATCTATTAAATATAATTTAAAGGCATATATTTGAGAAGATTAAAAATCAATAATATACTACCTAAAATGCAGGTATAAAAAAGTAAATAACCCTTTAATTTAATTTTATTATTGCTTTAAAAATTGGTGCTTTCATTTTCAATCAAGTTGATCTTGTATTGGACGAGGTCAAAGCTTCATAAGCTATCGAATCATCAACATCCATGTCATGGCACTGTGATTCGCATCTCTCTTTCATAATGAGTTATATATAGTCATACATCACGTTTTTTATGGTGAATAAAGATTGTGTGTAACCCACCTGTGTAGGGGTTAATAGTTTTTAATTAATTAAAATAAAAATAAAAAATAAAAGTAAAACTTTAAAAATAAAGTTACTCGGGACTTAAATGAAAACTCTTAAATCAAAAATAACATATAAACGACAATTAAACTACAGTTTAATATAGCATCTTAAATTTAATAATATAAAACTGTCGTCATCATCATTTCAACCCTCAACATATCTTAATACAGTCACAGAAAGTAACAATCGATGCTTACATTATCATGAAAAACATTCTCAATAATTGAAACAATCCCAATGTAACATAACTACATAGCTTCCTCAACTATTTTTCTCGTAGCCATTTCACACTTAATGAGTCCTGAAAAGAAGAAAATATAAGGGAATGAGCGACAACATGCTCAGTAGGGAAAAACCATTACTCATCTTTAGGTTTTTATCATTACCACATTAAAACCTGCATGGTTAGTTAACACTCATCATTATCTAGATTATGAGATTTATTATGATCATATTCTGTAGATACCATAGTTAATCATTACTGAGTTTCATACATATACATATATACAAATATTATAGTTTATCATTATTCCTAGGTATCTATGTTCAATAGAGTATCACTTAACTCATCGAAACGCAAATGGACGTGCTTAACCATCCTCCAATCATTCCAAGGTTGTTCTGGTGAGGGGACATCAAGTCTCAAGTCCTCACCAAGTCGATTCTTGTACATTGCTTTCTGGGACTTTCAACCCAAGGGAGCGTCATCACCTTCCCCTATTTTACCTTTTAGGGTATTCGTGCCCAATGACGCAACTGCCGCCCCCTTCACGCCTCACCATTTCTAACTATGCTTTTCAATTTACAATAACATGTGTCAAATCATGATGTTTCTCGCTGTACAATACAGGACGAGTTTCATATCATCATGTTATAGATATAATCATATATATTGAAAATATCATATACATATTTTGCAACATAAAATAACAAATTTTATCTTATCAAAACCTCACAAAAGATGAGTAATAGAATCCATACCTTTCAAGCTTATCAACAATCTTTTAATCTCGGAATCAATTAACGTTAGCTTCACACTCCCTTGATTCTAAGGTGTGCATAAGGACAATTAAAACTAAAGCACAATACATAACCATATTCGTAAATAAATCATGTGTAAATCCATCTCACTAGTGTGCCATTAAAATTTTTATGCAAATTTCTTTTTTTGAATACCAAAGTAAACAATCTTTGTCTTAACATAATATAAAATGTATACAAGTAATTTATATATTTTAGTCCCTAATAAGATTCATAAATCACTTAGGATAGTGTTGGAAAGGTTGCAAGACATTAAGGAATTAGGAGCTGAGCAAAGTTGGTTTCTTGGTTCAGGTTAGCAGCTGGTATACTATGACAAACTGGCAGTATACTTTGCAAAAGGGTAGGTTCACTATCTACAATCAGCACACGGGTTAACAAGTGGTTTATTTAAGGTAAACGGGCAGTATACTGCCACTGACAGGTTTACTAGTTTCTAATCCAAAAATTAAAAAATTCATATAAAATAAAATACAACTCCGATTTAAGCTCATGATAGTTTGTAAGAAAGCCTAGGATGTCTACTTTTTAAATACACAAACCAATTTATAAAATTTATTTTCATTTAATCCTAGAATTTCAAGAAAGAGCAACTGCCCATATAGATATTACAAAGTTTAACAATATAATTTTCTGTTTACGACATATACACTTAGACTTTATACATATCCTCTAAAATAGTAACAAAACATATACTCAGGTTTAAGAACACAAATTTGAATAACCCTTGAGTATAAAAATTTATAAATGAAAGACTAAATTTGTTCATAAGATTCTAACATCAGATTATGGCTAGTTGGAAGCTTGAAATGGCTTTAAAACAGGTTTCTTGACTTCGGTGTGGCTGAAATTCTTGCTCAAATGGAGGTGATGGTGGTTGATTTTTACGGCTACCATGAAGAAGTTTTCTAAGTGTTTTGCTTCAGCAAAGAAATGAAAAGAAGAGTGTGGGAACTGTGGGAGAAAAAGGAAGAAAAGATGAAGTCTTTGAAGAGAAGTGATAGAAGCAATTATGGAGGAGACATGTAGGAGCATGTCGCGAAGGAAATAAAGAAAATGAGGGTCAAGAGTAGCTGGAAAAGATATCCTCATGTCTCCTTTGGAGACTTTTTGGTAGGAAATGCCAAAGTGACGTTTTCGTGATAAATGGAACAATAAAAATAACTTAGTAATTTTAAATGCAATAAAATTTTAAATTATCACGTTTTATACATTAATTTGCAAAATTATTCTCGTTCAAATAACGGGTGTTACATTGTGATAATCTCAATTCAATCCAAATGCGTCTGTTAGAACCAATGCTTTATTTGAGAAGCAAGTTTTAACTCAAACTTTCAACTTGTTATAGTATAAAGCTCTTATATGTTACAGTAGTTTGCTATAGTATAAAGTTTTCATATACTATAGCGTTTAAGTTTTAATTTTAAATTCCAACTGATTTTCCACTTGCTATAGGAAGACAAGTGGAAAAGGAATAAGGCTCATTTTGTTTTTGTTTTTCAAAATTCTTAGAATTTTTTAATTTTTTTCTCATTTAGGGTAGGGTTGGCAAAATTCATGTTTGTGTCAGCACGTTTATAGCACGACACGTTTAGGCTAAACACGAACCTGATACGATTAACAAACGTGCCATAAATGCAAACACGAACACGACCCGCCTATGACATGCGTAATACAGCATGACACGATTAACACAATTACTAAGCGGGCTATGACGGGTTGATATGATAACAATACGCATATGACACGTTTATGACCCAGTTAACTAAAAATTTAAAAAATTTAAAAAAAGCCAATAAAGAAAATTAACAAAAAACACAATATCTAATTAATACTAACCTACTACAAATATTTCAAATATTTTTATTTTTAAGTTTAAAGATGTTATAAACGGGCAGGTCGTGTTATGTCGTATCGACACGTTTACGGCCCATTTAATTAAATGTGTTAAGGCGTGTTAGACGTGTTAGCACGAATCTAGGCCGTTTATTTTAGTATTATTTGTGCCAACTCATTTATGGCCTAATTAATAAACGTGTAGTCCAAACTTGTTTATCTCGTGCCGTTTTCGTATCGTGTTATCGTGTCATGTCCAAAATTACCAGCCCTAATTTAGGGTATTTGTGCCATTTATGGTCAAAATCTAACCATTGACCAGAAAAAGGTAAAGATTTACCTATTAAATCTAATTTAAAGGTATATTTTTGATAAGATTAAAAATCAATAATATACTACCTAAAATGCGGGTATAAAAAAGAAATAACCCTTTAATTTAATCAATTATTGTTTTAAATAGTTGGTGCTTTTATTTTCAATCAAGTCAATCTTGTATTGGATGAGATAAAAGCTTCATAAGCTATCAAATCATCAACATCCATGTCATGGCATCGTGATTTATGTCTTTCTTTCATAATGAGTTATATATAGTCATATATATGTTACAATGTTTAAGTTCTAACTTTAAATTTCAACTAATTTTTGAAACACAAAATAACTATTGTGGAATAGTCAAAGTGTTTATAAACTTCAAAATATGGAATTGGACGTGGATGACGTATTGATTATACATCGAATGACTATTGTGGTGTCCTATTTTGACTTTTGAACAGCATAAATAGGAAGGCAAATGAAAAAGAATAAGACTTGTTTTGTTTTTGCCTTTTAAATTCTTAGAATTTTTTTAATTTTTTCTCATTTATGGTATTTGCGCCATTTTATGGTCAAAATATGACCGTTGACTGGAAAAAGTTAAAGATTTACCTATTAAATTTAATTTAATAGGTATATATTTGATAAGACTAAAAATCAATAATGTACTACCTGAAATGCAGGTATAAAAATGTAAATAACCTTTTCGTTTAATTTAATTATTGTTTTAATTAGTCGGTGCTTTCATTTTCAATCAAGTTAATCTTGTCTTGGACGAGGTAAAAGCTTCATAAGCCATCGAATCATCAACATCCATGTCATGGCATCATGATTCACGTCTCTCTTTCATAATGAGTTATATATAGTCATACATCGTGTTTTTTATGGTGAAAAAAGATTATGACAATCTCAATTCAATCTAAATGCGTCTATTGCAACCAATGCTTTATTTGAGAAGCAAGTTTCAACTTATTATAGTATAAAGCTCATATATGTTACAATAGTTTGCTATAGTTTAAAGCTCTCATATGCTACAGCATTTAAGTTCTAACCTTAAATTCCAACTGATTTTACAAACACAAAATGACTATCATGGAATTGTCCAAGTGTTTATAAAATTCAAAATATGGAATTGGACATGGATGACGTATTGATTATGCATAGAATGACTATTGTGGTGTCTTGTTTTGACTTTTGAATAACATAAATAGGAAGATAAGTGGAAAAGAATAAGGCTCGTTTTTTTTTTTTTTTTTTTTTAACTTTTAGAATTTTTTAATTTTTATGGTCAAAATCTGACCATTGACCTTAAAAAGGTAAATATTTGCTTATTAAATCTAATTTAAATGTATATATTTGATATGATTAATAATCAATAATATACTACTTGAAATGCATGTATAAAAAAGTAAATAACCTTTTAATTTAATTCAAGTATGGTTTTAAATAGTTGGTGCTTTTATTTTCAATCAAGTCGATCTTGTATTGGATAAGGTAAAAGCTTCATAAGCTATCAAATCATCAACATCCATGTCATGGCATCGTTATTCACATCTCTCTTTCATAATGAGTTATGTATAGTCATACATCATGTTTTTTATGGTAAAAAATGATTGTGACAATCTCAATTCGATTCGGATGCGTCTGTTGGAACCAATGGTTTATTTGAGAGGAAGTTTTAACTTTAAATTTTAACTAATTTTTTAAGCACAGAATGACTATCATGTAATAGTCAAAGTGTTTATAAAATTCAAAACATGAAATTGGACGTGGATGACGTATTGATTATACATAGAATGACTATTGTGGTGTCTTGTTTTGACTTTTGAACAACAAAAATAGGAAGACAAGTGGAAAAGAATAAGGCTGTTTTGTTTTTGCCTTTTAAATTCTTAGAATTTTTTAAATTTTTTTTTTCTGATTTAAGGTATTTATGCCATTTTATGGTCAAAATCTGACCATTGACCGAAAAAGGTAAAGATTTACTTATTAAATCTAATTTAAAGATATATATTTGATAAGATTAAAAATAAAAAATATACTACTTGAAATGCATGTATATTTGATGATGAACATTCTACAACAATAAGAAACACTTGATAGAAAAACACTTTTAGAAACTTGAATTATCTAATCCGAGTAATTGAACATTTGGATCATATCTAATATAAAAACAAAACTACCTTATAATTTTGCTTAAGAAACCAAAGACTACATTATGATTTTGTTCCTTTTTCGTCAAATTAAGGTACAAAAGGAACGACAAAAACTCAAAAAGAACATGGTCCTACTCTTTACACACCACAATATTCTGAAAAGGACTCTCCAATTTGATCCTTTCATCCGCCACTTTGGTGCTATATATTTTGATGTTAATCACCTTTTTTTATTTTTTTACTGAATCAATTAACTAAGGACTCCAATAGTCTCAAGGTCGGCATAGAAATACTTCATTTCTACTGTTGTTGACACAGCCTGTTCAATGTTCATAGGAACAACAAGATAATTTGACATCGTTTTGTCTTTGTCTAGGCTTAAGGTTATGTCTATTTTGTTAAGAATTTTATTCATAGTTTTTAAAAATTATCGAAAAATTTAGATAAATATTAACATCTTTCTTTTGTTTCAGAGCCAAAAAAAAATCACCAGAAAAAAAAAAAAAAGAAAATCCAATTTTTGAGGGGAAAAAGGGCTTCCACAATTTTTCAGTTTATTTCTTTGAAAGTTCAAGAATTAGAAGGCGTGTCATAAAGTCGAGACTAAACAACTGCATCTCAATTATACTGGTCTACAGTCTCAGATATATATATATATATTTGAAAAGAGTAAGCCAAAAAATATATATATTTTAATTACTTTACATTATTTTATGGTACAAAATTGAGAGCCTCCAACAAACACCATTACTAGTCTAGAATAATGTATTGGTTGAATGAAAGAGTTGAAACAAAACAAATGAATATATTAAGCTTTGAAGAATTATCTTTATGAAAAAAAATTAAATTCCAATTGTTAAGCGGGTAGGAGATTATCCCAGGTCATACTTGTCCATGACCAAACAAAACTTTTCCAGTTGAAATTTTCCTTAGATTGAGTAATATGCACTTGATGCGAATAAGTATGATCCTGAAAGAGACGTATTAGGATGTTTGACAAGATGGTTAGAATCGTTGGTTAGAACTATTTTTACTGTAGCATGTGAGAACTTTACACTGTAACAATTTTTTTGTTATTATAACATGTGAGAGTTTTACACTGTTTATAAGTGAGAAAGTAGTCCGAATAATGGTCTAGACCGACCTATCAAACACCCTATGCATGAAAAAAAATTACTGATTTCATAAAGTTCAAATTTAACACCTTAAATTAAAAAAAAAAACGATTGCAAAGATATACAGTTTCCTTGAAAAAAAAAATACACATGCAATAAGAGTATTATTTTTAGGCTAGTGAATGGTTACATTTATTTTTGCTCTAGTAGTAAAAGTTACATAAAAAAAATTGAATATGAAGGTCTTTAAAAAATCATCAGAATTCCCTTATAAAAACTCATTAATTAACATTGTTGTGTAAATTTAACATAACATAATTTTTTGAAAATTTGTTAATAAAAACTGAACACTAGTGATAAAATATGTTTTACCTCCTACTAAAAATTTCACTTTAGTTTACCCTTCATTAAATATTTCTCTTTATTTCATAACAGAAGAATAAGAAAGAAAGCAAAGACCATTTTTTTTAAAAAAAAGATAATCTTTATCTGTGGGCCATATATGGCCGGTGTATCATACACCTCACCACTGATAAAAGTAATCTCTCTCTCCCATTGACCTTTTCACCCATAATAATAGAACATAATACAATATTATACGTACCTTGAAATTATATTTACTCTTATGGTTATTTTTTTGTCACTACAGTATACAAACAAACAAAGAAATGGGTAAATATTTCTTCCAAAAAAATTATTATATATTTTTTAAATTATCACTGTTGTTTAATTTATTTATTTATTTTTTAACTTTGAAAAAGAAGAGGCACGAAAAGTCTCCCTCTTTTAAGAGGACCACTTAGTGCTCCTCTGCTTTCGTTCAGTTTTACTGAAAAGCCATCGATTTTCCTCTTTCTTATTCTCGATGGTAAGTTTTTTTTTTAATTATTTTTTGGTTTGTTGCTTTAGCTCTAATTAGTTTCAATTTTCGTTATAATTTACTATTTTTATTTTATTTTTTTTTCGATTTTCCATTTTAAAAGGCTGCGATGGGTTTAAGGTTTTGAGCTAGAAGTGTTGGGAGGATTTTTCTTGGGAGATTTTCCACCATGGAAGGTTTGCTCGTGGGCTCAGAGATTCATGGATTCCACAGTTTGCAAGGTCCGAGAAAATTAAGATTTTTTTCAAATGCCTATTTTTTGGTGTTTATTGGACGACGATTTTGGATTTTCGAAGAAAATAAATTTCATTTTCACTTTGTGTTTAGTTATGGAGACTAATTTTCTCTGTTTTTCGTTTTATTTTATTTATTTTCGAAGAAAATAAATTTCATTTTCGCTTTGTGTTTAGTTATGGAGAGTGATTTTCTCTGTTTTTCATTTTATTTTATTTTATTTTTTGAATTAAAGTACTTCAGGCTAATAAAAATGGTAGCTTTTGTTTTGGGATTTTTGTATTTCTTCAAAAAGATTGTTTCTTTAGGGAATTATTAAACAATTAGGCCAAGCCAGAGACTTCATGTTTGTAGTTTGTGGGACCATCAAAATTTTGAGATGGGCATGTTTGTGGGTGGGTCTAGAGTGAATCAAAATGATCATGTGGCAATGAAGCATAGGATTGATAAGGTTTTTGAAGAGGCCAAAAGGTTAATAATTCAAACCTTATTGTTGTAAACAAATTACATTATCTTTATTGGCCGTACAAACATTAGTGATGATCCAAAGAGTGGAGTTGCTGATTGGCTAGTGTTCGTCTCATGCTTTTTTTTTTAAATTTTTTATTTTCTTCTGATGTTCGGTTTAGATTCTTATTTGTGTTTAATGTAATTTTGAGATTAATGATTTACACATTTAGTAGGAAGCATAAAATGAATTGCGATTCTTATTCTATGTGGCAGATTTAGATGTTGCGACCATCATGGAGGAAGCCACGGGAAGATGGCTTCGACCGAATGAAATTCATGCGATTCTCTGTAATAACAAGTACTTCACCATCCACGTCAAGCCAGTGAACTTGCCCCAAAGTAACCGCCTATAACTTTTAGTTTTTGAATGACTATTTTTCTTAAACATTTTTTTTCCCAAAACTTGCACTTAAGTGTAGGTTTATGCTTTTCAGTTTTAGTCTGATTAACGCTCTTGAATGAGGTAGGGAAAATACCATTTGTGATTGATACAAATACGTTTTGTGAGTCTGTGACTGATATGCAATTGACTTGAGTGTGCGTAGCTGTGTTCCTTGGTAAATGTATAATTCTACGATTGTAGTTCATGTGATTTGCAGTTCTATGAGCTAAAATCAGTCAAATATATTTCCTGCTTAGTTTGATGAAAGCTGCATGCATAACACAAGCTTTTGATTTTGTAGAATTTCTTTACGTACCTTGTGGAATTAATTCTCTATCTAATAACAGGTGGCACCATTGTATTGTTTGACCGTAAGATGCTTAGAAATTTTCGAAAAGATGGTCATGACTGGAAGAAGAAAAAGGATGGAAAGACTGTTAAAGAAGCACACGAACACTTGAAAGTGAGCTTAATTCTCTAACCTAACTTAAATGGTTACTAATCAAATCTATGTGACTCATAGAACAATTTTTTTTTCCTTCTCTTTTTCTCTCGTTTATATGCATCAGATGACAGTTAAAGAGTTATGTATTATTCTTCTTGCTTGCTCAAGTTAATATGGCTTTTGATTAACTTCTTTCCATTCATGCTATCTTTCTATAATGGACTACAAAAATGGACTGTTTTCTTTCTTGTCATTTTTTCAACTTTGCAGGTCGGTAATGAAGAAAGGATACATGTATACTATGCACATGGCCAAGATAACCAAACTTTTGTTCGGAGGTGTTACTGGCTGCTTGATAAGTACGTAAAGTCTTGTGCTTTATCTGTTTGTCTACTGTCTCACATGTTACTAAGCTTCCCTCCCTCCCTCTCTCCCTAGTCCCAGGTAGTCTGATCTATAGTTTTATTGTTACTTTTGTTTCAGGAGCCTAGAGCATATTGTCCTTGTCCATTACCGTGAAACACAAGAGGTTAGTGCCTTTTTTTTTTTCCTTTTTTCAGAAAAAGCTCATTAGGGAATAATCAGTTATTTGTACTCGTATCGATGCTGCTGCTATAAATGGTAATTCAATGACCTTGTGAAGCAGGAGTTAAGTATATTTCATAGTCCTAGAATATCTGAATGATTTGTTTTTCTTATCTTTTGTCCAATTTTCACTTGAAACTTTTGAAAAACGTTCAGAAGTCCAATATAATAAAGGAAATAATTCTAGTTTAACTCACAAAGAGGTTGCAATCATAACTGACAGAAACAAATCGTCCTATGCCAAAGATAGAAACATTTATATCTATATTGCCATTCCTCTCGGTGGCCAGCACTTAGAATATCCCTAACCTTGTTTTGGGTTGTGGTCGTGATGCAGTCGCAAGGTTCTCCTCTCACACCTGGAAATTCGAATTCAAATTCAAGTTCTACATCTGATCCATCTGCTCCGTTGATTGTATCAGAAGAACGTGATTCTGGGACTAACAATGCATTTCATGCTGGTGGAAAGGAGTTTATAGGTGCAATGATGGAACTTTCGGTCCTCCAATTATATAGTTTTTCGTGTTAAAGTTTAGTAAAAACAAACTTATTCAGATATTAAGATTTCTTTTTGATATCAACAGAGTCCAGGGACAATTTAACTGTGAGAAATCATGAACAGAGGCTCCATGATATCAACACGCTTGAATGGGATGAACTTCTGCTCATAAATGATCTTGTTAACCCAGCTGCAGCTAAAGGAGGTAATTGACCACATAACAATTTGTAGCAGAGCTCGTCATGGGGAAAGTATTAATAGTGTCTCTTCTATTTTTTTTTTTTCTCTCTCTTTTTGGGCTGGGGGGATTTGGGGGTGCTTTCTTATTTAGCAGACAAAGCTTCACTCTTCAACCAGCAGAATCAAGGCACAGGAAATGGCTTCTTTAGTGGCGTGAGTAGCATCATTAAAAAATTCTAAATTCTGTCATACTAGTTTGGTCTCTTCTATGGATAGTTTTAGTTATTCTCCTTTCAAATGCAATTCGTTCATTGTTTTCATGCACATACGTACATGAATGTAGGCATGGTGTGTATATGTAAGAGGACATAAGAGTTTTAGTTTATCCATTGCTATTCATTTGCATCTTTTTGTTGGTGATTCGTTTCCCAGCAATATGTTGTAGAAAAATGTACAAATAAGGGTAGTTTATATTAATCACATAGCGTATACATGTTCCGGGGCCTAGTGGTGCCCATGGTGGTTAGCTTTTATGTAAGTAATCCCTAGGATGTCACTCCAGTCACTTCAAATGCACCTTTCTGGAATTTGGAGCAAAACAGGCTGTTATCACCTTTGCAAATGCTAATTTTCGATGACAGACATAATCACATAGAAATCTTTGCTTTTATATATCTGATTCCTGTTATGCAAATTAACCAGTCTAATTTTTGTCTTTGCAGGGAACTGTTAATTCGGTTGCTGAACTATCTTCTTTCAATAATTTAACGGATCCAACTGCTGGCAACACTGATGGTAATATGCTTAACAATGTTTACGTTCCTACAATGGAGTACCAACTGAACTCAGATTCTGTTGGAGTGGGAACTGGTGATTCCTTGGACGTTTTGGTGAATAATGGATTGCATAGCCAGGACAGTTTTGGAAAGTGGATAGACTGTCTTATGACCGAAGAGCCTGGATCTGTAGAGGATCCATTGCTTGGGACCTCAATTTTGTCTGCTCAAGATTCATTTGTTTCCCCGGAAATGAGTCATATTCAATCTCCTGTTCCAGAGCAAATATTTAACATAACTGACATGTCACCTGAATGGGGTTATTCAAATGAAAAGACAAAGGTTTTTTTTTTTTTTTTTAAAGATATTTATGCATCTGTATTCAAAGTTGGAAAATGTTTGGAGTAGTTGCTTTTTCTGACCTTTTTTTTTTCTCAAATGTTTTTCTTGCCATTTGCTTTGCTTGACAGATGCTTGTCTTTAATTTACTTACAGTTTTTGTCTTTTATTTTATTAAAGAATCTAGTGTGAATGTTTCTTTTAAACTTTTTGCCACCATTCAATTTTTTTTTCCTTGTAGATTCTGGTCAGCGGCTTCTTTCACGAACAATATCAACATCTTGCAAAGTCCAAACTACTTTGTGTCTGTGGTGATGCATCCGTTTCTGCAGAAATTGTTCAGGCCGGGGTGTATCGCTGTTTGGTATCACCGCATTTGGCTGGATCTGTAAACCTCTTTATAAGTATTGATGGCCAAAAACCCATTAGCCAAGTTCTAAATTTTGAATATCGCTCTCCTATATTGAGTGCTCCTGTTGTTTCTTTAGAAGAGAAATACAACTGGGATGAGTTTCGGATACAGGTGCGGCTTGCACGTTTACTCTTCTCTACATCCAAAAGCTTCAACATATTATCCAGTAAAGTATCTCCTAATGCCCTGAGGGAGGCCAAGAGGTTTGCCAACAAAATCTCCCATGTATCTAATCCCTGGGAAGCTTTTACCAAGTCAATTGAAGACAATAAATTTCCATTGCCACAAGCGAAGGATAATCTTTTTAAACTCATTTTAAGGTACAGATTGAAGGATTGGTTATTGGAAAGAATTACAGAAGGCTCAAAAAGCAATGATTTTGATATTCATGGCCAAGGAGTTATCCATTTGTGTGCTATTCTGGGATATACATGGGCCATCCATTTGTTTTCATTGTCAGGGTTATCACTAGATTTTCGCGATAAGAGTGGATGGACGGCACTGCATTGGGCAGCATTTTGTGGAAAGTATGATATATGTTTTATTTACTCTTTGTTCGTCTAATTTATGACCAGTCATTTGAGGAGGAGAGGGGTTTATTTCGTCATTAAATTTAAAGTTTATGTGGAGAATCTCTTGTTGTTGCTTAAGTTAGCTGTCTACTTTATACCAGAATTTTTTAAGCTTTGCATTGATCCTAAAATTGTTGCTATTAGTAATTTGATGCTTTTGGTTGTCTTCCATACAAGAAGCTGATATAATGAAAGAGTGGAGTTTGGTGTTTGCCTCTTTGAAATCTGCATGGTTTCTACTATGATATCGGAAACACATTTATAAAGTACATGCTCTTTAATTAATCTCCTGAATCCTCCGTTTGCAGCGGAAAAATGGCCGGAGCTCTTTTAGCTGCAGGAGCAAAACCAAACTTGGTAACAGACCCCAATTCAGCTAACCCCGCCGGATTGACAGCTGGTGATATTGCATCTATGGAGGGTTACGAGGGCTTGGCAGCCTATCTTTCGGAAAAGTGTTTGGTGGAACAATTCAAGGATATGAGCATAGCTGGAAATGTCAGTGGGACCCTTGAGACCGGCACAAAAGATACAACAAACACCGAGAATCTCAGTGAAGAGCAGTTGTATATGAAGGATAGTTTGGCAGCTTATCGGACGGCTGCTGATGCAGCAGCACGTATACAAAATGCATTCAGGGAGCGTTCGCTAAAATTATGGACAAGAGCGGTCCAGTTTTCTAGTCCGGAGGAAGAAGCACGCAGGATAATTGCGGCAATGAAGATTCAACATGCCTTCCGCAATTTCGACACCCAAAAGAAGATGGCAGCAGCTGCTCGTATACAATACAGATTCCGAACTTGGAAGATCCGCCGAGATTTTCTTCATATGCGGCGACAAGTCATAAAAATTCAGGTAACATTCCCCCTTTTTTTTCCTTGGCTTATTTGAACTTGGAAACCAAGTGATTTCATATTCTTTTGATGTAGGCTGCTTTCCGCGGCCGCCAAGTGCGCAGGCAGTACCGTAAAATTCTCTGGTCTGTTGGAGTCGTTGAGAAGGCCATTCTGAGGTGGCGATTAAAGAGAAAGGGATTCCGTGGGCTTCAGGTAAACCCAACAGAAGCTGTTGCTGACCAAGGCCGGGAGAGTGATTCAGAAGAGGACTTCTATAGAACTAGCCGGATACAAGCCAAAGATCGCGTTGAGAGATCTGTAATACGAGTTCAGGCCCTGTTCCGCTCGAAAAAAGCACAACAAGAATACCAAGCGATGAAGTTGGCCCATTATCAAGCCAAGGTTAGTGTGTTAGTTTGATACTGGCTTGTTTGACAGGACTTATGCTTATGCTTTTAGAAGACAAGAGGTAAAAGTCATAGCTTTTATGTTGTCCTTTTGATAAAATTTTGAAAGAGCTTTACAAGACAAACGAGATTGTCTTTTTGCCATCCATTAACAAAGGAGTGAAACAAAAATAAAAATACTAATTTAAAATTCTATAATAGTTTCCTGACTTGTTATTGAAGCTCATTTAGTATTTCATTCCAGCACCTTGAAAGTTGGTTTTTGGCCTAGGTGTTGAGAGTTGACTTCAAAAAGCTTTGCAAGCAGATCCAAATGGGCCACCTTCAAATTCTCATGTTGTTGACTCTCTGGGTCCGTTTGGGCTTTTGCTTTTAAGCTGTAGAAGAAATAGAAGCATTAGCTAGAGCTTTCAAATTAGTACTTGGATAATGCATGGAACAGTGCTTTTTGATTTTAGGAGAGCTTTTGAATCTATTTGGTTAAATAAGTCAAAAGGTCTTACTGTTATAAAAAGAAATGTAATATAAGCTCTATGATATAAGGTTAAAAAGGTAAATAAAAAAGCTCTTGATGTGCACTTTTTTCATAAGTACCAAAAAGGTGGCTTGTGCCAAAAGTGCTTATGAAAGCAAAAAGCTTAAACAGCTTGTCTATCCAAATAGGTCCAAAAGATGCTTTTGGGTTGAATAAGCCAAAAGCATCTTATTATAAGCCATTCCAAAGGGGGCCTTAAAATTGGGAAATCTAGATGATCGCTGCCCATTGAGGGAGCATCAAGAGTTATGCTTTTTTTGCTTTCATTTTCTCTCTTTACTTGTTAATTTAAGAGTGGTATAATTCTTGAATAGAGTTTACAAAACTAAAGAGATGAGTTAAAGGGACAGATTTTATAATTTTCTCTATAAATTTTGTTTTCTAACAGCTGGAATGCGATGTCTTTGATCCTGATATCGACATGGACAGTTGAAGGCGACACAGGTTTCACTCAGTTTTACCCAGCTCTGCCAGTGTAGCCTGTATATGTTTGTAAATGCTTAGAATAATGTAGATCGGATTTTCCCTTTCTATCCTTTTGGAACTGTTTTGATGTTGAGGGTCATTGTGTCGAATTTCAAGCTCATCATGATGTTGAGGGTCATTGCATGCAAAATCTGTAGTTTCCCTGGCTCTTTCCCAAGTAAGCTTAAGCGGGACCAACCGCTACAAAGAACTTAGAGGCGATTGAGAAAATAAGTTAGAATTAGGAGTTTGAATTGAAAACGTCTTAGTATGTAAGAGAATATGCTATTGAAATTTTGGTTGAAACCGTAAATGACTGTTTGAATCGTGGCTTCCAAACGGCCTTTTGTTGTTTAAATGTTGCCACGGAGACCCAAGTATGAAGGGTCAAGAAGTGTAGGAACCGGGTGGTGGCTGCAATAAATCCTTAAGAGTAAGTATGCTTTACAATAAGGAAAAAAATAGGCTGATTGGTATTATTATTACTTCAAGAAATAATGTATTCCGTTGGTTAATTACATTACTTAAGTTTGAGAAAGTAAACGGCATGCCGTGCAAGCTTCATTATTTGATGTTATATATGCACAAATTTTTTTTTTTTCGATACCATCATTTTTTATTCGTTTTGTTAGTCCTTGCTATTAGCACTGCACAATTTAGTCCTTAATTTTTTTCTGTTAGATAATTAGTCCCTAATTTTTGACACTTTTAGTTCTTAATAATAAAGATATATTTTAATAATTATTCGTTTTCTTTTTGTTCTCTTTTGAAATGAAAATGAGTTTAACACTACTTCTGGCTAAATCCGCACTAACAAAAACATACGTAATACAACTGGAAACTTCTTTCTAACGAATAATGACAATCAGAAACATAAAAATAAATAAATAAATAAAACTGCGTTAGCATATGGGCTTTGTCCATCAAAACTCTGTTGTAGCAAACACTTTTTTAAAACTATTTGTAAATAAATAACGGATTTGTAGCAAATCTACGATGTAAATATTTACATTATACTGAAATTATTTACACCATAAATAGATTTACAAGTTAATAAAGCTAGATGATACACGGAAGGAAGAGGAGGCCGGCAATCAAGTTTTATGATGCTTCAAATTTGATGCGGTTTTGTAGCATTCTTAGAGCTTATTTGGAAACCTTGTTTAAACCAGTTAGTCTCTAGTGTTTTCTCTTATATAATTTGAATTGTTATGGTGTAAATTTAAATTGTTATGGTATTTTAAGTTTAAACTGATAAGTAATTGAATTGATGACGAGTGACGAGAACTGATTCCAATCATGCATTAATAAATTGTTAAAAACGTCAAGGCATCAAAATGGACAATTTCTACCCTAATAGAATTTCCTTATGACTAAATCATGAACGCATCTCTCACTAGTCCGTAACAACACCATTAGATTTAGTTGCGTACTGACCCTAACTCATCGAGAGTTGAGAACTGTGTAGAACCGTCTGTAAGACACGACTCGTTCCGTTGTCAAAGGTCTAGTATCATAAGGTAGGCGAGGAAGAGGAAATCTTTTCATTTATCAGCAATTATAATAGCCGTGAGGGACCGGTTCTTCTCCCCAATAAATATATATATATATATATATATATATATATATATATATATATATATATTTTACATGTATTTGCGAACTCACCAAACTAAATTAATATGATAAGCGTCTTCATACCAAGAGCCCTCAAATAAAATGCTCCAAAATAATTGGAAAATAAAAAAGCAGGATTATTTCTAAGTCAAAAAATTAACATGTTGTGTTTTAGGCTCTGAATATGTATAATTTTTCGAACAACGAATACTTGGTAGAGAAAGAGAGGAACAATGGTAAATTCGCAGTTATTCAAACACTTGCTAGTTACTGATATCTAGTAAAAAAAGATTACAGAATCATAAAACAAGCACAACTTTATCTATTATAAACAAAACCATAATGGAAACCCATAACCTCAACACTAGAAAACGCTCTAGCTTTCCAAGCTACAAACAAAACCAAAACCTTAAAAGTTAATGACATATTCACTTTACATGACATACTATGCTCAAACATGGGTCTGAGGAGAATTACCATCTGGATTGGCCTGAGCTCTGCAGGGCACAACTGGCTCATTCATGCCTTCATTTTTCCTACTTAATGTATTGAGAGAGCCACCTAAAGCCATCGCCATAACCCATCTTGCGGACAATACTGCACATGAAGACCTCGAGGGGTCGGACGTTGGTGTCAGCCAAATTGACTTTCCCCTTACCGGTGGTGAAGTTGGTGAGGCCCATGTGGTAACGCAACTCGTCCTCCGAGGCAGCATAAGGCAAGTCGATTTTGTTACCCAATATCAGGAAGGGGACATTGGTCAACGACTCGTCCGACAGGAGGGCATCAAGCTCCTTTTTGGCTTCAGCGAACCTCTCCTTGTCATTGGCATCAACTAGGTACACCACAGCATCAACCTAAATGGTCAAAACAAATACAGAGAAGCAATTATGTATCGTGTGAAGAAGAGGATTTTGAAATATCATCTCTAAGATTCAAACCAAAATAGTATATTTTGTGTGAAAAAATAAAAGCTAGCTTTAGTTCAGACAAATCAGTTTAATGTAGCATACACACCAAGCAATAATTTTTTTTTTTGCCAATGTTATTCAAAGGTTCAAACTTTTTTATGGCCGTATGGTACAAACGTTTAGCCACTCTTCCAGACAAAAAAGTTGTTGGGTAAATTGTGGCTCCATTCCTAATCTTTGAAAGTGCCGCATTTAGGTCCCCCAAAGTTTAAAATGTGCCATATGGGTTCTAAAGTAAAAAAAATATTTCACAGATTTGAACAAAAGCGCTGTATGTGCACCATTTGTTATACATTTTAATTTAACAACTGAAGATCTAAAAAGAAATTAGGCCCAACAGGTAATAACTGCGCCTCTTGTGATTGCATAGGCCCTACGCTCAGGGAAATTGGGTTTCAATTCTCTAAGAAACGGCTACATGATCCTGCTAATAATGGAAGATCCACGTTTCTTCAGCCACTACCCCTCTCAGTTCTAGAGTTGTACATAGGTGATCGGACTCATATAATATTCGAATTTTCGCAATTTTTATCATTGACATTCTGCTTTCCAAACTATAGCTTCACGGAAACAGATTGGTTCTGTTGACCAACAGAGACGAAAAGCTTATCAATATTAAGTAAAAGTCAAAAAAGCAAGCTTAACCCTTTGCTTTTTTATTTGTTAATCGAATTCCAATGAAAAATGAAAAACACCCATTGACATGACAATAATATCAAAGTCAATTTACCAATGACTCACGAAATGCTATGGATCTTAAATATGATTTCTTAATTTATTCAGAAGTAATTCACGGAATCATGCACCTTTAGCTTGGAAGGCTAGGGGTTATGGTCGATATTGATTCATCATTTTTAACGTCTCTTCTTTGTTTTTGACGACAGTAATATAAAATGATGATACTTGCATTCAGACAAGAGGAAAATGCTTCCACTGCTAAAGGTTCATTTTGCATAACTATTGCTTACGCTTCTAATTTTATGCACAAAAAAAAAATGACAAAGAAGAAGTAAAGGCCACGATTTTTTGGTTAGTGTTTGAAATGGTATTTCTGAAAAGCTTAACTAGACCTTATTGAAGTCCTTGCATAAGTTTAAAGGCATTCACACAAGAACTTTCTCAAAAAACCAAATTTGTGATAATTTAAACACTTTCAAAAACAAGTTCAGTAGGCCAAAACTTGCTTTGGAAAAACAAATCCTTTAGTTTAACTAAAACAGAATAAATCCAACATAATTCCTTCACGAAAACAAAAAATACTATTTTTAAAAGAACCCATATAGAATTACTAAATCTAAGAACTCAAAATTAGATTTTTTTAGCTAATTAATTGATTAATTAATGAAAATACCTTGGCGTAATAGTCCTTCCAAACTCTGCGAGCGATCTGGTGACCACCCAAATCAAAGGCTTTGAACTTGATTTTCCCTATGCTCAACTCCTCCGACGTTGGGTACTGTGTTGGCTGGTGTTGAACTAACCTCTTCATTCCAAAAAAAAAAACCATTAAATCTCCGAAAGATTTGAAAATTTCACTTCGATGAGTTACTAATAATACTAAATACTAATTACTAACCTCGTCCTTCAACATGTGAAGCAAGGTTGTTTTTCCAGCATTATCAAGCCCTAGAAACAAGATCTTCGCTTCCTTTTGCCACAGACCCAGCGAAGCCAAAATTCCGTAGAACCAATCCACCAAAAACATCCTCTTGTTCTAATTGATTTTCTCGATAAAACGAAAAAAAAAATTTCACCAGGATTAATTTTCCCGAGAAAACGAGGGAGATCGCCCGAAAGTTATTTTCTTTTCTGGGGACTTTTTTTTTTTTTTTTTGGGTTTTCCGGGATAGTAATTATATACATGCCGACAGGGAAGAGTGAAAAGAGGGGATTACTGGCGACGGGTTTGGCCGGTGAGAGGAGGTGAAGTTTGGTGTCCTTTTTTGTGCTGATGTGGGTGGGTAATATGTATGGGTGACTGAAAATAGCCGGTTCGTGGGCTACTTGAGCTGAGGTGGAGGGATGTGATTGGACTGTACGCGTCATGGTTCATTTGCTTTTTATTTTTTGGTCCGCGTCATTGTTTATTTTCTATGTTTATTTTGTTTGTTTTATTTTTGTTTGGAAATTCAAAAGGGTGTGCGTCATTGTGTGTGCTTAGCGGTCCGATATGGAAACTTGTGGTAAAGGCGCGTCTTCCGAAGAACAGTTAAAAAATGCTTCCGTGGGTTGGCTGGATATTATTAGGATCAACCCAACCTTAGAATTTCAGCAGCATGTTACACCCTTTAAGAAATTTATATTATAACATATTTTTATTATATAATATAATATATAAAAATTTTATATTATTTATAATTTAAAATATTTTAAAGTTTAAATCATTTTTTAAACATTTTTATCTTTTGTTTGATACAACAATTAGAATTCATCAGTTTAAATCGTACCTAGTATAAAACTTTTAGCAACTGTAATATAAACTAAAAAGTAAAACTCCCACATAATATAATACTTTGCAATAAAAATAATTTAAATTATTGGTTTGAATTCTTCTCCCAAATACCAAATTAATGTCAAATTGTATGTTTACCTCCTAAATTTTGAATGAATCACGAGTTTACTTATTTAATTGTAGCAAATCATTTTTGGATTTGATAAAATGAAAGGACTCAATAAAATGTTATAGGGTGTCTTAACTAGACAAATGACGTTAAAAGTGCGTTTGAAAAATCGGTTGGAATTTAAAAATTATAGTAATGTGAGAGCTTTACACTGTAATAAACTTTTGCTTTTCATTCTAGCATGTGAAATTTTACATTGTAACAAACTAAACTTTGTTTTTCTAATGTATTTTCCAAAAAGGAAGCCAAATTTTAAAATTAAGGGTGTGTTTGTTTCGTGGTTCGAATCATGGTTTAAACCATTTTACTACAGTATTTTCTCTCACAAAAATTTAAATCTTTATTCAAATTTTCTATTCAAATCTATGAACTAAATGTGCTCACAAACGTGATATGACTTGCTCCATTAATTATTTGATATTCTAATCTCTTCTTTTTAAACGAGATCACCTAACATGTGTAAGGGAATTTCTAACACGAATTTTATCGGTGACAATCGATTTAGGAACGCTTCAGGAAGACTTCGTGACATGTTGTTAGATCTAAGAAACATTCTATTAAAATTAAAAAATAAGAGGTAACTTGTTCGTCATATAAAAAGGAGAGAGGACTTATTTATTCTATGCCAATCATTCTAGGACCAATTCCAAGTGATGATCACACCTACCACAGATGTTAGGTCCTATATCTAATGTCTCAGTGATCATCACCAACTACATACAATTCTCAATTTCCATCACTTATCGCATTGTCTCAATTTTGTTAAAATTCTTCTTCTTCTTCTTCTTCTTCTTCTTCTTGGTCATAGACAAAAGGATTCATAAAATTGAAGGTCAAACCGTGTCACGATATTTGGCACAACGACAAGGTCAAACCGTGTTATATCTACAACTTTAGAGACAGCATAAGTCATAAAATGAAGTACATTTTGATGATCACCTATTCACATTGACCAAGTTCATAGGTGAGAACACAAAAACTTACAATCTACACCATTGAACCTTTTCTGATTCCGAATCTGATCAAATCCAAGTTGAGAAAAAAAGAATGGCATAAGCAAACCACTTGTTCATTGTGATCAATAGCCGTTTTGGATTGCCACTTTGAACCGAATCGAACTTTCAAATAATACAACAATTCAAATTTTGTGGGGGAAAAAACACTGGCAAGATTAATTTGAATTGGAATGAATTTGACCGAATTGGTATTTCCAAATAAGCTAATCCAAGTTTCAGTGGGAAAATGTTCTAATTCTCTACTTGGCAAAGAGATTCAAATCTGTCAACTGAATATCAGAAATTTATTCAGGATCCTGAAGCAGCAATACTGCTCAACAGAAGTCAAAGGTCTATAAGAGAAATAAATATGCAAGTACAAGCTTTTTAAGTTGCACATAACAACAATGAATAATCAAATCAAATGTTTGCCCCAATTGTTAATCCACCAACCCAATCAAAATCAAATAAAAAATCTCTTGCTTGGATATCGTAGAGTCAAATGCACTGTAAAACAAGCAGCAGATAATTTTTAACACGCAATACAGAAAACCAAAATGTTATATATGATACCCTCTCCTAATCTGCTTCTTCTTCTTCTCCTCTGTTTTCCCTACTTGATATATTGGGACAGCCACTTGAACCCATCTCCATACCCCATCTTCCGGACAATACTACACATGAAGACCTCAAGAGGCCGAACACTGGATTCTGTGAGGTTGACCTTTCCCTTGCCAGTTGTGAAGTTGGTCAGCCCCAGACTATAACGCAGCTCATCTTCTGAAGCTGCATATGGGATGTCGATCTTGTTGCCTAACACCAGAAATGGGACGTTGGCGAGGGATTCGTCTGAGAGGAGGCCGTCCAGCTCCTTCTTTGACTCCACGAACCGCTCCTTGTCGTAGGCATCGACTAGGTAAACTACTGCATCAACCTGTTCAAGGAAAGAGAAAAGAAGAGATAACGTGTGGAGCTTAGCGCTTTGGCATGTCTTAACATGAATTTGGTAATGTAATACTATAATTACTTTAGGAAAAGAAAGGGAAAATTATAACAGCACCTTAAAACATTGGATGAAATAGATCAAGGGATCTTCATAAGTTAATTGATTGTAAATAAGATGTTACAAATATGAAAAAAGATATTATCTATCACCAATAGTGATGCAATTACCGACATATAAGAATTTTCACGTAGCAATGTGGAACCCAACAGTTAAAACAATGCTCATTGTAGAGATTTTACAATTAGAAGTACATACAAAACAAGTAGTATTTTGATATGCAATGCATTCTTTAGGGAGTTTAGGAAAGGTTCAAACTTGTACAGAAAGCACTTATCATAATGCCCGATCACCATGATAAAGAAGCGATATCATATATCATGTATGGAAAGCTACTATTAAACACCTCCAGAAAAAAAAGGAAAAAAAGGTGCTTATCAGCAAAAACTTCCATTGTTAGTGTTTGCCTCCCATGAAGCAGATAAAACAAGGAACTTTTTATCTGGGATTATGAAGGCAGAAAATTTCTAGATCTCAAAATGCTTTAGACATAACCAAAGTTAAATCTCCTAAAGAAAAAGTATTTGAATTTTTATTTGGATTTTTAACCCTTATTAATCCTCGAACAATATTTAGTCCCTCTAATTTTTCTTGGTCAATTAGTCCTTCAATTTAATATATATATATATATATTGAAGTTTACGTCTTTAACCATAAAATTAAAGACAAATTTCTAAATTTTAATGATTTTATACCCGGTGAATATTCAACCCATAGCTCAATCTACTAAAGATAAAACATTAGAATTCCTATTTTCATAAACCTAAACAATCAAAATTGGTAATCCCGCCAACAAGAAAGCACAAATCTTCAACCAAACAACTCAATCAAATCCACCAATTTTCAGATCAATCAAATCAAGCAATGAACAAACTCAAATCTCACCATAAATAATAATAATAATAATAATAAACCAAATCCAAGTTCAAATCTCATAATTACCTTAGCGTAATAATCTTTCCACACTCGGCGAGCAATTTGGTGACCACCCAAATCGAAAGCCTTGAACTTAATCTTCCCAATGCTCAGCTCCTCCGACGTCGGGTGCTGCGTCGGCTGGTGCTGCACTAATCTCTGGCCCCAAAAACATATATATACACATATATAAATAAATAAATAAATATATATATATATATATTAACCAGAAAACCCTAGAAAAAAGGGAGAAATGAAAAAATGAGGGAGAACCTCATCCTTCAACATGTGGAGAAGAGTGGTCTTGCCGGCATTATCAAGCCCTAAAAACAAGATCTTGGCTTCCTTCTGCCATAGCCCAAGAGAAGCGAGAATGCCATAGAACCAATCGAAGAGAAACATCGTCGTTACAGACCCGGATCGGATCGGCGAGATCGCGAATCTGAGGTAAAGAGAAGCTCCCTCTGGGTTGGTTGTCGTTGAGTGGGATTTTAGGGGCAGTTCAGCGGTACAACCGTAAATGGGTTGCAGAGGAGAGAGAAAGAGGAGAGAGAAATTGAGAAGCAGAGAAGAGAAGAGGAGGTATATATTCTTTGGGATGGAGGCTCAGCTACCTCCTTTCGTTTGACCCCTTTTTTTTTTTTAATCTTATATTTTTTATTTTGCCCACTGATTATTATAATCTAGAAGTTTGTTGTCGTTTTTTCTATATCGTCGTTTTAGAGGAAAGACTTTGAAACGACATGCCGTTGTCTTGTAATAAAGTTTGTTGTCGTTTTTCTCTTGTTGTCGTTTTAAAAAACTTTGAAACGACATTCCGTTTGTAGAAAATGCAAGATGACATGGCGTAACCTAACATAGGGAATTTAGTATGAATTAAAACATATATGTATATAAAGCGGTCGGTTTTGCTATAATATTTTTTCTTATAAAATTTAAATGTCTAAAGTGCTTTATTACATTACAAAACTAATTCTATTTCAACATTTGGTTCAAATTATCACATTACAAAACTAATTGGGGACACATGTAGAAATTAATAAGAAAATAAAGAAATATTTTGATTCCATTCCATCACATCAAAGATTTAAAAAATATAAATATTTATTTTTTAGAAAATGTTTATTTTCTATTTTCACCTAAAACTTATAATCACATTAAAAAAATTGTACTTCTTTTTAATTAAAAAAATAACAAATAAACAAATTTGTACAGGATGCTGTTATTTATGAAAGAGAATAATTTGAAGAAAAAAATAAGCTCGTTTAAGAAATTTATTTTAAACAAAACTTTTTAGTTTAAAACTAAATTTGTTATAATATTTTTTCTTATAAAATTTAAATTACTACAGTATATAAATTTGAATTATTAATTCGAGCCTTGGTGCCCCAAGCAAATTCTTTTTGTTTGGTAACATCTTTTAGTTTTTTAATAATCTGGTTACATGTATATGCAAAAACGAGCTTTGAAGACTTCTGATACCCTCAAATAATATATATATAGGTAAACTTATAGTAGAATCGACATTTTTGTCTTACAAGTAGGTACTATTGTTTTAATTGATAGATTAATTTTTCAACGGTTTGATTTATGACTAAAAGCATATATGTGTTGTACATTATAAACTTTTAATACGAGCACTCACAAATCAAACAGTTAAAAGATTAATCCAATGATTAAAAATAGCATAAAGCATTATAATAGGGCAAAAATGCACGTCCTACTGTAAAAACTCCATTTTCTCCTTAGAAAAAAAAAGGACCATAAAAAACTACCATTTTTTGTACTCTTCTCTCCTTTTTCTAAAAACAAAAATAAAATAAAATAAAAATAGTACTCTTTATGATATGACATGCATTTAATCGTATCCGTAAGATTTTTTATTATAACCATTAGATTAATGTTTCAACAATCTACTTTGTGATTATCTATATTAAGGTCGTATTTACTAAACCATAAAAAAATGTAAATGAAAAGGTATTAGAAATAAAAATGAGAGTAAAATAGCGAGAGTGGGCATCAATCATTCCTTCTAATGTTCACTTGCTTATTAACAATGTAACGGGAAAAAATTTAATTTGCTTTCTAGTTTTACTAAACTTAGGAATAGTAATCATCCTTAACATAAATAAAAAGAGAAAATGAGTTTCGGATTGGGCTTACAGAGCATTTGAAGCCTGAAACATTTGTTCTTTAAAAAAAAAAAATTTGTTTTGCAGTCAAAATGTTTTTTTAGATTTTCTAAAATGTTTTTTTTCCTTTTTTTTTCTTTCGAAACATTTTTTTTTTACTTTTTGCTTTTTTTCTATTTTTTTTATTAACATACTTAGGGGGTGTTTGGCAGTGGTGGGAACCACTCAGTTCCCACCACAATCTCAGTTATAAACAGTGTAAAGCTCTCACATGCTATAGTAACAATAAAAAAATATGCTACAGTGTAAAACTCTCATATGTTACAGTAAAAGTGGTTCTCATCACTGGTTCCCACCACCTTTCCAAACACCCTATTAATATGCTTCATTCCTTTTAACAGGAATCAATAATAGTGTTATTTAAATATTTATATTCTCTTTTTGTATTTCTTATATTATGTGAAGCCTACAAATCTATCATTAGTAATTTAAGATATGATCATATCATTAAAAGAAAAAGGACATTATTCTCCGCTTTTTCTTTATATTTTCCTTTAATACAAAATAAACATACCCTAAAAATACGTAATATTATTTTGAATTATAGATTGAAAAACGAATCCAACTATGAAAAATAACATGAGGTATAAGTAAAGTCAAAGTATGCATCCTACTATATGAGTTATGAATAAGTTTTGCCGAAGGGAAAAAACCTAAACCACAGCCCCCTGCTCGTATAATTTGGAAACTAATCGTAAACTATATATGCATGTTGTTCTTCATTAGAATTGGTAATATATATACATTTATATATAATAAATTCACGTTTAATATTTATCGGAGCAGAAAAAAAGTGCCATGGCGGAACAGGGCGGAGCTACCGCAAGAGCTGGTCAATACTTTCGCGGCTAGGCGACGTCGACATCCTCTGCAGCGCACGGTTAGTGTGCTCGTCGTGGCTCAAAATATGCAAGGATCCTCAGATATGGCGCACCATCAAAATAAGCTATATTTACTTCTATCATCAATATCCGAGTGAGCAAGATGATCAACCCTTCTTAGAGACCATGTGTCGCCGCGCCGTCGATTATAGCTCCGGTCAACTGGTTGAGATTATGATCGAGGGCTTCGGCACCGATCATCCACTTCACTATATCACTGGTAGATATGTTTATTTGTTTATTTTGGAATTGGTTTTAAATTAAAGATATTGCGCCCTTGTTGGTTTCGTGAAGGTTTTAAAGTTTTTGTGTTATTTTGTTTGAGTTAATTATATGAGAATTCTCAAGGCAATTTTACTTCACTGCTAGAGCACGGTGTCTTAGTTGTCGGATTAGGATTTTAACAAGTGTGATATGTAACATTTAACTACTAAAACATCATACTCCACCGCTAAAGTAAAATTGCCTTTGCGACCATAAAAATTACCTAATTATATTTGTACACCTTGAAAATTTAATTTTAATGTTTGGTAGCTTGGATTATGAACTTTTGATTATGAAAAACAGGATCTCAATTTTTGAAATTTGTTGCAATTCTAACCTCATAGATTATGAATAAAAATTATCCAAGATTTCTACCCAAATGCATCCTAACTTTTTCATTAGTCAGCAAATTGGACTTTGATGTTTTTAAATTTTGGAATTTTAGACTCTAATTGTATTCCATTAATTATGTCTGTTATTGATTGGACTAAATTGCCAATAATTTTAAAATTTAGTCCCTCTAAAATGCCAAAATTATAAATTTAGAGTGCTAAACGCAAATGACAAAATTACATTTATGAAATTACATAGATTAGACTGTTTTAACAATTTTATGTAGTTAGTGGGTGAAATAAAGGCTTCTCAAAGGTTAGGGACTTGTTAAATTTGGAAGTATATAGTTACAAACTTAGTCCTATTATTTTTGACTAACTAGTTTCATCTTTGAATGAGTTTTATACCTTTATGTTCTGTTCATGTCTCGCATAGCAATTGACTAAAAATGCTCAGTACTTAGTATGTTGGGTTCCCAACTCCGCTTGTGATGTTCTTCTTTAAATGAAAAATCCTTTTTATTTTATGGAGGTTAAAACCTATCGCTTATAAAATTGTAAGCCCCAATTTAATATATGATTTATTTTTTATATGAGATCCATAATGTCGTTAATAACGGAGTTGCAACCCGATGAGTTAAATAGAATTACACTTTTACCATTTTCTCATGATCTAGAAAACTCGGTATTTGTCTCCTTTTTTGGAATTAGAATTATTTCCTTGGCGCTTTGTTCATTTCGTGCCTATATTATATTTTCTCATATTAACTTTCTTTTAGAAGAACAAATTACTTTGATCGCAACATTCTCTTTTGTATATGAGACATAAGATTGAAAACTTGAAGCGACCTTTTACAACTTGTTAATTACGAGATTCTTCAAGCAGTTGTACATAAGCTTGAAAATGTGAGTCTTAAAACTTTCATCTCTTCATTCTCTTGACTTGTTTTTCATTGAAAATTTTGGTTAACTAACTTGTTTGTTACTTCTACCTTTTCCCAAATTTCAACAGGTCGAGTAAGGTAAAACGCCTTAAACATTTCAGACGAGGCATTGAGCAAAGTGGTTGCAAAGCTGCCATTGTTGGAGGAGCTTGAACTCTTTAGAGGTTTCTTCTGCGTAAAACCTCTAGAAGCTGTTGGTCGGTCTTGCCCTCTTCTGAAAACCCGGAAGTTCAATTGCCAAGGCAATTCCTTCCACTTGCATATCAGTCCTGACTTGGTGGAGCAACTTAGCAGGCATGCGTTACGTCACCTGGAGCTTATTGGGAATGAGGTTGCTGATGTTGGTGTGCGTGCTATTCTTGATGGTTGTCCTCATCTTGAGTCGCTTAACCTGCGCTATAGCACAAACTTAAGGATGGCTGGTGGTTTGCGGGAAAGATGCTCTTTTTTGAGTCAGTTTCGATGGAGCATTTGAGTTCAGTGAAGAATAGAACCGGAGTATTGTAGAGGTCTAATTGTGGCATCGACAGCTAAGAGAATTTCCTGGCTTGTTTACGCAAGAACTTTTACAAAAGCGATGAGGATGAATTAGCTCAAGTTGAGAGTTGCAACATCTCTTTGATTGTGACCTTTGGTGAGGGGCTTTAGATGAAACTTGCAACATTCCTAGTGATGACTCTTCTTTTGTTAAACTTGGTTATCTTATTGTTAGGAAAGCTATAACAGGTGATTCTGCATTGGTGTACTGAAATTTACAAGCAAAATAGATAAAATAAGGAATATCTGCCAGAGAAGGTCGCAAATTTCTCTCAGTACAATGTTGAAATGAGAATGTTGCATTTTGAGTGTTGGAGGTCATTTTTGGAGAGAGACAAATCATCATGGAGTGGCATTCATCAGATAGAACATTACAGAAAAACCAGAACTTGCCTGCCCACCAAATAAAGGGTCCATAATTAACCATGCAACCCTTAAACCATGTGACATCATTTCAGTTGGATTGTTTATCATATGATTTCCAAGTACAATTCCATTCTTTTCTTGTCCTTTTAAGGATAGGCCGCTGTGAGATTGGAATGCGACTCTCTTTACTTCACGATATTCATCACATAAACCTTGAGTAAATAAATTCAACTTCCGAGTTACTATACTGTACAAGAACAGAGAGGTACCTAATGAAACATGACTTTTGGTACGTGTTGGAAAGGGAAAATAATCTAGTAGGTTATGAGTGACGATCTAGTAGATTATTCTTTGTTCATTGGAAGCCTAGGACATCCGGTGATCTACAACAAACCAAATAATATATAAATCGTAATCTGCCTTATTGCACTTCGGTGACAGACTTTAGAAATGAGCGGTAATATTTATCGAGAAGTTAAAATAATTTGGTATATTATTGGTGATAATCTAGTAAATTACCCCGTGGCAACCAACTCAAAGAAGACCGGTGATATTCTAATTGTAGGGTCAATTTCCGAAATACCACTTCTACGGCGATATTTTTCTAAGAGAAAGTTTGAAACATATCACTTATAGTACAGAGACTAGTTGATTATAAGTATTTTTAGTTAGAGTTAAGCAAACAAGTGTTACTTCAAGATATTTTAGACTTTTTGGCCGTAAGAAATGGAATGAACTGAAGGATGAAAAGTTAAGTGGTAGAACATAGCAGTGATGGTAAAAAAATAACATACCACCTACTTTACTCTTAATTATAAAGTCAAAAATGTTATAAATTATATCTAATAAGCTACCTGATTACTCTCTAATAACCGACGAACAGAGACCTGCTAAGTCTTGTGACATCTGATAGATTATCATCTATAACTTAATTTATCAACTAAAGTTCAAAAAAATACCTTTGATTAACTTTGACAAATAAGCAAAACTCTAATAAGCAACGGAAATCCAAAGACATGTTCTTCCTCAAAATCACTTTTTTTAAATAAAAATAAAATAAAATGAGAAAGAAAAGAAAAGAAAAAAGATCGGAAAACGGGCCTCAAATCATTCGGAGCCCAAGGGCATTACGGTAATTTTGCAATCGCAAGCGTTAAAGAGGAGATCCTAGGGCTTTTCCCAGAGGGGGGTCACCAACATAAAGAGGCCAACTTTCTCAGTCGAAGCAAAACCTAAGCAGGGCGTCGCATTCTCCTTCTCTCTCTTCATTTTGCAGGTTCTTTCTCTCTCTAACCTCCATCTCCTCAACTCCAATTTCACGAATTTCTCTAGGGTTTTCTACAAATCTACTGTTTCGGAAACAAATTAATTTGTCTCTGCGCTTTTTTTTTCCGTTTACTTTTCATCGTGTTTGTAGAGAAATGGCCAAGTCGAAGAACCACACCGCTCACAACCAGTCTTACAAGGCCCACAAGAACGGCATCAAGAAGCCCAGGAAGCACCGCCACACTTCCACCAAGGGGGTAGTTTTTTATTTATTGTTGTTTTCTTAATTTTTGATTTTTTCTTCGTTAGATTTCATCTAAATATGTTTTTTTTTTTTTTTAGATGGATCCCAAGTTCTTGAGGAACCAGAGGTACGCGAGGAAGCACAACAACAAGAAGAACGAGTCAGGCTCTGAGCAGGAGTAATTGGGACGCCTTGAAATTTAGCAATTTTGGGGTTTTTGCATCACTAATTAGGGTTTTACTATATTTGAACTTTATGGATGTCGTTTTACTGTTTTGATTGTTCTTAGTAGCATTGCAATCCGATGTTACTCTATTGGGTCTTGCTTTTGAAGATTTCTATTTCAGAGTAATGGAAATACTTTCTAGATTTTGTTAACTACATATTTGTTCTTCTTGAAAAGTTCATTTATTTATTGTGGGCTTATCATTTTTTATTGTTAAATTGAGGCTATTATGTTTTTGTTTATTTGTGGGATGTGGTGAATCTGGATTTGTGCATTTTTGCTTGTTTGAGAACGATTGGATTCTTTTGGGTTTGTTTATAATGCTCCAACTATTGAGCTTGAGGAGCTAGGTTTGTGGTGGTAATATGTTGAAGATTTTTGGTGGTTGAAACTTGAATTTGCGGGTGTTACTGGGGTTAATTTTGCCTCGTTTTGCGTAACTATCTTATGGCACGTAGGGGGTTAGATCAAAACTAGTTTGTGCTAATCATGGATGGAGAAACAATAGGAAGAACAGAGAGAAGAGAGATGGAGATTGATCATGTAGGTGAGGGAAATGGAGGTGGAGATAGATGTTATGGTGTTTGCTATGGAAGGAAAGAAAACAAAAATCTGTTTTTATGTTTGGGCTTTATGTTTTGGTGCTGAGATGCAAGAATGGAAAGGAGATTTTTTATATATTTATATTTATTTTCAATTATCATTCCATCTCTAGTTGGATAGGGGATAATGAAATAGTTTGATGTGATAACCAATTGATTTGATAGATTTCTATTCATGAGGATCATAATTTGGATTTTCCTATGGTTGTTGAATCTTGAATCCTTAACCAAATTCATTCCCATCTCTGATCTTCCTTGATGCTCGAGGATTAGAATGTTATGCCTAGAATAATCTTGAGATAAAGTCGCAAAAATCTGCCACTGATTTGCTTGCTATAGTATATGGATGATCAGGAGGATATGAGATTTCAAGTTTTATTGCTGTTTAACACATGCGCTATGAGATAGAAGTGAACTTATTGGTATGCCTAATTTTTGGTCCGGCCTTTTTATTCCATATCCTCTGCCCCTAATTTAGGTGGCTTTTTGTGATGAATAAAGCATTGACGACACTGTTTGTGCGAGTTTAACTGGATAGTAAAGAGTTTTTTGTTGTGTCCTAACGTAATTAGGACTAGTATGGATGGTTTGGTCAAATAACCGTGACAAGCCGTACTGTTGTTGGCCCAAATGTAGAATTTCGTTATTCTTTCTTTATATTGTCTGAAAAATAAACTTTAGAAAGATGAGATGAATAAGTAATCTTATGAGATGTTTGGATTGATGATTTAAACTGATAGTTTAAACTAGAAACATTAATGACAATTTAAATTTTGTAAAAAAATACTGAGCAGCTAGTGTTATAATATATACACACACATGTATGGTTTACAGATTCTTGCGAAACAAAAGTCGCTCATTGATGTTTAGATCACCAGTTTGATTTAGAATTTTTCCAATTTAAATTGATGGACCAGATATCACATTAGTTTGTTATCTGATCTAATGGGGCATTTTTGAAATTTGGGAGCCCCCTTTTGAGACCTGTGCACAAGACAATAAGAGGGGTACAGTAATCGGTCGGACAGAGGATATAACACTCAAACGGATTTAAAATCAGCTAAACAGCTCACTATTATTAGGCCTCTAATCAGAATACTTGTCCAAAACTTGGAGCAGAAAACAAATTTCCAGCTATGAATGCTTGTATTTTTGCAAGCAACTGACAAAATCACGAAACAAATCTACTAAGATCCAAAATACTTCTTTATGCCCAGCCATCCTCGAGCCGCTCAAGTTCTTCGCTCTTTTCTCAGAGAAGAAAATTTGTAGATCTCTTTCGCCCTGATATGCGTACTTCCTTGACTCTCCCTATTACAAGCAAATTTCTCCAAATAAATTATCTTTGATTCTTGAGAAGCTTAGACTGCAACTGGTTCACTTACTAGGCTAGAAACGTTTGCTTTGACCTGCCCAAACAATTAAAGAGATGCTCGGTGAAATACGCGTCGGGAAAGGCATGAAAAGGACACCTGGTCAAAACCATGTTAAGGGATTGTTTCTTCACTCTCAACATGGTCATATTAAAGGCTCACCTTTGCTGATTTGAATAGTTCATCCAGCACTTCAGACAAGGTTGGGTGTGCATGAACTGCATACTTGATGTCCTGCAAGGTATCATTATGTACGACCGATTAATTACGTTGTGATCATATGCTATTACTCTATATATTAGATCCAAAAGAGAGAGATATAAGTTTAGGCATGATTCAAGATTGATATCTAATTGTAAAAAGTTATCTAAAGATGATTAAATCAAGTAACGCAAATTAGTTATTAGCAAACAACATGGCTAATTAATACTGGCATGATCCATATCCAACTGAAGGAGCGGCATTAAGTAGTAGGTGATAGTTGTTGGATGGTGGATGTGCATGGGGCCGGACATTGATGCCGAATTTTGAGTTGATTCATCACCTGAATACGTGTCCCAAGTGCAATGGCATTTGAAGCTTCATGAATAAGGTCTGCGGCATGCAACCCAAAAATATGAACTCCAAGGATCTCTCCATTGTCAGGTCTGTATATTAGCTGCAAGAAAACACAGATTTCAGACATAATAATTTTTCCCCTTTTAATGTTTTGAGGCGAAACTGTGATGAATGTAAGAAAATGTTTGTTGATTAAGAAAACAATTATAATTTCTTTCCTCATAACAAAACAAAATCAGCGATTACTAGATTCATTACACTAATTACGTATACTACAAGAAAGAATATACATATACTTATATATATATATCATGCTTGTTGGGGGTGAAGAACCTTATCACACTGGTCAAACACATATTTCTCTGAAAGAACAGTGATTTTCACTTTTCAGCAGCTTTGCAACACAAAACATCTAATCTAAAATAATGGGAATTCACTGATGGTATGATAACTATTCCTTTTGTACAAGAGCTGGAGAATAGTGAGGAAAAGCGCAACAGTAACCTACCTTGGCAAGCCCTTCCCCTTCATTTTCTGCTAGGGCCTTTGTGTTAGCCTTGAAACTTGTTTTGGCAACACTGATCTCGAATCCCTCTTTTTCAGCTTTCTCCCTTGCTTGAGGCTGTTAAACAAATGTTTAGCTGAAACCTTTATTAAAGGAGAAACTGGATACGGGGTCCATTTTATTATTAAAACAACATATATTAAAAGTAGAAGTAGAGGAGGAAGAAGAAGAAGAATTTCTAGGACCTCTGTCAATCCAGCCATGCTGATTTCTGGATGAGTGAAACAAGCTGCAGGAATGCTCAAATGGTTGAGCACGTGATCTCTTCCGGTCACTTGTTCAACCACTGAATAAACAGAAGAAATGAGTGACTAGAAGGAAAGAATCCAATAAGAAGCTGCAAGAGTTGATAATTACCAATTACCTGATATGCCTTGAGCACTTGCCGCATGTGCAAGCATCATCTTGCCGTTTGCATCACCAATGCAATAAATGTGTGGAACCTGTTATTCAAAAACATGTCAGCGACAGTTAATGATGGTCAAACAGAAATATTTTACAAGGAAAACTAACTACATACCAATTTTCCATTTGCATCAATCACTCTCATGCGCTCATCGACAGGAACAAAACCACGTTGTGTTACTACATTGATCTGCAAAAAGGCAATGCAAAGTAAAGCCATTAGCCTTTTTGGAGAATATTTAAATCAGTCTCGACTGCAGTCAAGAGAATCAAAACGACATACATTCTCCAAGCCAAGACCTTGTGTGAATGGAGCCCTTCCAGTTGCAATCAGTGCTGCATCGACCTGTAAGAATGTAGAGTGAAAAGATGCCATGATAAGACATGTGCAGGACTGCAAGTAAAGACGTATTTTAATGACAAAAGTCTGTCACAATTTGATAAGACAAACACCCCTTACTTCCAAAGTTTCTTTGGTTTCCTTAGTCTTTGCATCAATAAGTTCAATGGTGACTGGCTTCCCGTCCTTTGCTGGAGTAATCTGGAAACAAGCAGCAACAATCAGTTTATAAGGCAGTCACCATAAAAAACTCAAGTATTATTACAATGTACAGGAATAGCACACCTTCGATGCAAACACTCCAGTATAGTAGTCAATTTTCCTTGGGTTGATTAGAACTCTTTGGGCTAACTTCCCAATCTCAGGATCAAATCCAGGCATAAGCTGATCTAGAGCTTCAACAAAAGTAACCTGGAAAATGTTTTGATATTGATTAAGGTTGCTTTGAACAGAGGAAAAACGATATTATTCATGGAAGAGGATGATTACAAATATTATATTTCCACAATCACGACATATTATCTGCCATAGGAGAAAAGGGTCACTTGCTTCATTCTCGTATGAACATTTCTAAATATTTCAAGAGAGAGGGAGAAAGACTACCTCACTTCCAAGTGCAGTATATACATCACTGAACTCGAGACCAATGTAACCACTTCCTACAATGGCGATCCAATCCGGAACAAATTCCAATTTGAGAGCGTGGTCACTGGTAATTACAGTTTTCCCTGCAGGTCATTTTTCTGACATTAGAAACCAAATACTCTCATCAAATTAGAAAATGAAAAAACAAATGCTGACAGGATCTTCAATCATAGATAATGATAGACTGATGTATCACTTGAGGCAAATACGAGGAAAAGACGTTCACTATAAGTTCTGTTCGCTACTAGTTCTCATGACAAATAACTCTATAAAGCTAACAATATACTTCTATATTCTATGTGATATATTCCAAAAAGAATATTTTTCAAGGCGAATTTCTCAAATCTAAATGTAGTTTTCATCCAAATGAATTCTAACAAGACATATCTGACCAGAAGCCTGCCTCTTCTAAATTGTATGAACTGAAAAGCAGGTTTTTAGATGCACATGTTGTTCAAAAATCGTTGGTACAAGCAAAATAATCAAAACACTCCATCAGCTCTATTAAACATCTTAAACCCATTATCAGTGCATCGTAACCTCTTTGGCTAAATTGCTTACCATCAACTTCAATGCCCTTGGGAACGAAAGGAACAGAACCAGTTGCAATAATTATATCTTTTGCAGTTACGATGTTGGATGGTCCAACTCTGACTTTATGAGGGCCCTGAATTTTTTCATAAGACCATTACAAGAATTAGACAGTCATACAAATGCCAGAATATAAGACTAGCAGGACTCTCATCCAGTCATCCTATATACACTATGAGAATAATTAGATGGACATGTTTTGAACAGATAAACATTGACATGAAACCAATTTCATATTTGTGCTAACTGCTAGAACTTCTGGTTATGTGCCATGAATCCTACATTACTTACCAGAATTGTACCAACGCCCATTAGTATATCCACTCCAAGAGCCTTCATTGAATTAGTCAAATTATTACGAATCTTGGAAGCAAGATTATTTGCATGATCAGCCACTCCCTGTCTGTCGTACCCAGCTGCCGAAACCTGTCATTAATTACCAAAGGGAAGCAGAGAAATATTAATCAATATAACAAGCAATCAACGAATTCCATGATCAACAAGCCTAAAATTTCATTTTAGGTCAAATTGCACTGCAAAAATGCAGTAAAATGATAATGAAATCTGAGTACCTGCAAGCCCAAGGCCTTCAAGTGATGCTCGGTCTGAAGCTCACGCATCCGACCACTAACAGCAAGAAGAGCTTTAGATGGCACACATCCTCTGTTTACACAAGTTCCCCCCACAACATCACCCTCAACGATGGCAGTTTTAAGACCCTATTACAGAAATTTAATTCAGCAATTTAAAAGCATGATCTTCAAGTTAATAGCACTCGCTGAAAAACCAACCTTCCAAACTAGTGTTTGTGCAAACCAATTATCACAAGTTAAACTAATATTTAGTCAAGTACCAAGGCACCAGAACAAGATCTAAAGCAATGCAACGACTTAGAGGAGAGCCAAAAAATAGTTCAATAATGGAATAAATTAAAGAATTTTAGTCAAGTAATTTTACCAAGGCACCAGAACAAGATCTAAAGCAAAGTAACGACTTAGAGGAGAGCCAAAAAATAGTTCTATAATGGAATAAATTAAAGAATAAGCAATTAGCTAGAAACAATTCTCCTACTTATAAAGAATAAGCATATACCTTCCATAAAAATCTTCTTAAGCAGATTAAAGGCATGATCTTTACAACTATAGTTTGTGAAAATCACTAATAATAGCGACAATACCAAGCAAAGTACATAAACGAAGACTAAAAGTTATCTCAACTTCGTGGCGTTGAGCTAAAACTGAATCGCAATTGAAAATGAATAATTTTGAAAAAAAAGAAATACGATCTGAGCTAAAATATCTCGTTTAAGGTGAATTAACATAAGAAAATTGCATTCGAAAGGTTCAAATATCACAAGCTCAAAGCCACATTTTCCTCGCAAAAATTGGTCCGAAACGAAATCAAGGCTTTACCTTCTCAACGGCGTGAAGCGCAGCTCCATGGCCGCCAACGCCGGCTCCGATGATGAGCAAGTCGTAGTCGAAAGACTTTGGAGCGCTTCCATTGTCGGACGCCAAAGCTGACACAGTGGAGGACTTCCACCTCCTCCCGCTCGACAGGCGAACTCGGCGTGATTCACACTGTTTGAGATCGGAGAATCCGAAGGCCTCTCTTCTGAGGCCGCAGAATCTGAGATTCGCGGGAGCGAAGAAGCTAGAGGAGGAGGAAAAATTGTTGGACCTGGCAATGGCCGCCGGGAAGGCGACGGAGAGAGAGAGCGACGCCTGCATTTTTAGAGAGAGAGAGAGGAGAGAGAGATCTTAGGGTTTGAGAGTGGTTGTGTTGTTATGGGAACGAAGAAGAAGAAGAAGAAGAAGATGGAGGAGGAATAGGCCTCGAAGCATCCGTTAAGAAGGGAAGAAGGCGAGAGAAGGAGACGGACATATCAAAGTGCGGCTGATAACTACCCTCATTTGGTTTTCATTTCATCACTTGCTATTTTGCTTACTTGGCACTTGGCTGATGGTCGCATGGGATAAACTAATATTTAATATTTTTTATTTTTTTTATAGGGACATTTCCGGTAAGATTCCGACAGTCGGTAAGATTTGAAACTATTAGATATATTGGGTGTTTGAAAGGGTGGTGAGAACTAATGATGGAAACTATTTTTACTATAGTATGTGAAAGTTTTATACTGTATCATATTTTTTTATTGTTATTGTAGCATATGAGAGCTTTATACTATTCATAACAAAGATTGTGGTAAAAATTGAGTGATTCCCACCACTGCCAAACACCCTATAATCAAATTATTTTTTAAAACTTTTTTTTTGGGAGATCTAGTCATCTTTGTTGGAAAAATAACCTTTTTTTAATTTTAAATACACAATGACCATCCCCACACAGCTTGAGCGTTTTTTTTTTTTCTTTCAAACTAATATTCAATCACCTGTTTGGCATAGTAGTGGAAAGCGTATTTTTCACCATAAACTCAGTTTAAACAGTATAAAGTTCTCACATGCTACAGTAACAATTAAAAAAATTGCTACAGTGTAAAGCTTTCATATGCTACAGTTAAAATAGTTCCCACCACCATACAAACACCACTAATTTGGTTTTTTTTTTTTTTTTCTATTTTCAAGATATGTAATTTAATTAATCTATCACCACCACAGTTTACAAACACCACTAATTTGGTTTTTTTTCAAGATATGTAATTTAATTAATCTATCACCACCACAGTTTGAGGATGTTTTTTTCCCTTTCGAATTTTACATGCTCTTTTAAGAGATTTAAGGGTTTGTGTTTGTCAAGTATTTTGTATATATTTATTATGAGTAAACCCTTTTTGAGAAGATTAAATGGTATGCCATGACTTTTATATGTGTTTAAATTTATGTTGACTTTAATATGATTCCAATTTTTGCCACATTTTCTTAACCATTAATTAGTTTAATTGTACGTCACAAATACGAAACTTCTATATAGGTGACATAAATCCAAAAAATTAAAAGGGTCTTTTTTTTTGCACACCTTTCCTCAAAATTTCTCATATTTCTTTGAAAAAATTATATGTTTTGCCACGTTTATAAAAATTGTGTTTATTTATATCGCATTTAAAAAATTTATGCCACATTACTATTTATGTTTACATCAAATTACGTCACAAATAAACATAAAACTTAAAACCTGTATTTATGGAAATTTGCCGATTCCTTTCAAGCCTACAAGCCCAGCTTCACGTCCAACACAATGGCATAGTGTGGTACATAAATGCCTCGTCTCATTGTCGGCCTAGTCATTTTCCTTTTTCATTTTCAATTTTTACGGACAAGATCACACCACTAAGATACGTTCTAGTTTCCTCTTCTTTTGCAGGCCGCACCACAACACTTGTAACCTACCACTTGACATTGCCAACTCATGACAATTTTTCTGCCCGTGCCATCCGCGTTAGTTAATTCATCGCGACTTCGTGACTATAAGCGTGTTTAGAACGGCTTTTTAAAAACTAGTTTTAGCTTTTTGAATTCAAAAACTGTTTTTGACAGTGTTTGGATGTTCTATTAGAAGTATTTTTGCTCTCCAAAAGTGTTTTCTCTCAAAGCCACAAAATATAACTTCTCAAAAAAAACTTCTGAAATAGACTTTAAAACTTATATCAGAGTGTTAGCAATGCATTATAAGCTTAAATATAATATTTTTGTAACATTTAAAGAAAATTGAAACTATTTTGGTCCATAAAAGCTTTTTTAAAAATATAATTTCAAACATTTACTGAAAAAATTATAATTTTTGCTTCTTTCTAAAAGCACAAACAAAAACTATACCAAACGAGCCCTATGACCCACACACCATGTCACCACTGAACTGCACCATGCTGCATGTCTTTCTTCGTAAAATGGCACCAATGCAATTATGTTTGGCAATGGCAAAGGTCTTCCTATCTTTATGAGTGGCAGAATCATGCAAAATTCTCACACTCTTGAATCATGCTTTAATACCCCGTTGTTTAGCTAAATGCATGCCTACCACTATCTTGTCCATTGACTTCTTATTTCAATGGATAATCAGTTAGGTTCCCAATTATTCTAAGTTAGAATACAAACATTTGTATATTCTATATTTGTTTCACTCCTCAAGTGGAATTCAGGTCCACCCACGTAGGGAGGGGCACACCATCTGAGACAAAATCATTTTAAAAAGCCCACAAAACCCTGTCCATACTGTTGTATTTTGAAATTCTTCTGATAATGTATTTGACAATTTTATTTTCAACCGAAACTTTTGACTGTCTCATATATTATAACGTCGAGAAAAAGAAAACTAAAATATAAAACATTCACATGCTATAGTAATTTTAATTAAAATTGATTCAAACCATACTTTTTAAACACGTTATAATAATGACAATCAAATCAAGCATCACTACAAAAATCCATGAAAAGATGGATGATTGCTTCAATTGCAATTGTCCTTAGTATAACTTAAATTCAACAATGGAAATAATGCAAAGCATTTGGTCATCAAGGAGCCTTGCACTATCCTCTACACATTGATGATAATGACAACAATGTGGGTTAAGATTTGTGATCATGTATGTTCGTGTTAACCTAGTAGAGAGTAGAGGAACTCTTTCACCCATTTTTTTTTATAAAAAAAACAGTGGTAAATAGAACATTGCAATAACCTCCAACGAGCAAATGTAAAAGTTTCAAAACAAGTAAAATATGTCGATAATTTTAAGGTGTTTGAAAATGTAGTTGACTATAAAACGAAGTTCTAACAATTTTTGTTTTAATTTTTATAAGAAAAAACATTACAACAAAAGCTACTTGAAATTATATTTTATCGTTGTACCTACATTTCCAAACTACTTCTAAAAGTAAAATGCATACAATCTTCCCAATTATACGTGGCAAATTCAATGTTTAATCTATATTTGTTTGTATAATTTTTGTTATGTATCGACTTCAAACATGTAACACTTAAAAGCAAATGTGTCAAATGTATGGCCCACAACCTCACTTATTTCAATATGAAGTTTGATTCAATCAATAAATTTTTGATGTAGTACAAGGAGCTCAAAGCAAGGTACAAGTAGATATAAATGGTACATGTCTTTATACTACTTTTTCTACATACGATTGGATCAATACATTGACTAGTACCATATAGTCAAGACTCTGAATACATCCAACATAACAAGAAGGAAAAGCTTGCGAGAACAACACATCCCATCAAAAAAGCATGAACTGTATAAAATTTAAACAATTAGGCAACGATAAATATCTGTTCGAGATAAATTAATCTAATTCCAATTCATGCATTGCTTTTATCTTTCATATATTATAATAATTTTTTAGGGAATATCATAATTTTTAATGGCGAACATGTTAGACATGTATGCCCCAAGGAGTAAAAATGTAATAAATTTTTTGAAACATTTTTATCAATAAAGAATTTATTTATTGTTTATATACCAAATCTTGTCCTCTTTACATTCATATTTGTTAAATGTATGTTAAGCAAACAAAACTCTGAGACTGTCGGTCTAAATCTTTAAGAATTGGGCATATGATGGACATATTATGCGGAAGACACAATTCTTAAGGTGATGGTCTAAAACACAAGATCCGCAATCGAGGGAATAAAGTTGGGCGCTTTATTCATGTAAAGCTTGTTATGTTGTCTATATCCCTCTTATGAGATGGTTTGTCTTGGGCATCAGAGGTGGACTCCGTGAATAGAAATATTGGCATGTTGTCATAGGTAACAATGTTTTGAATTGGGACATAAAGTGAATAGATTTGGATTAATAATTCTGTCTCGACAAATCGATTCACTTTAGACAATCATTTGTATTGTATCTTAATTCTGAGATGAATAGTGGGCCTGTTGTCTTGACTTGTGTATTTTGATGTACCAAATGGTGACACCCACATCTTAATAGGGGTATGCATGCTGGTACGTTGGAGGCATGATTCTTGATGGCCTAGACCTGTTATTCATAGATATGGAATCCATAGCTCCTCTTTAGAAGTAGTGATATCCTCTTATATACGTTATCCTGTAATTGAAAAATTGGAGCACTCAACCATTTAGATACATAGGTGTAACTGAATGGTATACTATATTTGGATGGTAAGTTTTTCGATGGTGAGATAATAGAATGTAAGATGAAAATAATCGGGAAAGTAAGACAGAACTTGTCCTTAAGGCGGTTATGGATAATCCTATAGGGATACGATACACTATGATATGTCATAGAAACTTAGCTATACGGGCTTCGTAATTCTATGTAGTTCGAGAGTGCAGCTCCAAGCGTTTAGTGGAGTAGCGTTTGAGTTGATAATTATAAAATGTATATCTGGGATATTAGGTTTCGTAATTATCAAGAGCTTGAACTATATAGGTTTATTTGGTCCCCTTTGCTAGCTCACAACATCCTGTAATGATACGGCGTGCTTTTTCAATAATTGGTGACTTATGTCAGATTTATTAGATTGGTTGAAATTTGAAAGAATAAAATAATTAATGTCTCTGTTTATCAGTTGAATTAATGTGACACCCGTTATTCTCCTAACAGGTATTAAGATAATTAAATTAATTTTTAGTGTGCCAATCAAAAATTTGTTTCATTTAAAATCCATTTCACTATATTCATTTCTATCTATTTTTAAATTTTCTAAAATTCTCCTATACTTATTTAGTATGTTTACTGAAAAGCCTTGGAACTTCTAATAAATTTCAAAAATATCATTTTGGTATTATATGCGCTAAAGTCTCCAGAAGAGACATGAGGATATTTTTCCTAACTACTCTTGACCCTTATTTTCTTTATTTCCTCCGTGACATGCTTCAACATGTCTCCTCCATAATTGCTTCTATCACTTCTCTTCAAAGACTTCATCTTTTCTTCCTTTCTCTTCCACGGTTCCCACACTCTTCTTCTCATTTCTTTGCTGAAGCAAAATACTTAGGGAACTTCTTCAAGGCAGCCATAAAAATCAGCCACCATCACCTCCATTTGAGCAAGAATTTCAGTCATACTGAAGTCAAGGAACCTGTTTTGAAGCCATTTCAAGCTTCCAACTAACCATAATCCAAGGTTAAAATCTTATGAACAAATTCAGTCTTTCATTTATAATTTTTTTGTTTATACTCAAGGATTATTCAAATTTGCATTCTTAAACCTAAGTATATGTTTGTCGCTATTTTGGAGCATATGTATAAAGTCTAAGTGTATATGCCGTAGACAGAAAATTTATATTGTTAAACTTTGTAACACTTCTATGGGCAGTGGTTATTTCTTAAAATTTTGTGATTAAATTAAAATGAATTTTATAAATTGGTTTGCATATTTAAAAAGTAGACATCCTAAGCTTTCTAACGAGCTATCATAAACCTAAATCGGAATTGTATTTTATTTTCTATGAATTATTCAATTTTCGGATTGAAAACTAGTAAACCTGCCAGTTTGTTATGGTATACCAGCTGCTAACCTGAACCAAGAACCTATCTTTGCTCACCACCTAATTCCTTAATGTCTTGCAACCTTTCCAATATTATCATAAGTAATTGATGAATCTTATTAGGAACTAAAACATATAGATTACTTGTTTAATTTTATATTGTGTTAAGACAAAAATTGTTTACTGTCGTATTCAAAAGAGATTTGAATAAAAGCTTTAATGGCATACTAGTAAGATAATTTACAGATGATTTATTTATGAATGTAGTTGTATGTTGTGTTTTAGTTTTAATTGTCCTTATGCACGCCTTAGGATCAAGAGAGTATGGAGCTAACGTTAATTGATTCCAAGATTAAAAGATTGTTGATAAGCTTGAAAGGTAGGGATTCTATTACTCATCTTTTGTGAGGTTTTTATATAATTAAAATTGATTGTTTTATCGCAAGATATAAATATATCTATGTTGAACTGATATTATATGAGTATCACATAAGAAACTATGACATGGACTCGTCTTGTATTGTACGGCGAGGAACATAATGAATTGACACATGTTATAAATTGAGAAGCATGGTTAGGAAAACTGACTCTATTAATAATGATTAAATATAGAGAAATGGTGAGACGTGAAGAGGGCGGCGGTTACGTCCTTGGGCATGAATACCCTAAAAGGTAAAATAGGGGGAAGGTGATGACGCTTCCTTGGGTTGAAAGTCCCAGAACACACTGTAAAGGGATAGACTTGGTGAGGACTCGGGGCTTGATGTCCCCTCACCGGAACACCCTTAGAATGTTTAGAGGGTGATCAAGCGCGCCCATTTGGGTTTCGATGAGTTGAGTGATACTCTATTTAACGTGGGTACCTAGTAATAATGATGAACTATAATATTTGTATATATGTATATGTATGAAACTCGGTAATGATTAACTATGGTATTCACAGAATATGATTATAATAAATCTCATAATCTGAATAATGATGAGTATTAACTAACCATGCAGGTTTTTAATGTGGTAATGATAAAAACCTAAAGGTGAGTAATGGTTTTCTCTACTGAGCATATTGTTGCTCATTCCCTTATATTTTTTTCTTTTCAGGACTCATTAAGTGTGAGGTGGCTACGAGAAAAATAGTTGAGGAAGCGGTGTAGCTATATTACATTGAGACTGCTTCAATTATTAAGAATCTTCTTCATGTTAATGTAAGTATCAATTGTTACTTTCTGTGACTGTATTAAAATGCGTTGAGGGTTAAAATGATGACGACGACAGTTTATATTATTAAATTTAAGGTGCTACATTAAACTGTAGTTTAATTGTCGTTTATATTTTTATTTTTGATTTGAGAGTTTTCGTTTAAGCCCTAGGTAACTTTATTTTTAAGGTTTTACTTTTATTTTTTATTTTTATTTTATTTTATTAAAACCTATTAACCCCCAAATAGGAGTGTTACAATTAATTTTGTGATAAAATTAATTCAAGATAAACTTGTTGAATTATTAGGATCGGATAATTCTTGTCTGTTTATCGATTCATTTAATTTTGAATAAATTAAATCAATATAAACTTGTAAAATTATTAGGAATTCATTTATTTTCTTAGAGAATATCTAAATAAAGTTGTTTTAATTAGATAACTTCTCTATTGGGTTATTAAAATGAAAACAGAGACTTTCTCCTATAGAATCTCAGGTGGAAAATAAAAGATTTGCTGAGATTTTTTTGGACAGTTCGGCATGCCGATCCTCATGTTCGGCCTGCCGATGGGGCAAGTTCGGCTTGCTGATTAGGCAGATTGGCCTACCGATGCACGAAAAAAAGATTACGTGTTTTCACGTAGATTTTATCATATATTAATCTGAATTTAATTCTGATTCGAATTTTTGAGATCTAATACAATAAGGACTAACCATAGACCCAACCTCTATAAATAGGGAGTACGTCACATGAGTTATTTAGATCAATTGAGAGATTAAGAGAGATACTCTACTGGTGAGAATCTGAAACTCCTTGAGAGCTCTTGTTCACAAATCACGAATATTAGTTTTGGGTTCTCTCAATTGGTTAGAAGGAGAGTCACCTAGAGAAGGAGCTGTACGTGTGAGCCCATACTTACTCCGATCGTGGATAGAGAATAACAAAAAAGGCCAGTTGGTTGAGGTCTTTTTGGAACGTTATTTCTCTTCACTAATTGTAATAGCTTTTCGGCACACAGAGGTTAGTATGATCTGGTTAATTTATGTATATACCATGTTAAACTTGTGTTTTAAAAAGTACTCTCATATAAAATTTTTAAAATTTCCTTGCTATTATTTTTTCAACAAAACAATATAATGATAAGATCCCTTAATTTGCCGTAGCTTTTAAATGGCCCCTAAAACAATATGTATTGTTCACACGTGTTTATTAACACGTTCAGTGCCAAAACTTATTATAGCAAGAAAGATTTTAAAAGTAACAATATTAATGACAAACAAGCCTAAATCTTGGGACACGATCATAAACCTTAAGTACACGCGTATAAATATAAATTGTCCTCAACTTATCCACAGGTACATATGCACATCCATCTACTTAGAAGTACTTAAAATAATATAATTAATGGAACAATGTTATAGAATGCTAATAGTGTTCAAAGCCACATGTCAATAGGAAACTAATATTGCATATAGATCCTTGTTTTGATATAATTTGTTTGAAAACATAATTTGAACTCAAAAAAGCTAGCTTCAATTAATGTTGTTGAAGTATTTTCTCCTATAAAATCTTAACTATTATAATATATATATATTTTGATCTTAGATTAAATGATTTAGACATTTTACTTTTGATGAATTTAAATATAAAAATTTTATTGTTTAATTATGTATATAATTACAATTATAATATTTTTAGATTTGAATTACGGTTTAAATTATATGTCTAATAAGCTGTAACTGTGATGGTTTAATTAATTATTTTTCCAATCAATATATACACATTATGATTAGCAAATCAAATCAAGAAAAAAAAAAAAAAACAGTTAAAAATACCAAGTCATCGAGTCCATAAGACCTGCGGGCCTCAAATCTAGAGTGGTCAGCACGTGTCGTTTTTAATCAGCCTCGGCTGACAGACAAAGAATAGGGACAGTGCTAAGCCGCCAAAGGCCCCAACTCTTCCTCCGTCACCACCAATCAAATTACGCCACGTCGCTTTCTATTTTATTATTCTTTTTCAAAGATACCCAAATCCCCAACAAAAGGAGCATAATAAACCCCGCCGTACTAAAGTCACAGTGCTGGATTGACCCCTTACGGTACAACCCAAATATTCCACGACGTGGCGGTTAACGATTAGATGGCCGCTTGCGTCCCGTCAAAGGTCCTTAACGTGAAGTTACACGTGTTTCTTTTTTTTTGGGGTTTAATTAGGCAGCCAAACAGGCGCGACCGTGCGTGTGTTACAGAGACAGGCGGGTGAGGGTCCCACTTCCCTCCCATCACGTGATGTTTCACCCGAAAAAGAAAGCGCGTGGGATATGCGCTGATTTCTAGTGGCTCCTTCGTTATTAAGCGAAACTTAAGAGGGTATTTGTGGGATTTCAGTAGCTTTAACAGGCGTGCTACTCTTCTACTTTTCTCCTCCTTGTCGAAAGAAAGCCGGGGCCGAGGGACACTTGCACAGAAGAATAGAAAGAGGAGAGAGAGAGTCTAGAGAGAGAGAGTCGAAGGCTTCACACTGCGACGTCAATGGCGGTTAGGGTTTTTTTCTGTTCGTCCCCCAAACAATAACCTCCTTTCCCTGTTTTCTTTCAACCCATTTCTCTTCTCTTTCGGCTCGCTTTCCGAAACCCTAATTCGCAGACGCTTTCTGATTTCAATCGCGTTTGAATTCTAGCTCCGAAATTGGAAATCGCACACGGAGGAACTGGAATGGGGGCACCGGAGAAATCACAGGCCAGCGCTAGCTCGATGCAGGTAGGTTTGGCGTTACTTCAATTCAAAGCTTCAATCGTTTTGCCCTAGAATTAGAGTAATCTTCGGAGTTCTGTCTCTTGGGTGATTTTTGAAGCTTTAGGTTTTGCTTTTTCAGGTTTTCATTATTGGTCGTGTTTATATTTGTTGAAATTACGAGAAGTCTTTAATTCAATTTTAAGGGTGAGAGTTTAGAATTCGCGATTCAGTTTTTTGGCTTTCTGGTGGAAGCAGTTTGCTTTTAGCCGTGATTCTTGCGTTTCCCCTGGTTTCTTCCATTAATTAAGTGAGATAAATCATTTTGATTGCATTCTACGTGGAAGCTGTTGAATTTATGTTGCTGTGTTTATCGTGAACTTGTGATTTGTGTTCACGAGGATGGTGTTTTCCCCTGGAAACGTAGGTAATAATATGCTTTAATATATAATAATCGTCGAAGTAAGGAATTTTTAACATTAGTTGCTGGAAAGTTTTTATTGAGTTGGCATGTGAATGAAATGAATCTAGTAGTTCTTGCACGTTTGACTCTTGAGGCTTGCTGCTGGAAAAATTGTTCTTTCAAGGATTGTTCCAAAACTTAGTTAAGGGAGCACAGCTTGAGTTGCTTCTAAATAGGTTTCGTTATACTCGGTGTTTCTTCTTATTTTCTGATAAGATCTAGTACTTAGAGAAAGAGACTGATATCTTCACTGAATAGAAAAACACACATTCCAATACAAGCCTAACAAAATACCCCTGCCCAAGCCGCAAAAGCAATCAACGGGTCACGTGCTTGGCACTCCTCATATAAGTGAACCAATCGATGGCTTATCATTTTCTTTATGTTCGTGTTTTGTAATCTTTTGTTTCTTGGCATATACTTGGTAGTTTTCTTACTGCTGTGCCGGTGGTATTATTGCTTTGTAGTTTGGATGGTTGTTTTTCAAAAAGCAATTTTTCTTGTAAAAACGGAAACTCGCTGCACAGAGTTATTCGTCTGTTTTCTACTTTCTAATTTGTTAGTTTATTTATATACTAGTCACTCTTGCTTTTTTTTTTTTTTTATTTGGTAAATTTAGTAATTCCAACTGATTGGGCTTGAATACTTGCCATTTGGACTCTTTAATTATACACATGATTCGATTGTAAAGATTTATCATCTTAAGAAGAAGATCATATAAAAGACTTTTGTTTAGTGTTGTTGTCATGTCTTACAATAATATTTCTCTGTTGTATATGATTATCTCCCACACTTTTGTGCTTTTGCATCTGTGTCTAAGTTCAGACGTTCACATCCTGAAATTCACATCCTTTTCTAATGAAAAGGATTCGCTCTTGGGGAATTTTCCTCATTTCCAGTTTCTATGTCCTTGCAATGCTTATGTTTGTGTGTTGCCAAAATGCACATGCACATGTTTTATCTGTCCTCGCCACTGGCTCTTTGTATCAAGTAACCAAAGGTTTTAGTCTTGAGGAAATTGTTTTGGTCGTTTTCTGATTTATAAGGTGTTAACACTTGCACTGCTTAAACATTTTGTTGGAGGGTAACTAGGACGTGTTAGGTTTACTATGGTGGAATGTATGTGATATTGTAGATTGATTAAGTAGTGGGAGTTCTTATTGGTCTTGGTATGGAAGTGAGTCTGTTTGGGGAGAATTTCTTTTCTGCTTCGGGTAGTGACGCCGATAATTATTATTTTATGCAAAAATGCTATAGTATTTTTGTTTTGTTTTTAAATTGTTGTGATCAGTACTTTCTATTGTGCTTTAGTAACTGATTAAACTTGTTCAATTTTGTTCCTTGTATGAGGTTGTTGCTCAAGATCTATTATTTCTTCCACGAGGTAGTTGTGAAATTTTCAGGTTCATATCATTAGTCCATATGATTTTTTTTGGTATGCTCTATACCTCAATGTAGTGTTGCAAGACCTTCAATCTTTGGTGCATGTGTATTGCAATTCTTTTTTCTTTGTGTATTATTCTTTTTGTACCCCTGCTTGTATTAAGGTATTGAGTATTAATATGCTGGATCCACTATAATGGAGCTCAAGCCTTTTTTATTTTTTATTTTTAAAATGTAAAAAACTACAGTTTTTTAGAAACTGGCCCATATAACATTTGCTGTTTAAATACAACTTTCAGCGTGTTAAGGTCTATCGTCTGAGTGAGGATGGGAAATGGGACGATCAAGGAACTGGGCATGTCACTGTTGACTATTTGGAGGTATGTTCTCCTAGTCCTGGCTTGACATTTGCTTATTAGAGACTCAGCAATAGTTGAGTAATAATTTAATAAGACTCCTTTAAAGTTAATTTCTTTTGGTGGTTGCTTGAAATTGCTTTGATTCTGATCAAATGATTTGATCAATATAACACAGCGATCAGAAGAGCTTGGTTTATATGTTTTTGATGAAGAGGATCATGATACATTACTCCTGCATCGCATCAGTGCTTCTGACATTTATAGAAAGCAAGAAGGTACTTTGTTTGTTGTGCAGTGTTTTGCTTCCTTTCCTAGCTTATGTGGTGTCCTCATGAATTTGATTTGAGTTGTTCCATTAAATTTTTTTGAAGATACAATTATCTCATGGAGAGATCCAGAGTTTTCCACAGAAGTAGCTCTTAGCTTTCAGGAGGGTACGGGCTGCTGTTACATATGGTAACCGTGGGATAATTCTTTTCCCCTTTACTCTTTCAGTCTTTCTCATAGATTTTTATTTCCTTTGTTATCCTTCTTTTGCACTCTCTTCCTCTCTATCTCTCTCTCTCTCTCCCTCCCTCCCTCGTTTAAACATTTTTTTTCTGTTTATCGTTGTTGTCATTTTTTTAGGGACAATATCTGCAGTGTGCAAAGAAATATGAATTTCAGCTCTCTTAACAGTAAGTATTTGCATTCTTCATAGGTGAAGAGCACACTGTTGATTTCCCCTTTTGACTAACAATTAATTTTATATTTTGTGTAGATGAGACATTTGGTGCAAACGGTGAGTTGAGGGAGCTGCCGGCAGTTGAGCTATCTACACTTCCTTTAATACTTAAGGTAAGTAAAATGGTTGATTGGATATTGTGGTTGTTAATAATCTATTTTATTTTGCTTTTAACAGTGTTGTTTTTATTTTTATTTTTTTCAACTTTGAATGTATATAGATGATGCATCGCAGCAATTTTTTTAAGCTTTTCTTTTGACTGAAGTTGTACGTAGTGGTCGTGGATGCCTTTTGTTTCATATTTTCTTTTGTAAAAAACTGTATACATATAATTTAGAGAAAAATTATGTACAAGGCAGAGAGGAAGAGTTATTTTCTTTGAAAACACAACCACGCTACAAGCCTAACTCTTGATTACATCAGAATAGAAAGAGCTGCTAAAATTCTTGTCTTGATGGACCCAAATAGCTACCCAGAATCAAACTCGATTCTAAACGGCACGACTCTCTTTCTCACGACCTTCAAAAATTCTGCATTTTCTTTCCAACCAAATTCCCAAAGAGTAGCTAACACCGCTGCGCTCCCTAACAGCACTCCTTGACAAGTAAGACCAGACCAATACTGTGGATGTTTCTTTACTGTTTTGGACCTTTCACTCTAGTTGTACTAATGAGCTTATGAAAGTGTAGAAATTTGATGTTTGATGGTCTCAGCTGAGTTGGTCAAGAATTTTTTTTTGTTTTTTGTTTTTAGTTTTTATGCTTTCCATAGTTGGTCAAGGACGTATTTTTATTGAACGATATTTTCCAGATTCTCTCTTTTTCCTCTAGAGTTTCTTCCTGCCATGAGAAAAGTTTCTCTTTTCCCCTTTTGTTTGAGAGAAAGGGAGGAAATGATAAAATTTATTGGATCGTGTAATCTTCTTATTTCTATTTTGAATCTGTTTCTTTATACTTTGAAACAGTTTTCTATCGAAACTAAATGTTTATATGCTTGTCTGATTTTCTTGCAGACTTTGGTTGAGAGTGGTCTTGCTGATCAGATGCGACTGACTGAACTTATCATGAATGATGTAAGCTTGTAAGCCTTATACACGCTTCCTTAATCTGCAGACTCAATATCTTGTCCTGTTAATGATCGGTGGTCCCACCTTCTCATCAATTTTGAGGACCTACTGAAAAAAGATGCCAAAAAAAAATATTTTCAGATGGTTAAGTGTGCCATTTTCCTGTCATCGTGTTCATGGGGAGTATTACTGTTTTCAAGTTCTGATGCTACTGATGTTAATGCAGCAAGATTTTTTTCGGAAGCTGATGGAACTATTTAGAATCTGTGAAGACTTGGAAAATGTTGATGGTCTACACATGATATATAAAATAGTAAGGGGGATCAGTAAGTACTCTCCTCTTCTATATGCTATCAAGATGCTGTATGCATTTGAATGTTTTACTGTTACTAACTGGTTTTTGTATTTTTTTCTCTACAGTTATGCTTAACAGCCCTCAGATCTTTGAGAAGATATTTGGTGATGAATTGATCATGGACATTATTGGTTGCCTTGAGTGTAAGTTCTGTCTTTTTATATCTTGAAATAATATTATAAAACATTTTATGCAAGGATACTGCATTTTAAATATTTAGATGACTATCAATTATCCTGAATTTTTATTTGGCCAAAAAAAAAAAAAATTCCTGGTCTTTTCTTCTGAAGGTTGTGTTGTGTGAGAAATACTTGTAATCTCTTTATTTCCTATTTAAATACTCTTCCATATATGCACTTTTTATATGGTGCGTCTGGGATTTTCATATGTTTTTTGCTATCTACCATTCGTTCAATGATGAATTACTACAAATGTGGCTTACAGACGATCCTGAAGTTTCTCATGTTCAACACCATCGCAATTTCTTAAAAGAGCATGTTGTTTTTAAGGAGGTAACTTTTCAAACTTCTTGGTTCACTATTTTGCGAAGGATGATAATAAGTTAGTGGTTGGGGGTTGCAGGCTTTGGAGGCTGGATGTCATCTGGTTATTTTTGTTTTTGTTATTTGCTGCTTGGATTTGTATTTATACATTCACTTTTCTAGGCAATACCTATTAAAGATCCTCTGGTCCTCTCAAAGATACATCAGACATATAGAGTTGGTTATCTGAAGGTGAGAATCGGTTTCTGTCTAATCTTCTGTTTTCTTGGTTGTTTATAATCATTATTCTCACTCAGTATTACTTTCTAGGATGTCATTTTGGCCAGAGTATTGGATGACGCGACTGTTGCAAATCTCAACTCCATTGTTCATGCAAACAATGCCATTGTAAGATTGTACGACTGATTTATTAATGGCATCATTATACAACTATTATGTAATTGTGTTGGGATTTTTCACCCTTTATATTTTTCTTTTGCAGGTTGTTTCTTTGTTAAAGGATGACAGTACCTTTATTCAGGAATTGTTCGCTAGGTTGAGGTCACCCTCCACCTCTGCTGAATCTAAAAAAAATTTGGTAATGGCTAATTTCTTTAAATGTCATTTATTTGTTCCATTCAATTTCATTGTGCTGGCATATAAGATAATAATGCAACAAGTATTGACTCTTTTTTTCTTTTCTTATGGGCCAAAATTAAGGTATACTTTGTGCATGAGTTCTGTAGTTTAAGCAAGAGCCTGCAGATGGTACAACAGCTCCGGCTATTTAGGTATGCTATTACTGAGATAATATATTCTGCCATGACATTTGTTTACGTTGAAATCATCTAAAACTTGTGGCAGCTTAAGCATAATCACTGTGCTGTGAAAACAAAATTAGTTTTTGACTTTTGATTTGCTTATGGAATCTTCTTGCTTATTAAGATTTGGATGTAAATTTCCACAGGGATCTCATGAATGAAGGCATCTTCGACATCATCACTGATGCTCTGCAGAGTCAAGACAAAAGGCTTGTTTTAACTGGGTAATGGTGACTGATAGTGTCTTACTTCTCTATTCAGTTTTCCTTGTGATTCTTTTTATTAAAGTTTTTACTGATTTGAGTATATAGCTCTAACAGAATTAGTTATGATTGATGCAGGACAGATATCCTCATTCTTTTCTTAAATCAGGATCCGAACCTTCTGCGTTCTTATGTTGTTCGTCAGGAAGGCATTCCACTTCTAGGATTTCTGGTATGCACCTGATCAAAGTTTTGCTTGCGTCTTTGTGGTTAGCTTATAGGCGCAGTTAAAACTGCTGTGCTTGTTTCACAAAGCTCCTAGAGAATCATACTACAATCATTTGAATAATTTTTCAAATTTACAAGCTGGGGTCTCCTAGTAGCCTCTTATAATAAATGAATAACAGGTGATTATATAAGCAAATTTTAGATTATAGGACTTAGACTCTTGAGGACTGCTTTGAGAGAGATGATTCTCATTATTGGCTACTTGAGTTTCAGCTCAGATTCTTGGACAAAGAACCCTTTTTTTTGGTAAAGAAACAGAAATGATCTAGTAATGAAACGAATAAAATGATCTAACGTGAAACAAAAGACAAAGCTACAAAAAAGTCAATGACTTAGAGAAGAACTGTAGGCATTCATTGTTTTTGGTTTATGAAACAAATGATCTAACGTATTTCCAAAAGTTGTCTGGTGTCATTTTCTGAAACACGTAACACAAAATGATAGCCATCCAGGCTTCATCGTTATTTATCCATTATGTTATAAACTGCTTCTGATTATATGCATTGACATTATTTTTTGGACCTGCTAGGCACTTGTACTGAAAAGAGAGTAAGGTCACTATTACAACTTAAGTTAAGAATGGCTGCTATTATTTGGATGAAAATTGCATGTGTTGGAGGCTATTTTAAATATATATTTTTTGGTTGTCTTACAGGTTAAGGGAATGTTAACAGATTTTGGGGAGGATATGCACTGCCAGTTTCTTGAAATTCTTCGTAGTCTTTTAGATTCGGTTACGTTGTCAGGAGCTCAGGTGCGTGCGTTGGCTATATATTATATATTTTAGATTTATATTTATACAAGAGCCTGGGCTATTCATTGTGTGCGCGTGTGTGTTTTTTCTTTCTTCTTTAATATTAAATTTTAACTGCATTCTAACTGTCTACGTTTGGAAATTTGTGTTTATGCCTGTATTTATTTGCTCTGCACTTCTTTGCTTCTTGAGTGTAATTGATGCATAGAAGCGTGTCCCTGAACGATTTGCTATGGGATAACTCTCTTTTATAAGGTTTCCCAGAAGAAAGTCTTGCTTGGGATCCTTGTCAACCTTTTCCTTCCTTGTGTCTTCTGCTATCCTTTTCTCGCTGCCAGAATTTGGTACTAACGTTCTTCCTAGTGTGGACTTTCTTTCTTTTCTTTTTTGTTTTTTTTTTTAATGTCATCACTATTACAAACTATTTAATAATTTGGCCATGGTTCTAGCCCCTTCTTCATTTATGCGTCGTGGGGAATTCTTAGGTCCTCCTTTAATTGTGTTCATGATTGAGTATCACATATATGTCGTGGGTTATTATGATTGATAAGTATTGTCTAATTGTTATTTAGTTTTTTATAATTGTAAAACCTTACTGCAATGATTTTGCAATTGGTGTCTGCAACATGTTTGAGTTTATTTATGCAGGTGTAATATCTTGAATGATTTGTTTTAATATTTTTCTACTGAATTGTTGGAAAATTTGTCAGTAAAACTTTCGTGTAAGGTGGAATTCTTTTCTATATTTGTTCAAATAGTTCTCTCTCTCTTTCTCTCTGTATTTTGCTATTGAGCATTTTGGTTTGTTTGTTTTGTTGCAGAGAGATACGATTATTGAGATTTTCTATGAGAAGCATTTGGGTCAATTAATTGATGTGATAACAGCATCATGTCCCTCAGATGACATTGCTCAATCAATTGGTAAATCTGCGGGCTCTGGTGGAAGAGTTGAAAATCAGAATGTCGTGAAGCCTGAAATTTTGTCAAACATATGTGAATTGCTATGCTTTTGTGTTCTGCACCATCCTTACAGAATAAAGTAATGATTTGAATTCTTGATCTGCTGCAATCTTTCAGAAATGAGTTTATGTCACTGCCCTTTAACATGAGACTGCTTGCACATTTGGTTTTTGCAGGTGTAACTTTCTTCTAAATAACATGATAGATAAAGTTTTGTTACTGACATGGAGAAGGGAAAAATACTTGGTTGTTGCTGCTGTGCGTTTTGTCCGCGCTACCCTTACTAGATGGGTGAGTGTGTTCATTTTGATCTTTGAAAAATTAATGCAGGTAAACAATCTTGAGTTGTTACTGCAGGGTTTTTAATACATTGAAACTATGTCTGGATCTGCAGGATGAGCATTTGATTAATCACTTTATTAAGAACAACCTTTTCAAGCCAATTGTAGATGCCTTTGTTCGTAATGGCAATCGTTATAACTTGCTTAACTCTGCCATTCTAGAACTTTTTGAGTTCATCCGAAAGGTGCCACTCCTTTTCATCTGTCTCTTTGGGTCTTGAAATATGCATGATTATTTTAATTACATTGTTGTTCTGTGCAGGAAAACATGAAATCATTGCTAAAATATATAGTGGATTCATTTTGGACTGAGTTGGTCATGTTTGAGTATTTGGCATCAATCAACTCTCTTAAAGTAAAATATGAGCAGGTATTCGTCTTTCCTGTTTGGTTTCTTCCCTATTAGATTTAGTCTTTTGATGAAGCGTTTCTGCAGTGTCAAGATTCTTGTGGACCAAGAAGCACTGTTACTGTGACAGAGCCTAGAAAGAGAAATGATGAGCGCGCTTTGGAGAGAGAGGAGGAAGATTATTTCAACGAGGACAGGTACGACTGGGGCCTTTTATCCACCAAAGAAAATGTATGAGTGGGATTTGCTTGGTTTTCTTTATACCACGGCCACTGAATATGGTCTCATGTAATCAGTGACGAGGAGGACACAGCATCGGCATCCATGTCAAATAATACCCAAAAGGGGCAAGCTCAACCTGTTTTATCCAATGGAGTTGCTATGAGCTACACGGCCTCGAGGTATAGTATTTCTATGACTTAAAATGAAGAGAATAAAAATATTAATTTTGCTTAGTGTTTTTCATATATAATTAGTGCATGCACCTTGTTTCTTTTGGTCCAAGATCTGGTGGGCTGGTTGATTATGATGATGATGAGGACGATGAAGACTACAAACCACCACCAAGGAAACAACCTGATACTGATGAAGATGAAGGAACGATTATAGACTCCTTTAGGTTGAAGCGGAAATTGGGTTCAAAGGATAAGGAGCCTGAGCAAGTAAAGAGGCAGCGTTTTGTTAAAAACGTGAAATCAAAAGATAATATTGTCTTTGCTGCATTTTGTACGACACTTGGCCAGTCGGTGCTACCCGGTAGCAAAACTGCAAGCACAGTGAATGTAACTTCTCGCGCAGCTGATGAGCACAAGAGCTCCGTTGAAGAAAATCATCAGGAGAATGATTGTGCCGTTTCCAGTGGGTGTCCCGATAACAGCATCAGTTCAGACGAGAACCACATAGAGGATGAGCCGTCTCCTACAAGCTGTTCTGAGCTTTTGCACGGCGCTTCGGAAAATAGGCAGTTGGGTGGAGAGGACTGTGCCTTAATTCCACCTAAATCCTCACCGGAAATGGCTGTCAACGGCTCATGAGTTTTCAAGAATAGTCCACAAGGGGTTACCATTGTTGTCTTATTATTCAAGTCACGAATGTCGTTGGCACCAAAGACCGTCCCGAGCCACGACAAAGCAAAAAAAAAGAAGGGGAATCAACAAAAGGTGAGGAATTAGTTTTTACAGCTTTCCATCGCCAAGAGGAAGGAGATACTGTATATTGCTATTGAAGGTCGAAAGAATGTCGCAATTTGAGCCCTACCCGCACCCCCCCCTCTTTCAGTTGGCGTACTAGGGCAGCTTTGAGTTTGTTGGTTGCTTTTGTATTACATTCATCAACATTTTATTTTCTTTATCCAATTTTTCTCTTTTGCCGTTTGGTTCCTTTTTCCCAAATTTTAACTTTCCTTTTTTCTTTTTTTTGGCCTCTCGTTACTTTTAGCAATATAGAACAACGTGACAGAAAGGGCACCAAAATATGCCCTGCATCGTGTCCTTTTTCTTTACATTTTTATTTAATTAAAATGTTCAGTGATGGGGTTGGGTTGTAACCGAGTCCAAGGGGTCAGTGGCCAATTTTCTCCTATGTAGTAGAAGTGGAACGATTTATGAAATATTGTAAATTAATTATTAAACTCACCATTATGCAATCAAACTCTTTTGTCGATCCGTGAGAGGCAAGCATCAAGCCGTTGAATATTGTAGTTTATATTCTTTTTTTTTTTTAAGGTATTTTTTTTAATTTAAATGCTAGCAACTTTTGTGAACTTGTTAATGTTATCTTTTTGTTCATCGAAGTTGAGACTGCAGCACATTAAAATATCATATTATAGACGTGTTAATGCGATCATGCCCGTGCGCACCCTTCGGTAAACAGTGTATTTATTCATTTGGCAGAAAAAAAACAAAAGCATTATACATGCCCTTGAAACTTGTGACGGATTAAACGCAACTGTACTATAAAATGATTGAAGGGAATGAGTTTGCAACCAAAAGGTTTATTATCATTAACAAACTGAAGGGCTCAGATTTATTCTGTTTTCAAATCAAAAAGAAAATAAATAAAAAAATATTGCTTTAAAATGTGGATTCGGAATGGTATCTAGGCAACTTATTCATTCGTTGTCGTTTTCTTTATTTTAATTTTTATTCATTATTTCTAATTCTTGCAAGCGAAGTAGCAAGTACCATAAACTATCCTCATTGAACGAAATTAAAAAAAAAAAATGGAAAAGGAGAGGAGAGATCACAATAGTTCACTTAAAAATTAAAATAAACAAATAATATTGAAAATAAGCAACCTTATTTGATCCTATAGAGTTATATAAAACAGTAAGATTTTGTCTAAAAAGATACATTATATATTAAATTGGAGTACACAATTTTATAAGTAAAGAAGCTATATAAAAAAGATTTTTCTTTGAAAATATATTGGTATGAAAAAGATGAGGGGCGAAGTTTTTCTTTAGTTTGACAAAAGAATAAAAAGTATAGGCACAGGGTCACCTTAGATTTATTTTTATATATATATATATATATATATATATATTTTGATTGTTGATTGAAGGGGTCAACAGACCCAAAAAGAACAAAAAAAAAGTATTAGAGTATAGTAATTTGAATTCAGTATAGCTTCATTTGAAAAGTTTATGGTGTGACAACTGCGATAAAAAATAATAGTGAGATTTTTTATAAGATCTGTGGTGGTAGCGAAAGAATCGGGCCATCTCCGTACCCTTGGTACGGACCGTTGTATTTTTGGACCGTTTAGTTTATGTTTTTTAGTCCATAGGATTTTGTCTATATATATATATATGATGTATTATATTAAGGTTTGGTCATTAACGAATTTTAGCCTCTTTAACACCTCTATTGTAATTTTTACAAGTTTAATGATTTTTTATTCTTTTACTTTTTTTTATTTTAAGTTTTTATGTATATTTTTTTTTAATGTGTTTTTATCTGTGTACTATTTTCGTAACAAAGAAAGAACAGTAAAAGACTAAAAACGACACAATCTTGGATGGAGAACCCCCGTTACGTACATATATGTATATGGGGCATTTTGAAATAAAGCAAACATGTTGAATAACAAATCATAACACACCAACCAAGTCAGCCTATGACCACACCGAAACTACGGGACTCTGCATTTTTCTCTGTTTTCCGATTTTTTTAACGCAAAAGAAGCGACAAGACAGGCTTGAAGGACACGTGCCAAATGAGATCCAAATAATCTGCCACGAAGTTGAAGCTGTTGTTATGATCAAAAGACACGTATGAGTGAAATGGACACGTGGCGATGCTGACTTTCTCCATCTCCATCTTCTTGTTCTTTCCTGATCTTCTTCTATAAACTGAAAAGAGAGAGTTAAAAAGGCAAGGGAGATTTTAAGAGAGAACAAGAACATAAAAGAGGAAGTAAAAGTAAATATTAGTATTAATATTAATATTATTTTATTAGGAGCAAAAGAAAAAAAAAAAAGAAAAAAAATGAGCAGCACTACTAGTGGTAAGTTGGAGAGCAAGTCGTTCATGGATGAGCTTCGGAGCTTTGACAAAGGTGGCTTTTTTGATTTGGGTCATCCTCTTCTCAATCGTGTTGCTGAAAGCTTCATCAAAGCTGCTGGGGTACTTAACCACTCTCTCTCTCTCTCTCTATATATATATATATATACATATATACACACATATGTATTGTATTAAACACAATATGCATGTTCTGCTAATTTTTTAAAAACTCAGATTGGAGCTATCCAGGCTGTTTCTCGTGAGGCTTATTTCACTGCCTTTGAAGGTACCCTCTTCTTCTCTCAAGCATGTTTATAAATTACACACATGCATATATATATATATATATATATATATATATGTATGTATGGGCATGTGTCTGTATTTGAGTTTATTTATGTTTCTTGTTATCAATTTTTCCATGTATTATACACTTTTTTTATAACGAGTGGACGAAAATTTGGTTAAGGAAATGAGGAAATATTTGCAGGAGATGATTTATCAAGCAGTGTCGGCACGCCAGAAATCTCAGGTGCCAAGAAGCGCCGCTTCCCTGACCTAAGAGGTGTTTCCTTTTTCATACTACTACTCTTTTTCACTTTTAATTTGGTATTTTTGTCTTCCAATGATACGGATCTCATGTTATCTGCCACTTCTTCCTCTTTTTTTTTGGGATTTCTAAAGAAATCTTTTACTGGTACTCATTTGCTACATAATACGTTATTTGGTTTTTCAAAAGATTGGTAGAGTCTATGGTTTTAGCCTTTTTTTTGGCTCCCTTCCTATGGCAGTGGTGCCTGAAATTTTATAGCTGTAAGATTTTTTTCCCCCCCACTAGGCCATTAGATTCATTTTTTTTTTTATCAGCTTCCTTATTCTTATAATTTACTATCTTGTTGGTTGTTTTTGTCAAGATATGAAATATGTTAAATATTTTTTGTAATATTGTCTGTGAGTGGTCCTCGAATACAAATATTTGAGTAGAAACTCATGGCTGTTGTTAATGTGATTTTTCAGGAGAAACAAACAGAAAATCTCTGGAAGCCATGGTGGGTATCTCAATTCTAGTCTTTATCTCTCCTTTTCCCTTGACCACAAAATTAATGAGTGGGCTGTGCTTAATTAAATATGTAAATATTTTTTCCTTGTAATATTGTGTAATTTCCAGGTGAAGAACACAGGGAAGGAGTCTTTGCAATGGGGTAATTAAAGTGTTTGTTTGTTTTTTTGTTTTTTTTTTCCTAGAAAAGATAAGATTTTGAATTCAGTTCTAAGGAATATGAACTCTTTAATTCTTTCTACCTGAAGGGCTAGCTGCAGGAGTGTATTCAGGTCTCACTTATGGACTGAAGGAGGCTCGTGGGGCCCATGATTGGGTACTTAACATTAAACTGTACTATGTGCTTTCTTTCTTTCATCATATGTGATGATGAACAATATCCATGATCATTATCAGACGGCTGATATGCTAGTTTCTTTGATCACTTGTCTTGGATCTTTATACAAGAGTCACTATTTGTTTGTTGCTTATAAAAAAGAATCACTATGTTCTCAAATATCAATAAATATTTGCTTTTAATTTCTAATTTTGTGGTTTATTATATTTGTTGCAGAAAAACAGTGCAGTGGCAGGAGCTCTGACAGGCGTGGCATTAGCTCTGACATCAGAGGACACCACACACGAGCAAGTTTTGCAATGTGCCATAACTGGAGCTGCCATTTCCACTGCCGCTAATCTGCTTTCTGGCGTATTCTAAATATCATAAATTTCTCTGTTTAGAAATTATAACTAGTCCATTTGTTCGGTGGTTTTTTTTTTTAATGGAATTTGTTCAATGGTTTTGCTTAATTATCAAACTTTATTTTGATGGGATTTTTTTTTGAGCTGTTTAATTTGTTGTTATGTTGAAGTTGGATTTGTTTTGTTATCATCACCAGAAGTATTGATCCCATACTTGGCATTCCCCTTCCATTGTCAAACCCATAAAATGGCATGATGTTTCATGGGTAGATTAAACGACATTAAACGTAAAAGGAGAGAGACGATAGCTTTGTCGTTTGCAAGCCATGAAAGATGAAAAACGACACGTCGTCAGATCGGGGAAAAATGAACATTCTTAAACTCGAGGTGACACGGTCGGTTGGCAAATTTTAGGACTGACAGGTCGTTTGGTGCCCAGAAGAAGAGGAAGAACGACATTCGACTCAGCAATTAACGCGCCTTTGGGTGGTGGAGATACACGTCGTCCGCGGTTGAAAGTGAGGAGCGACAACAGTCAAGTGGAACATGAAGGGCGACACGTCGTTAGGTGGTGCAAAAATGACGAACAACGTCAAACTATGGAGACGAGACGACACGTCGTTTGGAAGTCGGGAAATCACAGGAAGGCTAGAGCAAATAAACTCAAGAGACGACACGTCGTTTGGAAATTGGAAAATCAGAAGAAGGCGAGAGCAAATAAACTCAAGAGACGACACGTCGCTTGGTGGCTAAAAAAGAGGAACGACATTTAACTCAAAAAGCGACACGATAATAATCATAAAAGGAAATATAAACGACACAATTTCTTTTTTTAAAGCACGTTGTTTGGTGGTTGAAAAATGACAAGGACAACATCGAACTTTGAAAAACGACTCTTCGTTTTGTCATTAGTGGCTTTAAAAGGAAGGAGAATTTTTGAATGCCATGGCTGACCAAAAAAAAAAAAAGAAAAAAGAAAAAAGAAAAGCCTTCTTTCCCCCACCCCCTATTTTGGTCGTATGATCAACTTGAAGGAAGGTTTCACATAAAGTCAACGTAGTTTTCCAATTATGAGAGTCACTCTCTCCCCAAAACTTCAAAACTATTGAAAAGGCCAAAAAGGATAATAGTGACATACTTCACTAATTGTTTTTGAGAATCGGATAATTTAAATGCGACTGTACTTTAAAAAAAAAAGAGAAAAGAAAAATAAAATTATATATAGAGTCACTATCACCTTATGTATATGGCATGCGCATTGTATTATCCAACTTTATCTTTGAGGGTATAAAAAAAAAAAGAAAATTAGAATAAAACAAAAGAGAAATAAAAAAGATCAATATCGGGAAAGTCAATTCTTTACTTGGTTTGGCAAAACTTCACTTATTTTGGGAGGTGATAATACTCCCAAAAAAAAAAAACAGAAAAAGAGTAATTGTACTTATCTTCTTATCGTTTCCTTGTTTTTTTTTTTTGTTTGTTTCCCGTTTTGGGAGCAAACCTGATATTTTTTAATTTTTTTGAAAATGCAATCTCAGTTAATTGCATATAAATTTTAAAGAAAGATATTGGAATAAAGTAACGAGAGGAGTTAAACTTCAAATTTTGATACCAAAAGAAGATTTTAATTTCCGATTTGCCAAATTTGAATTAATGTGATAATGTCCTTATCCTTTTCATTATTTTTTAGAAAGATGTATGATAATCCTATCTCAATTTAAAACGGGAATCTTAGCCATAGTGGGAATTTAACCGTCTTTTTTTCCCTATAAATATGCTGCTAAGCATTCATACTTTTTCAAGCTCTCCCTCTTCTCTTCTCCTCAAGTCTGGTTCAAGAAGATGCATTACTGTAAGTTTTTATCTGCTTTGCCTTTCACACTCGTTGTATTCTGCTGTACTACTTTATAATTATTTATTTATTTTATATGTTATGTTATATACGAAGATTGTTCTTTCTTCTTATTTTTGTGTCGTATTAGTTATATTTTCAATATAGGATGTTTTTTACTCGTTTTCTGTGTACAAGAAATCATTCCAAGCTTTAAAAAATTCTGCTTTTTAATTTGTGATTGGGACTGATTTAGGACTCCTATTACTGCCAATTTGGCTTAATCAAGATTCACGTTCTTTAAAAAAAAAAAAAAATAATAAAGAAAAGAAGGAAAAATAGTCAATTTATTTCTCTGTGGGAAATACTAATCGTATTGTATTTTACTACTTTATGGTTGTTATTTTATTCTTTTTTATTTTTATTTTTTCTGTGTATCAAATACGAATATGTACGCATTGTTATTGTTCTTTATCATATATATATATATATATATATGCTAACTGTGGTTTTCCGTAATCTATTCTTATTAACAATGATTCATAACGGCTTAAGCAAAAAGCCTTCGTAGTTTTGATCAGCGTTGGAGAGGAGTGTATAAAGGGACTGCAGATTGCAACTTGAGTGTCTCTATCATCACTTGTCATTGGTAAGTTTATGTTTTTTTTATTCACTGTAATAATATTTTTCTTATATTTAATGATGAAATCTTTTGAATGAATGTTGCCTAATTGTTGGTACCTTATTTAACTTTTTTAACGGTTTTTTTTTATACAACAACAGGGACTGCTTTGGAGAGGAAACGAATTTGTACACAGCAAAAAGCCTTCATTTGTTCAGCTTTGGAGAGGACACTATAAAGGAGTGTAGATTGCTTCAGACATGCTTGTGACTGATGAGATTTGGAGTTGATCAAGGAGTATAGAGTCCAAAGTCGACTATGCTTATGATCAAAGAGTCCACTTGTGATTGAGAAATGCAGCTTTGGAGTTGATCATATTTTTGATCAAGGAAATGGAACACTTGAGAGTCTATCATCACTTGTTATAGTAAGTTTATCTTTAAAAAAAGTGAATGTAACATTAAATGTTAATTATCCTTAGGAGGTAATCATTTAAGTTCTTGTAGATAATTGTAAATGAATAGTTCTAATAAGATTTCACAATCTTTTTTCCTATATAAATAGGACGCTTAGCACTCAACCACTCTCTTTTCTCTTCTCTGCACGTCTGGTCCTAGAACGAAGATGCATTACAGTAAGTTTTTATCTATTTTTTCCAATTTGAAAATATATGTTATATTCAATACTAATTATGTTATCACTGTTGTTGTATATATATGCTATTTCTAGTTTTTTGTGTACTCCACTATTACTTATCTAAATATTCAAAACGAATTTGTACACAGCAAAAAGCCTTCGTTTGATCAGCTTTGGAGAGGACTATAAAGGATTGCAGATTGCTTCAGACATGCTTGTGACTGATGAGATTTGGAGTTGATCAAGGAGTATAGAGTCCAAAGTCGACTATGCTTATGATCAAAGAGTCCACTTGTGATTGAGAAATGCAGCTTTGGAGTTGATCATATTTTTGATCAAGGAAATGGAACACTTGAGAGTCTATCATCACTTGTTATAGTAAGTTTATCTTTAAAAAAAGTGAATGTAACATTAAATGTTAATTATCCTTAGGAGGTAATCATTTAAGTTCTTGTAGATAATTGTAAATGAATAGTTCTAATAAGATTTCACAATCTTTTTTCCTATATAAATAGGACGCTTAGCACTCAACCACTCTCTTTTCTCTTCTCTGCACGTCTGGTCCTAGAACGAAGATGCATTACAGTAAGTTTTTATCTATTTTTTCCAATTTGAAAATATATGTTATATTCAATACTAATTATGTTATCACTGTTGTTGTATATATATGCTATTTCTAGTTTTTTGTGTACTCCACTATTACTTATCTAAATATTCAAAACGAATTTGTACACAGCAAAAAGCCTTCGTTTGATCAGCTTTGGAGAGGACACTATAAAGGATTGCAGATTGCTTCAGACATGCTTGTGACTGATGAGATTTGGAGTTGATCAAGGAGTATAGAGTCCAAAGTCGACTATGCTTATGATCAAAGAGTCCACTTGTGATTGAGAAATGCAGCTTTGGAGTTGATCATATTTTTGATCAAGGAAATGGAACACTTGAGAGTCTATCATCACTTGTTATAGTAAGTTTATCTTTAAAAAAAGTGAATGTAACATTAAATGTTAATTATCCTTAGGAGGTAATCATTTAAGTTCTTGTAGATAATTGTAAATGAATAGTTCTAATAAGATTTCACAATCTTTTTTCCTATATAAATAGGACGCTTAGCACTCAACCACTCTCTTTTCTCTTCTCTGCACGTCTGGTCCTAGAACGAAGATGCATTACAGTAAGTTTTTATCTATTTTTTCCAATTTGAAAATATATGTTATATTCAATACTAATTATGTTCTCACTGTTGTTGTATATATATGCTATTTCTAGTTTTTTGTGTACTCCACTATTACTTATCTAAATTTTCAAAACGAATTTGTACACAGCAAAAAGCCTTCGTTTGATCAGCTTTGGAGAGGACACTATAAAGGATTGCAGATTGCTTCAGACATGCTTCTGACTAATGAGATTCAGAGTTGCTCAAGGAGTATAGACTTCGAAGTCGACTATGCTTGTGATCAAAGAGTTTCAGAGTCCGCTTGTGATCGAGGAATGCAGCTTCAGAGTTGATCATATATTTGATCAAGAAAGTGCAACACTTGAGACACTATCATCACCTGTTGTAGTAAGTTTATCCAAAGAAAGTGAATGTAATATTAAATGTTAATTATCCTTAGCAGGTACTAAGATTTCACAATCTTTTTTCCTACATAAATAGGTCGCTTAGCATTCAACCACTCTCTCTTCTCTTCTCCACATGTCTGGTCTTAGAACGAAGATGCATTACAGTAAGCATATTGTTTTATTTTATTTTTGTGTGTATTCAATACTAATTATGTTCTCACTGTTGTTATATATATATGCTATTTCTAGTTTTCTGCGTACTCCACTATTACTTAACTAAATTTTCAAAACGAATTTGTACACAGCAAAAAGCCTTCGTTTGTCAGCTTTGGAGAGGACGCTATAAAGGAGTACAGATTGCTTTAGACATGCTTGTGACTGATGAGATTCGGAGTTGATCAAGGAGTACTTCGAAGTCGACCATGCTTGTGATCAAAGAGTTTTAGCATCTGCTTTGTGATTGAGGAATGCAGCTTTGGAGTTGATTGTATTTTTGATCAAGGAAGTGCAATACTTAGAGAGTCTATCATCACTTGCTATAGTAAGCTTATCCTTAAAAAAAGTAAATGTAACATGAAATGTTAATTATCCTTGGCAGGTAATCATGTATATTCTTGTAGATAATTACAAAAGAAGCCTAGTTCTAATAAGATTTCACAATCTTTTTTCTTATATAAATAGGTTGCTTAGCGTTCAACCACTCTCTCTTCTCTTCTCCAAATGTCTGGTCTTGGAACAAAAATGCCTTACAGTAAGTATACTATTTTGTTTTATTTTATTTTTTGTGAGTATTTAGTATTAATTATGTTCTCACTGTTGTTGTAAATGTATATATGCTATTTCTAGTTTTCTGCGTATTCCGCTATTACTTTTTCAAAACGAATTTGTACACAGCAAAAAGCCTTCGTTTGATCAGCTTTGGAGAGGACACTATAAAGGAGTGTAGATTGCTGTAGACATGCTTGTGACTGATGAGATTCGGAGTTGATCAAGGAGTATAGACTGCTTCGAAGTCGACCTGGCACGTGATCAAAGAGTTTTAGTGTCCGCTTGTGATCGAGGAATGCAGCTTTGGAGTTGATCGTATTTTTGATCAAGGAAGTGCAACACTTGAGAGTCTACCATCACTTGTTATAGTAAGTTTTTCCTTAACATTAAATGTTAATTATCCTTAGCAAGTTATCATTGAAGTTTTGGTAGATAATTATGTACAAAGCCTAGTTCTAATAGGATTTCACAAACTTTTTTCTTATATAAATAGGTCGTTTAGCATTCACATACTCTCTATTCTCTTCTCCACATGTTTGGTCTGGGAACGAAGATGCATTACTTTAAGTTGTTCTTTTTATGAAAAATAAATGTTTTGTTACAATAGCTTACTTTTTTATATCTTTTATTGTTATGTTTTTATCGTAAAACTCATTCCAGGTTGATTTTACTCGTCGCATAATATGTGTTTTATTTCTTGGTTGATATCCGTGTACATTAGGGCTTGTTTGACACACCATATTAGATTGTATTGTATTGCATTGCATTTTCTGTATATAATACAATACAATGCAATGCAAGACAATACAATACGGTGTGCCAAACATGTCCTTATACGTTAGTTTTATGCTAATATAGTTATTTTTCTGCATATAAAATTATTATTCTGTAGTATTACTAATTGTAATCTATTGTACTACTTCATTTACTTAATTATGCTTTAAAAAATGAATGTGTAACAAAACAGCAAAAAGCCTTCGTTTGATCAGCTTTGGAAGGGAGACTATAAAAGAGTGCAGATTGCTTCGGACATGCTTGTGACTGTTGAGTTTTAGCTCTTGATTTGGAGTTGATCCAAGGAGTATAGATTGCTTCAGAGTCGACTGTGCTTGTGGTCGAAGAGTTTTGGCTTTTGATTTAGAGTTGATCCCACTTATGATCGAGGAGAGCAGCAGCGTTGGAGTTGATCATACTCGTGACCAAGGATATATGCAACTTCTGAGTCCATCACTCGTTATTGGAATTGTCAATTGATCATGCTTGTGATCAAGTACAACTTCACAACGCCAATTACTTGTGATTGAAGAGTCTACTTCAGATTTTACTTCAGAATGCTGCTTCAAAGTATCTCATGTTTGTCATCAAGGAAATTCAGCTTCAGAGTCTATTTTGAAGATGGCTTTATTGTAAGTTTACGTCTTTTTTTTTTCTTTCCATTTTTATTGTTTCTATCATTTTATTATAATGTTTTTGATGTTGTTATGTGCTTACTACGTGTGCTATTTCGTTATATTGTTTTTAATGTTCTTATTGGAATTAAATATCATAACATGCTTATCTTTTACTGATGTAGTTTTGATATAAGATGTATACACTAACATATTTCACATTTTAATTATCTGCATTGCGTGCTAAGAAACATATTTAACTTTGGACAGAGTCATGCAGCATCAGAGGTTAGCTTCAAATTTTGCTTCAGATCAGTTGATCATACTTGTGATTGAGGAGGGCAGCTTTTCGGAGTTTCAATCATGCTTTATGATCTATTTTACCATGCTTGTGATCGAGGAGTGTTACCATTATGGCTATCGACTAATGCACAACAGCTTTGGAGGTGATCAACAATCAATGGCATCAATGCCACAAGTTTTAGCCTCTGTATATTTCATTACAGAACCAGGGAGTATCTTCTTCTCCTCCTCCTTCTCCTCCTCCTCCTCCTCCTCCTCCTTCTCTCTTTTTTTTTTTTTTGGGAGTTCAACAAGCGACTTGGACCCCTGGGTGAGGGGTGAAGACAATCAGAGAAGTCATGTGAACGTCCTTCCTCAGTCAGACAGAGTTTCACCCAACAACGCCTCAAAGCAGCCTTAATCAGGGAAATATTGAATCCGGTAAGTTTTCACACATGCACACCAAAGGGGTGATTTTACACCTGGGAAGCATACATGTAGGTGTGGAGTGGTGGTGTTTCCTCTAAGCCTTGCCAAACTTGGCTCTTGACAGCATACCATGGACAGAACTATGGAATAGCTCATGGGTAGCGAAATTGTCCATTTTGCTACTCCATGTACTTTTCACACTTTTAATAACTATAAGTAATCACATAACCTAACATTTATTTTAGTAACTTACCAACATCAGCACTAGAAATTGTCCGTTTCGCTACTCCATGCACTTTTCACACTTTTAGTAACTATGAGTAATCACGTAACTTAATATTCATTTTAGTAACTAACCAACATCAGCACTAGAATCACAAGAATAGATAATAATCTTTGAAAAGAATCAAAATGAAAAGTTCCTTAACTATATATCACAGTTTTTTACTTTCTCGCTCAAGAACAAAGTTCTAAACTCTGCTCTTTTCACTTCCTCAATTTGAAGGACAAAAGAGCTATTCCCCACCCCTTATAGTTTTTTCCATTAAGGCGCTGTCAAGAACTTAGAGCTTTCCTACAGCCCACACCACTATGCTTTCTTTTCGTATTTTAGATCTAAAAGAAGATACAAGGTTAAAATTAAGTATATGTTTTGAGGAGCGTAAAAAAGGAAGAAACTTATCCTCTTTCTGTCACTCTTTCTTTTCAGTGTCCTTGCTTTGAACAGTTTAGACTTGATGCCATTCAAATAATGATACCACCAAAAGCACAGTAGCATATATCTAACTTGAATATATTAATATTCAACTTCAGTAATGTTAATACAACTTGTAAACTTTTTGTTAATTTGGGAAAAAAGAAACCGTACTAAATGAAAGAATTAGATCACCAATTAATGCTAGCACAGATTAGTTGGTTGGTTGCAGGGAAATTTAGTCTTTTTCAGTATAATGTTTCAACAATCATGCCTTTCTTGCAGCCAGGTTTGGAGTTGATCAGGCCTTGTGATCAATGAGTTTTATCACGCTTGTGATTTGGTGCGGAACAACATTATAGTCAATCATGCTTGTGGTCGAGGCCTGCAGATTGCTTTGAAATCATCAATCAATCATGCTTGTGATCGAGTACAGCTTAACAGCTCCGACTACTTGTGATTGAAGAGTCTAATTCAGATTTTACTTCAGAATGCCTTCAAAGTATCTCATACATGTGATCAAGGAAATTTAGCCTTAGAATCTCATATTTGAGATTTCATCACATTTACAAAGAAGTGCTACACACCAACGAGATGCCAACACCAGACCAGAAAAATGCTTTGCACAACGAACTAGATTTCGGATAGAAAATCACTTGCAGCAACTTTGGAGAGAATCATGATTCCGAGGTTGGCTCTAAATTTTGCTTCTGATCAGTCAATCATACTTGTGATTGAGGAGTGCAGCTTTGGAGTTTCGATCATGCTTATGATCGATTTTACCATGCTTGTGATCGAGGAGTGTTAGCATTATGGCTATTGACCAATGCACAACAGCTTTGAAGGTGATCAACGATCAATTGTAGCAATGCCAAGTTTTAGCCTCTGCATATTTCATTACAGAACCAGGGAGTATCTTCTTCTTCTTCTTTTGGGGTGGGGGGGAGTTCAATAAGCAACTTGGTCCCCTAGGCGACGGGTGATGAGAGACATTCACAGAAATTACGAGAAGGTCCTTCCTCAATTAGACAAGAGTTTCAGCCAACAATGCCTCAAAGCAGCCTTAATCAGAGAAGTATTGAATCCAGTTAGTTTTTGCACACACACACACACCAAAGGGGTGATTTTGCACCTGGGAAGTATACGTGTAGGTGTGGACTGGTGGTGTTTCCTCTAGGTCTTGCCAAAATTGGCTCTTGACAGCATGCAATGGAAAGTACTATGGAATAGCTCATGAGTAGCGAAATCGTCCATTTCGCTACTCCATGCACTTTCATTTAGGCACTTAATTACTGTTTTATAGCTTGATAATAATGAACCAGACAACATCAACTAAATGTTTAGTCAATTTTTTACAACAACTATTAGTTAGTCAGTTAATAACTATGAGTACCAACCAACATCAGCACTAAAATCACAAGAATAATAACAATAGTTAAAAGGTATCAAAATAGTTCTTTACTTTCTTACTTAGGAGCAAAGTTCTAAACTTTGCTCTTTACAGTTTACACTTCCGCAATTAGAAGGACAGAGGAGCTATTCCCCACCCCTTATAGTTCTTTCCAATATAGCGCTGTCAAGAACTTAGAGCTTTCCTACAGCCCACACCACTATACTTTCTTTTCTTATTGTTCTGATAAAATTACAAGGTTAAAGCTAAGTAAATGTACTTTGAGGAGCATAAAAAAGGACGTAGGAAACTTATCCTCTCTCTTTCACTCTTTCTTCTCAGTATTTAGTCTTTGCTCTTGACATTTAAGACTTGATGCTGTTCGAATTGTGATACGATCAAAAGGAAAATAGCAATATCTTACTTGGTTTTGTTATATCCAACTTAAGTAATTTTAATACAACTTGGAATCTTTTTGTTAATTTGGGAAAAAACAAACCATGCTAAGAGCTATGGTCACTTGTATTATGTTGAGTTATAAATGAAGTGCCTGATCACCAATTAAACGTTAGCACAGATTAGTTACTTTGTTGCATGAAAATTTAGTCTTTTTCAGAAGAATGTTTCAACAAGTCATTAAAACGGTTATAAGTTCTTTTCTTTTTTTCTTTTTTGGTTATTTAGAGAATTGTCCTCTGAGTCTGTGAGAATTAACCTGTGAGAGAGAACCTGGCGCAAAACATTGGGAATGATCTGAGAAAGCGTGTCAAATCAAATTTCTATTGGTCAAATCAAAGTTCACGAGGTTTTTCCAGATAGTGTGTCAATTAAATCCATCCTCTGTGGTCACATTTGGCATGCTTGAAGTGAGCTGATTTTATGTAGGATTTATGTTCGACATCAATAGAGTGGTCTTGCCCAAGGCTCTCAGGAGGTGGTCAAGTGGCAGCCTCCCCCTTTTGGTGGTAGAAGATCAACTGTGATCGTGTGGCTTTTCGATGATGATATGTTCGGTGGTGACGGCTGTTGCAAGGAACTATCTAGGTGCTGCTAAGTGGATCATTTCTGCATAAAGGCTTCTTTGTGAATGCTGAAGTGGGAGAGGCCGAGTCTCTTAGAGATTGGTCTGAATGTGGCAATCATACAAATATCAGTTGCAAACACTTTACAATATTAGCATGTGATAAAAGGTAACTAGTTTTCTTCAGCTTAAGCATATGCTAAATTATCACTCTTTATGGCTGAAAAGCTGAGGCCATAATTGAGGGTAAGGACCATTTATGACATGGATCATCTGTAAAACAAGTTTTGCAAATTTAACGCCATAATTTTGAGAAGATTAAGAAATGAGTAGAGATGGACACAGAGAACATTGGTTGTTGCAATTCCTAGCTCTCTCTTTTCTCCCTGTACTGCATTGGGCAATCTAAGGCTTACAAACAAAAACAATGGAAAAAAAATTAGGCACCTTTTTCTAAAGAGAAAGCATGGCCTGCTCAGTCCCATTATTTATGATTGCGTTGTTTTATATCTGCGCACAATCTTGATTATTTTGTTATAATGGCAGCTGCAATAAATCACGTTTGTACTCGATAAGAACACGGTACACGAAGCCAAATCTCTCAGCTAACACTGAAAATATCTGGAATCTGAAAGAAGAAACTCTAGAGAATATAAGCAGAATTTCATTTTCAGTAACAAAGCATTCAAAGGGACAAATGAGAGAACCAAAACATAACAGTGATGCAGTTTTAGGAAATGTATAATATTCGCATGCAATTCAGTGATGCAGTTTTAGGAAATGTATAATATTCACAAACAATAACAGCAACAATTCACATGCAGTTTTTCACACTTTTTGAGGCAATAATTTCAAAAACATTTTTTAAAAAATTTTTATTTTTTTAAAATAAAATTATTTTCACCCATTTTGAAAACACCACCAAAAAAGGTCGTAAAGTTTTTTTCATGTTACTTTCACAGAGAGAACATTAATTGAGACAAAAAAATTAAAAAATGTATTGATAGGCTCTTTGATATTCCTTTTTTTGTTCCTGACAGATTGCTGATAATATATTCATATACATTGGAAGCAGCAGTCATTGCAACTTTAGTCAAAAGTCTTCTTTAACAAGACAATGGAAGTTGAACGACATTCAACTCAAATAACGACACTTTGATTTGTGGCTGAAAACAGCAATCAAAACTTTCTAAATGAGTCCCAAAGGAGTGAGTGGGAGGTCCTGTTCCCCCTTGTACATATCCGAAAAAAGAAAAAAAAAAAGGAAAAAAAAGTCGTATTCTAAAAATAAAAATCCAACATATCAGGTTCTAGAGGGAATCAGATTCCTGTTAACTTACAAATCAAGCAAATTGAACTCTCCGATATGGTAGTAATTAAGTCCTATTCTTTTTATTCAGACATAATAATATAACAAATCTCCCTCTTATAGAGCCTCAACTAAAATCCTCCAAAGATGAGTACTATGATATTTTGCCGGGAATGGTTAGTGACCCAATTTCTTCTTTTATACTAATCAAAACATATATAAGAATATATATATATGTGTGTATGTGTATGGTTCTATATATATATATATATATTTTTTTTTTTTTTTTGAGGGTTGAAAATTTTGCAGTAACAACATTCTATACCCAAAGGTGGACAGAGCAACAAGACTCTTCTCTACGCATGCCGCAACTGCGATCACCAGGTACCATGTCGTTTTCTGATGTGTTTTTTTTTTTTTTTTTTTTTTTTCTTGTTCTGTTCCTTTTGTTTTTTTCCTAAGATTCATTGGTTATGGAAAACTTCATGTTATTTTCCCTTTCCTTTTCTCCTCAAGGCCCTTGCAATCCCAAACTGTACTTGAATTTCTCTTTTATAAACCACAAACTGTACTTGAATTTCTCTTTTATAAACCAAATACAAGCAAACGATTAGAAAACTAGTGATTCATGACAAATTAAACGTGACTGTCTCACATATATATGCATGAACATCCTCATATTTAATCTTCAATTCTCTGCCAGTTTTAATTAGCAATGCAATTCCTCTGTACCTCAATGATCATTTTGTACATGTCACGTTAGCAAGAAATATTGTTAGAGAACAAACATGATACCTTTGCAACTTGCATATTATATATATATTGTATTCGTTTGGTGTCTTGCTGCTTCTAATTTTAGTGTTTATCTCATTTGATTCCATTTAGTTTGTTTTTCCTTTAACTAAGCAGGAGGTTGCTGAGAACAAGTGTGTCTTCCGAAATGAGCTAAGTCTCTCGATACGAGCTCGGGTATTGCAAGATGTAACTGCTGATCCGACTCTTCCTCGGACTAGGACAGTTCTTTGTGGCCAGTGCAACCATGGGCAAGCTGTCTTCTTTCAGGTCAAAGATGTCCTCAATATTCTCTCATTTGTTATTGATGTTGTTGTTAGTATTAAAACGTTGCGTCTATAAGTCACCTGTCACGTAAGTTGGTATGCCTAAAATCATTCAGTCTTCTAAAAAGATTTGATGACCAACATGTTTCAAACGTATCTTTTCCATGTCATATTTATTGGGCCACAAATCAAACATTATCTTAAATATTATTGAGCTTCTTGTCAATTATCTCTAACATCATTTCTAACTGCATAGAGTGATACTTCTTCAACTTCTTTGAGATCCTAATCTTGTAGTTTTTGGTTTCTTATTATGTCTAATCGTGTTCGCAGGCGACGGGTGCAGGGGAGGAAGGGATGACATTATTCTTTGTTTGTTGCAACCCCAACTGTGGCCATAACTGGAGAGGTTGACTTTCATGTGTAGTTGGCATATTCAACACCCTTGATTTATTTGACTTGCTTGCATCCACTAGACCCCAATGCAAGTATCAACCTAGAGTTTTGATTCTTCTTTTCTTCACGTCGCAATTGAGTTACCAACAAATAAAACGAGACTCGTTTTGTCTCGGGACAGAATCAACTTAAGTGAAGAAAGGTTTCGTATACTGTTCATCATTTTGTGTTCTTTATTATGTCTTGATCTCCCTCTAACTATGTGTTATTAGGCGGACAAATAAAGTAAGAAGTAAAATTGATTTGGGGGATTTAGGGGACAGAATTTAATTCTTATAAAATTTTATATACAAAATTATATGAAAAAATTCAGGATAGCAGCCGTCCACCCTCGTCTCTACGTGGCTCTACTCATGTGTATGATGGGGCTGTAAGGGCATTTACAAATTATAACCAACCTCAGCTCATGTATTGTTTTTCATCGTTGTTCTAGGCTTATCTGCATGAATGCCCCCTGAACTTCTCGCGTTTGTTAAAACATTTTTGGAATTAAAAATCCTGGTAATCGATCCCTCACAGTTAACAATTTGTTGTGCAACAAGTCCAACAAAAAATAGGTAATTGTTTTGATTGTTTTCTTGCATGTGACGCGCACATGACCTTTGTTAAGGGCAGCCTAGCTTTTTTGGCTCCGATTGAATCCCATATGCATAAAAGTCTCACCTTTCCATGATGAATTCAAGAAATCTTGGCATGAGAAGTCGAAAGGCATCCATGCAAACTCATTAAATAACTCTATTTTACCACGTTGTAAATATACATGAGCAAAGCGAATGAGATTTTATAAAGTTCGGAACCCTCATTTTGCCTAATTTTTGGAAAAACGACAACGTCATTCGACTTGTCCTAGAAAACGACAACAAACATTTTCCTTTTCCTGACGAAAAAACGACACACAAAATAGGGAAGAGACCAGTGCAGCGGGGAAGATTTTGAAGGAAGGGATAAAAAAAAATTTGAATTGGGTAAAAGTTTTTTTTTTTTTTTAGAATAACAAAAATATGTTTTTTTATACAGGTAAATTGTTTCAGTTTTTTTCAACAAATTAAAAAAAATAATTATAATAGAATAAAAAATTTTAACATAATTAAAAAACAAACTGAACCATTTTAATGTTTAAAAAATTTTTTTTAATACAAAAAATTATCTATAAAAAAAATGATCTATTTATCAAAAAAAAATTTTAACCGGACGTCCTTTCTCAAAATCCCCCGTGGAGCGGGCATAGCATCTAGAAAAAGGCCACAAAAGGAGGGAGGGAGAAGGAGAGAAGAAAACAGAGAAAGAGGAGAGAGAAAGGAATACTAGAGAGAGAGCCCGCCAAAGGAAGTAGTGTAGTGAAAGGAAAGCTCTCCGAAGATGAGTACCATGAAGTTTTGCCGCGAATGGTCAGTCACACATTTCTTCTTCTTCCTCTTCTTCACTCTTCTTGTATGTATTTATATATACATATATATATATATATATATATATATATATATATATTGATATTTTGTGAAGCACTATGCAATAATAAAGGTTGTGAATTTTGATGACAGCAATAACATTCTCTATCCCAAGGAGGACAGAGACCAGAAGATCCTTCTTTACGCTTGTCGCAACTGCGATCACCAGGTCTCCTTCATTTTTCTTTTTTTCTCTGCACATTTAGGGTTCTTCCTCTTTGAGTTTTGCTCTCTCTTTCTCTCTCTATGTGATGTAACTCTGTGAAATGTACTATATAATTTTAATTACTTGTGGAGTTTTTAGGCCACTTGAAAAAAATTTCGGAGAGAGTTTTGTACTCAAGGTACTTGCTTTCTCTATACAAAATCTACTTAAATTTAAATTCAAATCGATTTACGGTTTCTTTAGTTGTCATAGCTTCACTAGTAGAAATGAGTTTTTTTTTAAGAGTTGAGGCAAAAAATGATGTATTTAAATTTTACTAAAAAGCAATGAAAATTTTAGATTAATTTTATAAAATGTAGTTACTGAAGCTCTAGAGAATTTTCAAAGCTTCTTAAATCTTTTCTAGGAGGTCAACGAATCACTTACAGAGCAGCTTCTTCTAGGGAGCCATGTCAAACTTGTCCTTAATATCATGTTTGAGCTTTTCTATGGAAATCCCTATCATTTTATCTTTTTTAAGTTCATATTTCTATTTGGGTTATAGAAGTTAGTCACAAGTTCAGTCTTTTTTTTTAATTATTTTTTAGATTGAATAAGTTTCTGTTTGTCCTGAGTATATAGCCTATTTAGTCCCTTTTTTATGTTGTGAAGATCCTCATCAAGCTCTAGTTAAGCTTTATTACTATTCCAGTTTCTGGTAATACATTTTGCTCGTTTGCTCAATATAATTGGAATTGAGAATAGATTTTTATGGCTATTGCGACGAAATGTATTTCTTAGAGAAGAAAGGCAAGATAATTTTAGACGCAACTTTTGTAAGAGTTGATTTTTTTGCAAGTAAATTATAATCGCATTATAGCAAATCTATTTATTTGTTATGTTCTTGATGGTCTGCAGGAGGCTGCTGATAACAACTGTGTCTACAGAAATGAGATACATCACTCTGTTGGAGAACGCACTCAGGTATTGCAAGATGTCGCCGCTGATCCAACTCTTCCTCGGACAAAATCTGTACGTTGTGTTCAGTGCAACCATGGAGAAGCTGTCTTCTTTCAGGTCAAATTCTATCTCTCATATATTATCCTTATCATTAGTTATTTTTATGATATTAGTGCGAGTTTCTCTCTTCTTTTTTTCTTTTTTCACTTTTCAGAGAGGGGTTGGATCAGAGGAAGGTCGTTAGTACTACTAAGATTAGTTGATTACGTATTGCATAATCTGCATTTGGGTTATATTATCCATCTCAAGAACAAGAGTTGATTGCTTTAGGAAACTTGCAAAATTTTCCTTTAGGTTCAAGTGAAATTTAACGTTTAACTTGTTCTGTAAGTGCTTATAATATTTGCTCTAATGTTGTGGGTGCAGGCGACTGCTAGAGGCGAGGAGGGGATGACACTGTTCTTTGTTTGCTGCAACCCGAACTGTGGACACAGGTGGAGAGACTGACTTTCATTTTCGCCACTGATTATGGTGGAAGTCTTGATGTGATGAACCATTGTTTTGTTCCTCACAAACTTTGCTACTCACCAACTGTTAATGGGTTTTTCGGGCGTTGTCAAAGACAGGATCCTTCTTGTTCAATTTTGATAGTTTCAAACTTGTAACATCAAAATTTCCGGTTTGGCATGATGGTCTTGCAACTTCATGACCACAAAGAGACTTTTGTTGCCTGATTTTCCATTTATTTGTTTTCCTTCCCAGCTTTCACCCCCCCATGATGTTCTTGTATCGTCAACATTTAGCTGCTTAGTTGTATTTCACCTTTAAAATACCGGACAGCAAAGTGGCGCAATACCCCATCGCCGCCGCCTCAAAGAAACGACGAAAAAAGAAAGAAGGGGAGAGAAAAAAGTGGAATAGGCCAACAAGAAAATGATAGATGGACATTTTTCTTTTTTTCTTTTTCCTTTTTATTGATGGTGTTATAACATCAAGTGTCTATACAAGAACGAATCCTCCGGCGGAAAATCTAGATAACCAACCAGAGCTACTTTTCTCTGCTCTCTATTTCCCCTCTAGAAAGAATACCCAACAGAGAGACAATTTCCAAATCCGAATCTAAAGGGTAAGAAAGAAGGCAAACGTTTTGAAGGAATCAAAAATATCTGCACCAAAGTAGGGGGACAAAAGCCCCACACATGCCGCATCAGCCTCCTAACTAATCGTTTATCTTCCTACAACACTTGTCAAAAGGTGTTTCTACGTAGAGGAGAACGTCCTTGCCAACCAGTCCGATAGACGTTTTAACTTCACCAAAAACTCTGACTTGTTTCCCACATATTGCTCGGCATTCGATAGCATGACCTCGAAATCATGCTTCACTGCTTCCAAACTTCGATAGTAATTGTTCTCTAACCTACACCCGATCGCTTCAAAAGATATTGGAACCGGAAACCTGAGGAAATTCCACCAGCACAGATTAGCATTTTGCACGCCTGGTTGACAAAGAAAGAAATGAAGCTACAAGATTGAAAATGTGAGAGCATTCACTAAATGTTGCGACTTCTAAGGAGATGCTAAGTACTAGAAGCTAATCGTATGAGCATGTATTAACAATTAGGGCTTCAAGGACAACAATTGTACCTATTTGTGAAATTTGTCCTCTGTGAGAGCTGCTTCAGATGATTGATTCCATACCGATCCTGAAATGCACGCAAAAAGGTTAAGAATAGTCGTTGCTTAACATTTATCACAGAATGCAGGTGTTGCAAAATTTTCTGTATATCCTTTTTTTTTCAGTTCAAATTGTGTTTGAATACCTGTGGAGGTTTGCTCGACTTTTCTAGTTTAAGAAAGGCAGCCTTAAGGTTGATTATGCTCTCGTCATCGATATGAGGATGCCCATGTAGAGCATTGATATCAAAAAGCTCCCAGGGGCTATGTAAATGTTGTTCTGGAGGGTCACTCCTGTACTGAACAGTGTAACTCTCCCACGGACTATCTGGAAATTCATTAGATTTCGCCCGAACGCTAAGAATCCTACCAACCCACCAACTACCATCTTCTTCACCCTCATTTTTCCACCATACTTTGCACCTATCCCTGGGCCTCCAATTTCTCTGTATGGCAGCGTCATAGCGAGCTCTTCCGACAAGGAAGTCAGGGAAATCAGTCATTTCAGGTAGAGTCATCCTAAAAGATCTACCATACACGGTAGAAGCAGCGTCTACGAATTCAAGGGTCATTTTACAGCAGCTCTCCCCAGATCCTGGAAGTGAAGAATAGTCAAGCTTTTTAACTCTGCAAAATTCCACGTCTCTTATATCTCCTTTTATTGATGTCCAAGGAGGCTGTTCTCTCAACCAATTATGTTCTAGATACTCCTCATGCCCCTGAAAGAAAGAAAGAAAAAATCTCAACATAACCCAGTAAGATTAATAGGATTAAAACCACCAAACCCGAGATGAATTGCAAACTTGTCATAATAACCCTTAAGCAACTAACCTGTCTCAAATATACTACTTCGTCCCCAAGCTGGGGTATGTATCGAAAGCCTCCGTCGTGTGTGGTTAGCATTAACCATGTACCCTTTCTTGATGATTTAGTTGACTTCCGTACATCAATTGGACTAGTCTCATGCACATGATAACTGCCTCTCCTGCTTCTAGTGGACCTCAATCCAACTGTCATCCTTGAACTTGATCCCCATTCTTCATGTGCCACTTGATGTCTGCTCCTAAAACTATTCTGGGTATTTCTAAGCTTGTACCCCGATTCAAGGCCTTGTTCCAGCTTAACTTCGTCAGCCGCAACAGTTGGACTACTTGTAGAGGCCTTCAATCCAATGGATTGATCGATCGAGTCTTCTCCAACACTGAGATTGTTGTTGCTGACATTCGAAGTGCTTCCTCTTCCATCACCATTACCTTCCACGGCAGTTTTCCCTTTATGGGATTTAGTCCTCCTATAAACAGCCGTGAACCTTTTATCTCTATGTAAATGAGACCCCATCGAGTCCTTTACACTGAACTCGGCATTCTTGTGACATTTAGTGTCAGATTCTAGTGAATCACCATCACCGTGATTTGAATTGATTCTATTCATTGTATCATCCTCTGGCACAACAGAGTCTTGTTCCATGTCCAAAGGCTTGTCATGTGAGGACTCGCATTTGCCATTCTCCAAGTTTCCTGCTGACGATTTAGTCTCCTGTTCCCAAGGACTTTTAGGATCTCTAGAAATCATCTTCAGCGTCAACTTTGTAGTACTTACTCGTGGGTTGTCAGTTTGCTCAAGTTGAAGACCAGCCATGTTCTCATCGACTGAAGAGGCAGTTGCATTGCAAGTAGCCATGGCATGGGATTTTGATATTTTATCATAATTCCTACATTCGGCAGAACTTGAACGCTCTATCCAATTGGTCATACTACAGGTATTATCTCCCATAGGTCTCCCATCTGTTATCACCACTCCATCCACGCCAACCTCTTGTTTTTGTGTTTGTAAATCAGTGGCAGAATCCCCCTCAGTTTTTACATGTCTGCCAAAGTCATCATCCTTTTCATGGCGACCTTCAAGGCACAAGTTCGTCCTGTATAATGCATTTGGCGGTGTAGCTTCTCCAAGCCTGAGACGCTTAGATGAACGAGCTTTGACCCCACCCCATCTGATTTTCCCATTTTTATAACCTTCTGAGAAACTTAAACAATCAACTTTATCTGGTGCTGTTTCCGCTAGCCCTCCAATTGTCCTGTATTTTTCATCATCATCCGGAGACTCCCAGGTATCTTGGGAGTTTATACTGTTCCCATTTCTATCAATTACTTCTTGAGGAAACTTTGAGGATGGACCCACCAAATCAGCCCGGCTATCAGATGCCATCCCCTCTCTAATCACAAGCTTATTTGACTCTCGCACCGGCAGTCTAAGGACCAATCTTGTCCTCTTTCCTGCATCATGGGATTCAGGAACTTTCTGATGTTTAACGAATTCCTCAGACTCATCTAATGAAATCTCTTTTCCTTTCATGAGTTTCTTGTGCTCATTTTGGAAATATTTATCAGATCCGTCACTCTCAATGTTCGAGTCTTGAAGCATGGATTCACTTTCTGATGTATCAGCTCCGGAACCCTCTTCATCTTCCCCATCAGTAGACGTCCCTGTAATTTTAGAAAACAGAGTAAGAGCATTGCGTGCCGCAGCCCTTTGTGGCCTCAATGATTTTGATGATAGCGATCTTTTTCTCAAAGGTTTTCGGCCACTTTTTAATTTCCTAGTTCTCTGATTCCTGAGTGGGTTGTCATCACCCTCATCAAAATTTTTCCTTTTTACGCGCCTTCCAGAAGATGTCATGACCTCAGTCTGGAACAATAAAACAGAAAGGGCAATGGATTAATTAAAAACAATTCAAGGGCTTTGCTAAAACCCTTGTAACAACCTCTCTCTATGGTAAAAAATCAAAGTAACAACTTACTTCAGACTTCTGATTTTTCCTTTTCGATCTGCGAAGTCGATCCGATTGGGTGTCCTCAGCCTCCCCATCTTCTGCACTGCACTCTGAATCAGCAGTGGAATCAGAACTTAAAGTTCCTTGCTCGCCTCCTGTTGAATAACCTTCAGGAACATTGTACTCAGAATCATTATCGTCACTTTGCATTTCAATTTCTGGTTCCCAATCCATTACATCTAGAAACTCTGGGAGTGGTTCAGCCAATATGTCCAGCTCTGCCAAGGGCAACATTTGGAATTCCGGATCTAGAGTAAAGTCAGGTCCAGTAGCAAGTTTAAGAGAAGTTGGTTTCCATTCAAGACCCAGCGCTCCTAACCGCCTCTGCTGGTATGTGCTCTGGTAGGGTTCTGGATATGGTATCATGGCTGGCACGTTCAAAGCATAAACACAAGCTTAGGAAAGTGTAGTGCTCAAGAAAAATCATTGTCCAAACCAACCTCCCCTCCAACCAACCAAAACAAGAAGGGAAAACAATAAAAATAAAAAAATAAAAAGCCATTGATGGTAGAGAAAACCTGAGTCACATAGAAGATCTTGAATATTCCGTCGAAAAGGAGTAATCTGAGTTTCCTGATTCAATCATTGCCACACACAAGTAAGCAACCACAAAATAGAACACATGAAAAATCTAATTGCAATCTATAGTCAAGTTTTTTAACCATCTAATTGTACATAAAATTGTCCACAACTTTGCTCAATTCGAATCCCACTCTTACATTACATCAGTACAAAGCTCAACACAGTTTTTTTTTTTTTTGAAAAGAAAAACACTAATAGTTGCTTATATTTAAGCATGATCATCCAACCTGGTCAAGTACATTCCCGTAGGTATCTTGAATAAGGGGCCGGTAATCTCCAAGGAAAAACTGCCAAAGGAGTGCAAACCATATAACCACGATCAATAATATCATTATTGGAAAGAAACTTTCAACCTCAACTAATTGGATAACTAATGACCAGCAATGATGCATCCCTTACAATGAAAGAGATAGGAAAAAAAGGGTATGAAAGCAGGTACCTGATCATATTTTGCATCCTTTTGGGATTCCCCTTGTCCTGTGTTTAATACATAGAGCTGCCCGACATCATCCGACAGTACAATTGACGTCCCATCCCTACATTGATGGAGGAAAAAATTGTAAAAAGATCAGAAACAGGCGATTTAGATTCCAAGATCCCACTGATTTTATCACAAATGCAGAAGAATGCAAAAAGTTCTGTTGATACAAGCGTAAAGATTCAAGGAAGCAGAAAGCCAAAACGATAAAAATAAAAGTTAGTCATCTGTTGTCATATTGACCAAACTACTTAAAGGTCAAAAGAAACAATACATTAAAAAGGAAATAAAAAAATAATAGTTGTAACAGACTTACGGCGAAAATTTCCCATCAACCAGTCTAAATCGTGACATTTCATAAATCCTTATTGGTCTCCCTTCCCATATCTAAAAATAACAAGTAGAAAAAGTCAAAACTCAAAAGCATCTGGCAAAACATAGAAAACAAGAAAAAAAATAGTATAAAAGTAAAAGGAACAGGAACAGGAACAGGAAACTAACATCCCACACGATGGTTCTTCCGTCATAGCCGGCACTCATAGCTATCCGGGGATTAAACGGGTGAACATCCAAAACATACGTCTGTCGAGAACTTAAGTTAGCATAATACCATTGATCAACTGATCAACACATCAACATAAGATATGCACATAAACAAGTAAATGAAATCACATTTGAAATCCTCCAATTAACAATACATTATTTGGCTTCACGTATCTCAGACCGTGAATGAGAGAGGACGGGGGGATGCTGTGGGTGTGGGGAATGAAGACACAAAATAAAAGATTAAGCCACTTACAGATGCACTGTGACCAGTTAAAGAATGTACTAAGCTACCATCAGATGCATTCCATACGCATATTCTGCAATCTGCATCACAAAAAGAATACATGTTTACAAGAGATTATGCAATTAAAAGGGGCCTGAAAGAACAAAAAAAAAACACCTAATCACAGAAAAATAAATACGGGTATCTTTGTCCAACACTGCACATGAGACAAAACTTGCACACCAGAATGGTTAATGATTGAAGGGGTGTGTGCAGGATAAAACAAGTCCAGTTCAAAAGAAGAACAGTCAATTAATACTTGCACATAACTTAAGAATAAAGAATAAACCAACTTACCCATGATAGCTGCAAGAACAAAGCGATTGTCAAGGCTCCAGATGATCATATTAACACCTCGAGGAGTAGGAAGAACTCTCTGACGAGGGCCTCCTCGTGGAGGTTGCGGTAGCATTGGTGGTGGTGGAACTTTGAGATGATATGCCCGTGTCCAGCGGCAAGCTTTCACCTGAAATGTAAAAAAAAGAAATGCAGCATTCATTTATGGCAATAAAAAGAATGTTTGGATACCACTCAATATTATGAGAGGCAGAAAACAATTTTGCAACTTTAAATAAAACATTAACATTTTTTGGAAACTGGAAGGCTAGAAATACAAGGAATAAATTCATCTTTTATGAAACTTACATGTGATCGCCGCGACCTTGGAATCCAGATAATCGCACTACCATCACGAGAACAAGTGACTATGTTGTCATGGGTGAACCTGGAAGCAATTAATTATGTACAACTTAAGAGATGACTAAAAACATTCACAACAGGAACAATGAAAAGGTTGTGCCTAAAATTCAAAGGTTAAATAGCAGGAAGGGGTAGACAAAGTAAATACATAAAATACACATAAATGCAATTGTGACGCCACTTTCAAAAGAGAAGGGGAAAAAGAACATACCAGGAATTTTTAAATTTTGGAACATTCTCCTCCTTCAAGGCGTCAGCTGTCATAAATCTAGAAGTTACAGCATGACCACTGCAATACAAAGAGCAGTAGATATATCAGCATGAAAAGATCCATAAAATGGAAGTTGTTTCCTTCCCCCTTGAAAACCACATCAACCAACCTAAATTGTACGTAGTTGACATCATTCTCATGCCCAGATAACACATCTATCTCATGATTTGGTTGGACTGAATCATCAGGACTTTGTTTTAAAGCACTCCACACCTACAAGTAGTTAAGAATTATACGTTTGTGATCCACTTTTGAAAATAATAATGATGCATCTGTTCCTCATGACAACAAATTATTTGCATTTGCTGAAATAAATATACGGCAAAGATTACCCTTGCAAGTGTGTCTGAGCTACCAGTGACAAAAACTGTTCCGCTAGAATTGAATGCGCAACAAAAAATTTGATGGTTTCGTGCACCAACACTTGAGGAAGGACCATTATTTCTCCCTGAAATTGAACAAATAAAATTAGTCCAAAAAAAGTCCTTTCTGCTAAAAGTTTGGACTCTATCTGAGCATAAAAGAGCAACTAACCAGCCACATTATCCAAAGGCCTTGGAACATATAGCCGTGGACTTAACTGAGAGTTTCTAGCATCCCAAATCCTACATGTCCCGTCATCAGATGAACTGCAAGGAAAGACCCATATTGTGAGCAAGGTTGAGAAAAAACAAAATTATCCACAGCAATTATGACTTGTTTATACAAAAATATAAGGCGACAAAAAGAGAGCCTTACGATAGAAGTTGGTACACAAAGCCAGGTCTGGGACTAAATGCAATGGCGGTAACAGCTCCAGTATGTCCTCTCAATATCGAAATTGGCTGGCCATCTGGCAAACGCCACTAAAAGGACCAAAAGGTGTATAACTGAGCAACTGGAATAAACAAAAGTAAATATGGGGGAAGAATGATGAAGAGATACGTCAAACAATAGAGCATGCTTACAACTCTAATTATACAGTCGTTTGACGAGGATGCCACTACAGCATTGTTCGAACTCACTGCCAGGTCAGTGATGTCTCCCTATCAAGTATAAGATATGAACAAAAAATACAATAATAATAGACATAAAAGTAAGAACGATGACATTTATTTATAAGTACATCAGTTACAGGCCACAAAAACTCACTTCATGACCACGGCAGCTTGCCAAGCAATATGCTGTTTCCATTGACCAGATCTTCACAAGGCGATCATCTGAACCAGTAACAACATATCTCCCTGTGCGGTCAAATATAGCTACAAAAGACATGTCAAAATAAACCACCTTCAGAGCTCAAAGAAAACATTTTAAAGAAAGTTTGTCATAAAATAATCGAAACAGCTTGCCATAAGAAATTGAAACAGCTTGTCATGAAAAATCACAATACTATTAGAAGATTCTGAAAATGAATGACTGGACAAAGTATCCACAATCAAGAGTTCATTTACCCTTTAAAAAAAAGCTATAGAAAAATAATGATCATGAATTTGCACCCCCAAGTCAGGTAGGGCAGAAGGGGAGCCTGGCATGGTTGCAGAGAATATGATCGAGACAATAAAGGATAGCAAGATTGGAACAACAATATAAAATACATAATGTAAATATAAATAATCTGTGGCCCTCCAGGTAGATAATAGCATGAATGCATGTTGCAACTTCAGTTTCTCGCATAATAGTCATATAAGTTACATACACAAAACCCCCCCTCCCCCCACCATACCATTAAATGTACATGAATAGTTAATGGAAGGAAACCATTTGAAGCTGGAAGAAGCCACATACACAGAAAAGAGTCCAAAACGATATGAAATCAAACCGCCATGAAAACTAGCAAATGAAAACATACCGCAATAGACAGCATTCCGATGTCCCCGCAGCCTCTTGATATTTTGCATCTTCTGAACCAAGGTTGAGGGTTTTGCAATTGCATAACATGCCGCACGAATAGATGGTGCACGATGGTGCCTAGCAAAACCTCCACCAATTTCCCTCAAGCTTAGTCCATGAACCTGATCAGCTTTCATGTGAGGCCAACGCATATAAGCAGGGGGATGCCTTATTTCATTGTCTACTTTATCCCTATCATCTGGATAAAAACAAAGATTCCATAACCAATCATGTAAAAACAGAAATTACCTCGACTAAAAGGTAAACAACAACAACAACATGAAGAACTATAGCAATGGAGATAAAGAGAAACATGGCAAGAAGGAACTCAGGAAAAAAACGTTATGGGAACAACACCGTAATTAAGTTTTCAACCTTGATGAAGGGACAGACAACACAACCTTAACCAATATGAGAACTTCATTATTTCATCAAGTCATAACTTTGGGGCTCAGCTTTACAAGTGCGTATCATAAAACACAAACTCTTGAAGTAATTTCACCTACAGCTAAGGAGTGAAAATGAACCCGTTCCCATAAGAGTAGGTACATCAGCAGCATTTGGAGCATTTCCTCCACTTATACCCCGTGAAGGAGGAGCTGTACTTAGAATCAACTGCTTTAAAAGCTTTACCAGGTGATCCTTTTCAACGTGAGAATACCTAAATGAGCAAATGATGAAAGAAATTAATCTACAACTCCACAGGCAATACAGTTGGCACAATCATTTTCTGTTTGATTTCTAACCATCACAAACAAAAAGAAATAAAATCTTTGCAAAACAAGCATACTGATTCAATGTAAACAAAGAAAAAGAATTGGTCGATTATATGAGGAAGAAAGAAGAAGAGGCACTTTACATACCTCTCCATCAACATATTATAACTTAAAGGGAATGACATGCCATTATCATTCTCATCCCGACTATGTACAACGTTCCTTGAATACCAAGCATGATATCTTCTAGGTAAAAGTTGATGTTCAAGAAGCTCATTCCAAAACTGCTCATAAGTTCTATGACAGGGCCCAGCTGAAAGGAAATGCATGATAAGAAAGTAAACTTCTCTGAGATCGATATCCACATCAGGCTCCATGGCAAGGCTCGTCTCTGAATTCACAAAGCAAGTATTCTTAGGCGTTGGCCTAGAGAGATTCAAAGGCTTCATGCTGACAGAAGGCGCTTCACCAGAAGGAACAAATTTTCGAAGTGCCATGGCTTCCGCAAAACCTAGAAAAATAAGTAGCAATTATTTCACAACCATTATCATGAAACACAAACACTTTACAATTAGTAAACCAGATTTATTGTCATAACCTACATTTTCCAACAAACTTAATATGTTAAACCATAACCATGAACAAATGCCTATATATTAAAGACAAAGTAGATATTTTGCTAAAGGGAAACTCATGAACCAAGAAACACAAAGGTTAACAAGAGATGAATAATGCAATTCATTACTAGGACACAGCTTGGTCTCTTTCCCCTTCTCTCTATTCAGAACAGTACCTATCCTAAATATAAATAAAGACAAATAACAATGCTCAAATAAACTATCAAAATCCAATACATAACGAATGGAAAACTATCAAATAAAGACAAATGCCTCTAAATAGAAGGAAATAAATAGCACCTAAAATTCGTAAGGAATGGAAAACTCAAGGCAAATTCGAAAACCTTTTACACATATAGAAGCTCAGTCCAATATATATTCCCAAAATTCCTATCACAAAGCGCTAAACTGACAACAGAATATTGGAAAATTCAAGGTAATCGATAACCTTTTATATTCATAGAAGCACAATCTAATTTAGCTTCCAAAATTCCCACCACAACGACCTAAACTTGCAACAAAATATTGGAAAATTCAAGGTAAATCTGAAAACCTTTTACATTTTAGAAGCTCAACCGAATTATGTTCCCAGAATTCCCATCACAAAGCTCTACACTGACAACAAAATATTGGCAAATTCAAGGTAATCCAAAACCTTTTATATTGATTGAAAAAAATCCAATTTAGCTCCTAAAATTCCCATCACATACCCTTAACTGACAACACAAATTGGAAAACTCAAGGAAATTCTAATCCTTTTACATTCATATTGGCACAAAACAATTTAGCTCCCAAATTCTTATCACGGAGCCCTAAACTGACAACAACACAAAATGGAAAATACAAGGTAACCAAACTCCTTTTTACATTCATAGGGGAAAAAATCCAATTCCAAAAAGGGACAACAAGAAAAATGTAAAATTGACACCCATTGATTTAGGTCTTAGTCAAATCACAAAAAAAAAAAAGAATACAAAAAATAAAAAAAAGACTGACCTTTCAAAAGAGTTGTGAATTTAACAGTCCCAGAGTGCTAAATTTGTGAAAAATCCCTGACGTTGCACAACCCATTACACATTCCTGTCTGGCAAAAGAAATGAAAAACCCTAAATTCAATTTTCAGGCATTGAAATACAATTTGCCAAACCATAATGAGAAATTTTCAAGAGCATGCAAAAATTCTATATATATCAAAATTCTTCCCATTAAAAAAAGGGAAAAAGAACAACACGAAATAGAAATTTGGAGAAGTACTTTGAATTATAATTGCCATTACCTTCGACGGAGAATTGTTCGACGGCAGCGAAAACGGCGTTGTTGCAGAAGAGAAATGCAGGTTTTGGTTTCCAGAATTCGGAGACAATGGAGATCCAAATATCCAAAAACCTCAAAACCTACAAAAAAAAAAAAAAAGGAAAAAAAAAAGAAATTGTGAAAAATTTAAATTAGCGAGTGAAGAGCACGCGCAATGCGAGGAGGGGATTTAGATTGTTGAGGGAGGGAGCTATGAAACAGTGAATTTCCTCTCTCTCTCTCTCTCTCGTTAGATGGGCTTCTTCGCTTTCAACATTCTAGAGAGAGAAGCGAAGAGATATATAGAGTTAGAGAGAGAAAGTGAGGGGGGTCGAACGATACGTTTTGAGACTTCACGCTCACTCATTGTGTTGTCGTTTATAGATGCTTGCTTGGAGGATTTATTTAAAAAATAATAATAACATAAAAAATAGGGATAATTTAGAGGCGATGTACCACGCGCTTGGAGGTTCCAGTTACTTGCAGTTTTCCCCCTCAACTATAGGGCTTTTGGTGTTTAACCCCCAAGGAATATTTTTAGCACATTATCGCCTATACATTAGCAATATGAATACGAAACCTAATCAGTTAATTTTTTGTTAATTAATTAGTTGATTTTTGTTAATTTCTTTATAAGAACTTAATAAAGGGATAATTTAGAGGCGGTGTACTGTGCGCTTCAAGGTTCTAATTATTTGCAGTTTCCCCCCTCAACTATGGGATTTTTAGTTTTTAACACCAATGAAATTATTTTGGCACATTAATTTTATTAATTAATCAGTTAAATTTTATTAATTTCTTTATAAGAACTTAATACGCTGATTTTTTTTGTTAATTTCTTTACAAGAACTTTTCGTGTAAGTGTTTATTGCCTACATGAATTTCTCAAGAAAGATTTTGACAAGCCGGTTTAAAATTGTAGGAGCAAAAAGCAAAAAATTGAAATCCCACGGAAGCAAAAGTTAAAAGCACAATTTATCCTAGCCCAAGCCTAAATTTCTCCAAAATAACAATGAAAGTGCATTTTGTGTATGTTCATAGAACTTTTAAACACTTTTATCAAACACAATTTAATGTCAAAACTTTTTACCAATAAAAGAAACATTTAAATTTTTACAAGATATTAATTAATATCTCATTTAGTGTAATAACTAGCTCACAGAGTAATATGTGAAAAAAGAAAACTAACGGAGCTATTCGAGGTAACAAATTCACTAAAAAAAAAGAAAATTAAACCTTCTGTTACTTTTTTTTCAAAAATTTTTATTTATGCCACAGATATTTGAGATTAGTAGTTTTTTTTTTTCCTTCCACTCTCTCTAGCTACAATCAAGTCTCCCTCTCCTCTTTCTCTTTCCTATCTCTTTTTCTTCTAATTTTTCCTACTTGTCCTCATAGGAGCCACCTTGTGGAGGTTTCGGAGCTCATGACGATTGATAGCAATATATGCGCCTGATCCACAGATGGGTGATGCCACAAAGTTCATCAAGCTATTCATCTTCAATGATGATAGAATTATTTCTCGAAATTTTTGAAAATATTTTCGCACACTTTTCAAGGTAAAATTTTTGAAAATACTTTCAGCATAATTTTTAAAAAATTCTTATTTTTCAAAATAAAAACATTTTCATATATTTTAAAAATAATACCAGCCCCATAGATTGTGGTTGAAGATTTGCAACTCCGAAGTGTTTTCATCTTTGATGGTGAACTCAAGGTTGACAATGGTTGAAGACGTGAGAAATGGAGCATTGTGCACTTCTAAGCGTCGACGATGAATAAATTTTGCTAACGAGAATCAAATCACGTTAACAATGAATGATCTTGTTAGCTTGAGCGATAATGCTACTTTATCAACAACAAGGGATGATGAAACCAGTGTCTAACAACCTCGCACAACGATGACAATGGCAGGATCCATGTAGATCTATGATCATTTCTCAAAATCGTGACAGCATCCAGCTACAGATGGTGAGTGGCACAGCAGACGACATTGAGTATCACATCGCCTACACAATTGCAGAGATGCCCAGGCCTTATGAAGCCAACATTGTCTAGTTTCTTTCCAAATCTGAAGGCGAGGAGGTGGAGAAAGAGAGGGAGCAAAGAGAGAATGGGAAGAGAGGGGGAGAGAGAGATTATTCGTAATGAATTATATCATTCGCGATTCATCTTCATCGAATAAGGAGCGTCGCCAACAAATGATGCATCAAATATGGAAAACATCCTATTAGGACACAAAAATGTCCAATTAGGACACAAAAAAAGATTTCTTTCGTCATCGACTCTCAATGATTGGAGCCGAAAATGACTAGTTATCTTTGTTAAAAAAATCCCATCGAGATATTTCACCAAGACACAAAAAATATCCTACCAAGATTGTGGCGTATTAAGTTTTTGCATTGCTTGACATAAATAAAAATAAAGTCTCTAAAGGGAGCAATTATGAAAATACCCCAAAAAAATAAGATATTGCAAAAGATGTTGACGGAGGGGTGAAGTGTTAAAGACACCATAGTTGAGGGGTACGAGAAGCAATAACTGCATAATTCAGAGCCGGTAAACTACGCGCTTGGATGTACTTGCTAAGAAGACGTCCTTTTGGCAATTTCCTTCCATGCAATTAATTTTATAGTTATATCGATTCATTTTGAGCTATCGTCTCAATCTTTTTGGCATAAAACATTTGTTTCTCATGGGTAGTCAAACAGACCCTACACCACTCTCTTCACTGTACTTTCCTTAAAAATTCTGACAGTCTACATTAAAAAACAAAAACAAAAACAAAAACAAAAACAAAAACAGATATAGAAAGTCAAAAGATTCTCCTTTTGGAATATTTGAAAGAGTAGGTCCTATAAATCAACATCTATTTTCCGTCTTCTCACTGTTTTGTTTATTTTTTCCCCCAAATTCTGGCCTTTTTTTTGCCAGTTGTGTGGGTGTTTATTCTTCTATTTTCTCTTCAAATTTGACATTTTTTTGAAATAAAATGAATGGCGTTACACATGTTACAACTCTCTCTCTCTCTCTGAAAGGCACATGTTAACTTGTTTCTTTGATTAATTACAGCTATATCAAGTTGGGATAACAATCAAAATTAATCAAGAAACTGGGACTATTTTTCATGACTAATAACTCTCTGTCTAAGGAATTAGATTATGATATATAATGACAATTTGTTGCAATTTTGAAAACATTAAAGTGGAGTGGATTTTATTTTGTTCTCGTTTGCATGCTGTGTAAAAATATAATTCGATGAACAAAGAGTAAGACATAAAAAAAATAGGACGGGTGAAGTACTAAAAACTAAAAACACAAGTACAACAATAGTGATCCTTGATAAGTGATAAAATATAAAATGAGAAAGGCAAATTTTAACAATTTTGGTGCATACAGAAGAAGAAGAAGTTGTTAATGAGAATCACGAGTAAAACAATTAAGCAACTAATGATCAATAAATTATTTTATAAAATAACGAAAATAGGCAATAAGAAAATAAAGAGCAAGAATAGACATATTTACTTAGAAAATTCTAAATAGGAAATACCATGAACCAAGGAGAAGCAAATCTACTATATTAAAAGATTGGATAAACCTCATCCTTCCGCTATCACCATAAATTCCAAAAAATTCTCATAATTATTGCTCCACCAAATATGTGATACCGATAGCTTTTTAAGTCGGACTAAACAAAATTCAGGTCATTATATTCTAACAGGTTTTAATTTAAACACAGAGCACTCAAAAGGGACTGCACAAAATCAGTTTAATCCTCGAAATTCAATCTGTAAACACCCATACGAAAAAGTATATGTGATCCAATATGATTGAACGTTCCAAAGTCATGAAAATTAAAGGCAAAAGGAAAAGCTTGCATCCTAATTAGAAGTCACTTGGAAAATTCAACATTGAACTATTCTCAGTTAAAAAAAAAAAAAATCCCAGATTGCATTCTTCTCATAAACTAAGATGGTATTTTGTCTCACCGTTAGGGAAGAACAAGCCAAAGTTCTTCTCCCGATCCGGCGTCGTCTTTTTGTTTTTATCAAACACAGCAAACAAATATGTCTCAATAGGCCTTTTTAGGCCTCTTTGGGGTACCCTTATTCACATGCCTAATTAGATTTGAGTTGTAAGTCTTCGCGTTGTCAAACGACGTCGCAAGACCACCTGTGGAAGGCCATCCGGTCCCTGACAAAACAACTTACAAAGAACCCCCATGTGCACTCTTAAGTGCCCAACTAATTTTTCAAAATTTGAAGTTTTACTCGTATTTTGTAGCTTAAAATTTTAGTTATACTTATATTTAGAAAAAAAAATGACAACTGTACCCTTATAAAATAGTAGAAAAATAGTGATGTGTCTCATGAAATAATTGAAATATATTATTATATTTTCACTAAAAAATTTAAATATGTTGTTGTACTCTTATTTTATAAAAAATATATATATAATTATGCTACATCCAATCATTGAAATATATAGGGAATATCTTCGTTCAATAAAATTCAACTTCTAATTTTCTATATAGTGTCCCCACTAATAAAAAGTTCTTGCTCCGCCACTATTGATTGTTGGGCTTGCCAGTAGGGTCTGCAAGGCTTTCTGGGTCTTTCTTTGGGACGCCAAGAACGAGTTCCATTCTTTTGTCTCAAAGGGCATCTGGCGTAGCTTGATTTTGATTGAAGATTCGCATTCGGTTGATGTTGTTTGACTTGTAAGGAGTTACAAGTTCTTAAGCAGATGGCAGGTTGTTGCCTAGCATTCCACAACAAAGTCCTATTGGTTGTGCACCAGCATTATTCCCAAAAAAAAGAAAAAAAAAAAAATTCACCATTTCCTTGCAATAGCGGTTTTGAGTCTACATTTCGAAGATCAACCAATTTCTTTTATCAACTAGAGCAAGAAAAAGGTAAGGTAAAAGACACAAAATTTGAATATGTTCCTATACATTTATATTTTTTCTGGTGTTTTTTCAAGAACTCCTTGTCCTTTACTTGCAAATTTTCATCCATTAATTTGCCGATGAAAATTTCTGTCTCTTATAAAAAAAAAAAAAAATCCTATAGGGTTATCAAGTGTGGCGAGTATGATAAAATTTGAAAGGTCTTCTTGGATCCCAAGCAACCCTTTTCATAATCAGTGGTGACACTCTATAAATGTAGAGTATACTTACAGTATGAAAACAGTGAGGCCAACTTAATTATGAAACAGAACAATAACCATAAGAAAGCCTCAAAAATGGCACAAATTTAAAGAAAATTGGTAGAGCACGCAGAAAAAATAGAGCTTTTTTTTAAAAAAATAATATTTAACTATGGAATCAATGGGTCAGAGAATAAATTAGATCTTAGACTATTGTAAACAAATGTCTCAACCTGACATTTTTAATGCAAATAAAAATTCAAAACAACCCAAAAACTAGTTGTGCTGATGGATTACTTCAGATTGATTGAATCTGTCAAAAAAGACAAAATTAGATTCTTTCAAGCATGCATATTTTGGTTATGTTTTAAACTTGAAGTGAAAGAGAGACAAAACTCAACTGATGATATTTGCAACTGTCAATCACAGAAGAACCCAAAAAAAAAAAAAAAAAGAAAATAAAGATTTAACGATTGTGTTTTGCACCTGCATTTGAGCTCTTTATCTATTCTAACAAAGTGTGATATTATGTGTTATTGTATATCAACGTTGCCTCTTGGACACCTATTTTTAATATTGGAAAGAGAAATAAATCGTCGTTGGAGAAAACTAGACAATGGAAAAAGAAAAAATATTTAGAGAAGCGAAAACGTCGTTGGAAACATAATTGTTGAATCTGACAAAAGAGTGGAGAATTGAAAGAGGACCTCTTTTATCAATTCAAGCTATTTAAATATTATGTTAATTACATAATTATACCTCATAGTTTTAACTATTTTTTATTTTATTTTTCTATTTTTAAAAACTATAAAGGTATCCTTTAAATTTAAAAAACTTATTTCAATTTCATCCCCATAAATAGAAAAATTAGAAAAAATGACATAATAACTTTTAAATAGTTATAAAAAATATCTCACAAAACTTCAAATTTCAAGAAAAAGGTCTTAAGTTTACGACTCTTTAAATAAAATATTTTTTAAAAATTTTTTCAAGAAGAAAATATATTTTCGAAATAAATTCAGTCTAATAAAGGGTATGTTTGTTTTATCTTTATATTTTTTATCCAAAAATTCTGCAAGGGATAAAATTGAAACAAGTTTATTGAATTTAATGATACCTTTATAGTTTTTTTAAATAAAAAGATAAATTGAAAAATAATTAAAACTATAAGGTACAATTATGTAATTAATCTTTTAAATATTTTTATTCATTAAAAAAAATTGCCTGATGGATGATGTGGGGATGTTTAGACGAGGAAAGGTCGTTCAAAACTTAAAAAAAAATGAAGGAAAAAAAAAGTCAGTTTATTGATTCTTCATAAAACGACATATCGTTTTGTGAAAAACAATATGTCTTAAGTTTTTCGGATAAACATATGGCGTTTAGAAGGGAAAGGTCGTTTAAAACAAAAAGGAAAAAAAGTAGTGTCAGTCTTATTGCTCAAAAGCCTACATGTCGTTTCTTATTTCATAAAACGACATAGTAAATAGTATATATTTTGTAAGTTTGGACAACGACATGGCGTTTTGGGGCGGTGGCGTAAACATGAAGAAAGACGAAGAAACATGTAAAGTTGACCAAAACAAGGACAGCCAAATGAGACGCAAAATAAACGAAGAATGAACAAAAAGGCCATAAATAATGAAACCATAAAAACTGAAAAACTCCTCAGAAAAATAAAAAGCAACGACAAGAAAATAAGAAACGACAACAAAAGATAAACACAAAAACTTTAAGAAAACAAAAGTTAAAACGGAATAACCGCAAAGGGGCACAAATAAGCAAAAGAAGACAAGGAAAGCGAGACAGAAATAACCACAATGACCTTCCCCTATGAAGTGGGATAGGGCCACAAGTAGTCAGATGATAAGGTGATCAAAACGACAAGAATATAAATACCAGAAAAAGGACAGCAAAAGATTAGAAACGACAGAAATGATAAACGACAATGGAGACAAACTTGCAGGCCGCAGGTAAACGACTATTGAGGATCAATGAGCCCAGAACCTGTACGACTACATCAAAGGAACTACATGGCAACAAAATATGACCGGGGATAAACGACAAGGAAGGCTGCACAAATAAACGATTGGAGTAAATAAAATAAGGATAAAATCATAAATGACATATATAGCTATCATTCTCCTAACTCTATTGAAGTAGAAGGGTAAATTACATTCACATTTTTTGTGTTTTACTTAAATTATAAAAATAATCTTTAAACCGGAATTAATCATATCAATACCCCTTAATTATCTAAAAAATTACAAAAAAATCCATCTATTAGTTGACAGTAAAGATTGACATTAATTTGACCGTGATTTAAAATGGTAAAAATGCCCTTTCATATATTTAAAAAATCTTTGATTATTTATGTAGGCTTAAAATAACGATTTTATCTTTTTGACATTAAAAATAAGTTTAAATACTTTATAAACACTTGTAACTATAAATTTCACTTTAATAGAATATAAAATATTTTTTTTCTTTTCTATTTTTCTTCAAGACACACTTAATCTCAACAAAATTAAAAGCACACTTCAATCTCAATCTTTTCCCTTTTTCTATCTTATTATGGTTGCTGTTTAGAGTTTATTTAAGTATTTTGTCGTTTGTGTGAGAAAAATACATCTGGCATATTTTTTAAGCTCTAGGTATTTATTATCCATGACTTTACTATTGTTTAAGAAAAACCAACATGTGGTTTAACCTACAGCCCTTTAATTCGTAAAGCTTCATGTCGTTTTCATGTACATAAGTATGTTTTCATTCATGTGAAGCAAATGATATGTTGGTTAAGAGTGAAAGCGACGTGTAGTTTTGTTTTCATTTACCAGTGGGTGTTTGGAAGGGTAGTGGGAACCGTTGGTTAGAATCACTTTCACTGTAGTATGTGAGAGCTTTACACTGTAACGATTTTTTTTAGTTTATTACTGTAGCATGTGAGAGCTTCACACTATTTATAATTGAAAAGATGGTGGGAACACCCTTCCAAACACTCAGAGTTTTTTGTGTGGTCAACACTCATTTGTAATATGCAAATGGGAGGAAAGGACGTATATATTTTGTAATTCTAATATTACGTTTGAAAAAACGGTTAAAATCTATAATTTTGCTTTGAGAACTATAATATGTGAAAACTTTATGCTGTAGCAACTTTTGCTTTAAATTGTAACATGTAAAAGTTTTATACTCGTAATTGATGATTCTAACCGTTCGGGCTTGTAAGCCGAATAAGAAAATAAACGAAAAAAAAAGTAATCGCCCTTTATTATTTTTTGGTAAGATCTCGTCCTTCATTTACTATTCTTTTTTTTTTTTTTTTGAATCTAAATCATTTCTTGACATTCTGGGCAAATGAGTTATTTTATTCTATAACGTTGACAAATGAGTTATTATTTTCAATAAACACGACAACCAAAATGAAAAAGTCGTGTCGCTGAGGCCTCGTTTATGGAAATTATAAAAGACATGCCACTTTCTGATTGAAGTACTCGTTAGAAATTAGAATAACAGATAACACACACATATATATAAATACATATAATTGTGATTGCTTATGAACATATATAGTGCTTAAGTGCTCACAAGTCATTTTGAACTCTGCAACATGCAACATGTTACCATTTTCTTAACGTCATAATTTATTTATTTTTAACTTAGGATAAAGAATTTAAACTCTACACATGTTGTGAAGTCAAGTGTAGAGTTGCCGCTAGACTACTTCTACTACCACTTCGACGTCATGATTGTTTGCTGTACTAATTGCTAACGATAATACAACAAGTTCTATTAGAGTTTCATATTAAGGTCTCTTGAAAATAAAAAGAACGGGTTTGGAGGAAAATAACTCTAATTTGCGCAACAAACATGCCTACTCATGAACTGGTTATTTTCAAACATTCTGCGGCTAAAATCTAAAGAACTTTGAGCAAGACTTGATCAACTATAGATATTTTGTGTCAACTTCTTTTAATGAGGTTTATGCGGGCCTTAATTTTTCTTGCTTAGGTTTGAAGCCGAAGCCTAGTGTTGGGGGCCAAAATGGTAGACACTTTAATGGCTTATTTGTTCTTTTTTTTTTTTTTTGCCTGAATTACTTTTCTTGTGAACCTTCCTATCTATTTAGAAACCTATAACACTTCACCACTTGGCCAAGTAGTACAATACAATTTTCTTCTTCTCCTTTTTTTTTTTTTTTGGATAAAAACGTGCCAAATAATGTTTATTATTGTGGTCTAGCCGCCTCGGTGGCGACATTACACTAGTTTATATATATATTAATTTTTTTTAACAAAGCCAAAACCTTGAAAAGCTCATACTATTGTTTATCGTTTTACTTGGGCCAGTCTTCAATATCAATCAAATTTGAAAAGTCCATACCATAATATGTGGTCAATGTTAGGCGAGTTTTCATAAATTGGAAAAAATTTTGTGGTCCCAAATTTTTCTTTTTTTGTTTTAATAATTTAAGTTTCTCTATCAAGATGTGGGGATTATATATTATAAGGTAGTTGAAGCGTCATTTCTGTATTTTAATCCGAAAATGTGACGATGCCTAAATCAAGTTGTGCTAGACGGACCAAAAGTCCAAGCCCGTCTGAATTATTATATCTCCACTATTTGCTATTGACGACAACAAATACAAATGCAATGAATCCTGTTACTACAAATTATGTCATCACTTATTATGAATAATATAAATATGATGACGTTGGTCATCCATAAAGAAAATCATTAATTGAAGGCTATTATTAACTACGGAAGTGTTATTTTGGATGTGTAAGATGTTTGGTACGACGTTTAGAACTATTGGTTAAAACTATAAATATTAAAATATGTGAGAATTTTACACTGTAGTAATTTTTTCTTTTTACTGTAATATGTAGAAGCTTTACATTATTTCTAATTGAAAAGTTAGTTAGAACCATAATTCTAAACAGGCTATTAAGCTCATAAACAACTAGCATTTGTGTAAGTATGTATTCTATATGTATGTTGTGTGTGTACATATTTTTTAATTGCGTCCTTGTGAACTTAAATTCATGGCTTAATACATAAAGAAGATGTAGCTGTATCTACGCATAGGTTAGTCACATTTATATTTCACCTTCGTTAGAATGAAATCTCACTTAAAAGAGGAAAAGAAAAAAAAAAAAAAAAACCCTTTTGTGTGCAGTTACTGTGACATAAATAAGGGCATGTCATGAAATGCAAAGCTAGTTCTTGGGATATTTCACTTATAAAAGATGAGTAGGATATATATGTGCAACTTATACTAGAAAATTAATTCACCCAAGTCTTGTTATTAATAGACTTATATACTAAGAACAATTAGGTTGTGTAGTTTAATTATTGTCAATGATCTAGAGATAGCAGACACAGAATACTAATTTAGGGTGGTTTTAAAAAGGTTAGAGAAAATAAGATGAGCTTAGATATGTACAATTTTATTTTTTAAACTTCTAATTCATCGTACAGAATTTATGCGGTGATTGATAGTGAACGTAGGGTGAAAAACTATAAATATTGTGTGTTTTTATTTTTTTATTTTTTGAAAAACTAATTCTAAACAAATTTTTGCAATAGCATAAACAACACTGTCCACATTAGCGATAGAGACATCAAATATATCCACTAATTAAAGGTGAAGCAAAATAGAAAGAACGAAAGAAAATGAGCGAGGGACACCCATAGAGATAAGCATACTTTGAATTGTTAAAAAAAAAAAATTATAGGCGGCTAAGAAGCAAATTGATTCATAAAAGATATACTAGATCTACTTATATTGACCTTTATATTTTCTATATAAAGAGCTGAATTTAGAGGTGATAATCACAATCCTTAAAGCTTGAGAGTTTTGTAGTTCTTATCTATGGCTACCTTTAACAATTCTCTAATATATGCTGCAATGCTTCTTTTGGCATTCATTGTTTCTAATTTTGGCATTACAGGTTTCTTTCTTCTCTAATTTATAAGCATTTTCTTCATCTGGGTCATATTAATGTGTTTCATGATTAAGTTTTCCTCTCTATTTCTATATTTTTGCTCTATTGACTAAATACAAAATGGAATAAAATTGTTGCTTGACATGCAAGAAAATTTACTAATGTTTTCATACTCATTACATGCAACTAATTATGACAATAATACTTGTATTTTTAGTAATTTATGTATATGGTTAAATGCTTTTGCAATTTTCTTGCCTAATAGTACTGATTGTTATTTCTCACTTTGATCTAACTATAGCTAGTTAAAGAAACTAATTCAGCCAAAATTAATGGGATGAAAATTACCTATAATTTTCTGAATGCAGATGCACAAGTTGGTGTTTGTTATGGAATGATGGGCAACAACCTTCCACCAATTTCAGAAGTCATAGCTCTTTACAAGTCAAACAACATAAGACGGATGAGAATCTATGATCCGAACCAGGCGGTTCTAAACGCCCTCAAGGGCTCGAACATCGAGCTCATACTCGGCGTCCCAAACTCGGACCTCCAAAGCCTTACAGATTCTAACAATGCGGCCTCATGGGTCCAAAGAAATGTGGTGCCATTCTGGCCAAGTGTGAGAATCAAGTACATTGCGGTCGGGAATGAGGTGAGCCCGATTCAACAAACTTCACTCGCTCAAGCTCTCCGTCCTGCCCTCGTAAACGTGTTCAACGCTGTTAGATCAGCCGGTCTCAATGAACAAATCAAGGTCTCAACAGCCATTGACACCACTTTGATAGGCAAGTCCTATCCCCCATCAGAAGGTGCCTTTAGGGATGATGTTAGGTGGTTTGTGGACCCCATTATAGGCCACTTGGTGTGGGCTAAAACTCCTATACTTGCCAACATCTACACATATTTTAGCTATGTTAACAACCCAAGAGACATATCTCTTCCTTATGCTTTGTTCACTTCCCCATCTGTCGTGGTGTGGGACCAAGGGCGTGGATACCAAACCTCTTTGATGCAATGTTGTACTCACTTTACTCTAGTCTTGAGGGGGCTTGGGGAGGGGACTTGGACGTTGTCGTGTCGGAGAGCGGTTGGCCATCGGCAGGCGGGACTGCTGCAACGTTCGACAATGCGAAGGCTTACTACTCAAATCTTATTACGCACGTCAAAGGTGGTACCCCAAAGAGGCCTAAGGCTATTGAGACATATTTGTTTGCTATGTTTGATGAGAACCAGAAGAGTCCAGAATATGAGAAGAATTTTGGGGTGTTCTACCCAAATAAACAGCCAAAATACAATCTCAATTTTGGTGCACAAAGAAAATGGGATATTTTAGCTGAGAACAACTATAGTACTCTTTCCGTTGCTAGTGATATGTAAGCTTGGAGGAGTTTTTTTTTTTTTTTTCCTTGCAGTGTGTCCTTACACCTTATTCAATAAGAGAATCCTCATGCTTT